>JAPZEB010000002.1:31126046-31142501 GCA_029783705.1 Chaetodon striatus | reverse complement strand
GATCTGTAATGGAAGAAGTACTCAAGTAGGCTAATACTACAGTGTAGAAATTCTCATCTACAAGTAAAGCTGCTGCATACAAGCTGTTACTTAAAGGGGAACACCACTTGAATTAAGAACTCCAAATGTTATTTCCATGACCCAGGAAAGTTCAATCAATATTTGTGAACATGAGCTACTCCGTCTCAAAGCCAGATACCAGAAGTAAATCTCAAACTTGTGATGTCATCAAGTATAAAGTGGATCTGCTCCATAGACAATGAATGGAAGACTGATTTTATGGACCCACACAATGTTTGTTTTCTTTCTTTTATCTGAACAATGTCTCCTCATACAACAGTTTGTACGATATCCTACAAAAATGCACACTACGGCTCGTATGATATCCTATGAATTGGTGCTCCATGAATGACATATTTAACGTAAAGCTATGGAGGTTTGGTTTAGGCAAGTAAAGTTACTGTGGTTAGTTCATATGGATTTCACATGGATATTTGTGACTCATCCACCGACCCAACCTCCCTCCTTACTGGACCACCTGGGACTGCTTTCTTCTTTACTACCATCAGCACGTTGGTCACATGATGGCAGCCCTTCAAAATGCGTGGTTTATGCATCAATTACAGGCTCATCATTACAAAGGATATGTACAAAGTTTGGTGCATTACTTGTAGGAGGAAAACTTATGAACAGTGCATGAAACAGCCTGACCCACATGAGCGTTATTCTGTTTAATGTGTTCTCAAACAGAAAATGTACCCATATACTCAGAATACTCCCTTGGCTGCATCTTTCTCAATTCATTGTCTATGGAGCAGCTCCAGATTTCATTCTTCATGACATCACAAATTTGACCACAAGGAGTAGTTTTTTGATTTGGAAGAGTTTTTCATGTTAACTAACATTTTTGTACTGTCTATTAGCATAAAAATGTACTCAAAGTATATTCATTATACTGAATGGCCCATTTCAGAATAATAAATATTGGATAATTATTTTGAAGGTCCAGTGTGCAGGATTTAGGGGCATCTAATTGCAGAAATGGTATATAATATGTATAACAATGTTTTCATTAGTTTATAATTGTCTGAATATAAGAATTGTGTGTTTTTGTTACCTAAGAATGAGCCACTTATATCTACATATGGAGCAGGTCCTCGTCAACGTAGTATGGCTTGTTTTTTCACAATAACCATGACTGGGCAAACTAAATACTTGCTGCCTCTGGATAGGGCCATGTGTGTCTTTGCGTCAGCCACTGTAGTTCTCCTACATGCTTAGCACACAGGAGAAGTTCCTGTTCTCAACCTAGTTGCCATTAAATCCTACACACCTGGACCTTTGTGATACATTAATGTATATGTCACTACAAGGTTGCAGCTGATAAGGATGGCGCTCATTTCTTATTACTTCATATATAATTTGTTGTCTGTATTGGTTGATAAAATGTTGTACTAATAATCTGAATCTACAAAGTAACGAGTTCCTAAAGCAGAGATACTCAACTTTCTTTGCTTAGGGGCCACTTTTGCAAAATGACAGCAGGCCAGTTACTAAACAAACATTAATAATACTTATGTGTATATTTTATTTTTTAATTAATTAATTGCCCGTTTTAACCTTTCAATGTGTACTGTTCTCACTTATCTTTGCCAAAAACACATCCAGTCACAGCAGCCTGGTACAGGTCAGGTTTCCGCTGAGAATTGTAGAAGTAAAAAGTAACATAAAATGGAGTTACTCAAGCAAAGTACAAATACCTGACAACTGTACTGCAGTGCAGCACTTGAGTAAATGTTACATTCCACCACTGCTCTTTAGACTGAAGTATTTAATCCTTTTTTACATGATTATCAGGCAAAAATCTTGGACCACGATAATGTGAACTACCTGAAGAAAATTCTGGGGGAGTTAGCAATGGTTCTAGATCAAGTGGAGGCCGAGTTGGAGAAAAGAAAACTAGAGTATCAAGGTACGTCTGAATCTTCATCATGTTCCATCATAATGGCACCTAAACATGTTCCAAATATTTTCACCAATGTTCTTTTTTTTTGATGAAATTTTCCTTCCCTCGCAGGTCAGAAGTGTGAGTTGTGGCTATGTGGACCTGAATTTACACTAGCTGACGTCTGCCTTGGAGCCTTGTTGCACAGGCTCAAGTTCTTGGGACTTTCTAAGAAATACTGGGAGGACGGCAGCCGACCCAACCTGCAGTCCTTTTTTGTGCGTGTGCAAAAACGCTACGCTTTCCGCAAGGTCTTGGGCGACATCCACACGACCCTTCTGTCGGCAGTCCTACCCAACGCCTTCCGGATGGTAAAAAAGAAGCCACCGTCCTTCTTCGGGGCCTCTTTTCTCATGGGCTCGCTGGGAGGGATGGGCTACTTTGCCTACTGGTATTTAAAAAAGAAATACATGTAGTGAATGCCCTCTTGTTGTGTTAAATGTCTGTGTATTTGTGTGATGTTTCAACTTTTCTGTAATGTTTTATGACTGCAGGAAAACATAATGAATCTATATAGAGAACACTATTACTTACCTGGGTGAACAAAGAATATTAAAACATTCCATAATAAGAAATCCTTGACAGCACATTTTCTGGTAATCAAGGCCTTCATCAACTTTAATTTCTGGCAACTTGCGGCCAGCAAGTCTTTGTTTAACTTTTGTTGGGGGCATGCATCGGGTCTTCTTACACTAAAAAAACTTAAAGAAGAAAACCCGACAAAATGTTAAACACAGTAACACCAACAGGGGTTAACTGACCTTCGCATGCCACTATTATAGTCATTACTCATACCTGCTCTTCACTCCTCCATCAGCCTGAGGTTTATCCAGTAAAACTGCAGGAAAATGTTACATGACAAATACTTTCTGAAAAGTGCTGTGCCAGAAACTGCCACATGAAGTGATGAAAGGATGGAGGCAATCTTTAATGGAGTAGTTCGACATTTCAGGGAATTGGCTTATTCACTTTCTAGCAGAGACTCAGATGTTTACATTGATAGCATGTCTGTCTCATGTCTGTCCGTTAAATATGAAGCCACTGCTAGGAGATGCTTAGCTTAGCTCAGCACTACAACTTGAAGCAAGGGGAAACAAAAAGCCCACACTTGGCCCCAAGCAGGAGCACACCCCCAGTAGGGGTAAATATGGAAATGTTTGGGGCCCCCACAAATACATTTGGGAAAAGGGGCCCCCAATGGCCACTCATGTAAGCACATTTTGCGCGGTGGTGCAGTGTTTAGCATTGTGGCCTCACAGCAAGAGAGATCCTGGTTCGAACCTGGGGGAGCCCTTCAGTGTGGGTTTGCTCCAGGTACACAGGCTTCCTCCCACAGTCCAAAGACATGCATGTCAGATTAGTTAATGACTCTAAATTGGTCGCAGGTGTGAATGTAAGCGTGAATGGCTGTCTTACTCTTTGTGCCAGCCCTGTAATTGTCTGGCAACCTGTCCAGGGTGTACCCTGCCTCTCGCCCAGTGTCAGCTGGGACCTGCCCAGGAGGATAAGCGGTCATGAAAATGGATGGATGTGGATAAAGACAAATAATAGTACAGCTAGAGCAGTCTAATAAGTTCAGAAATTGACATTACTTTTCTGTATTGCAGCCTTTAAAACCAGGAAAAGCAATACAATGTATATGTCATCCCCTACCTTGGATCACTAACAAATTACACAAAACACTAGAGAAACGCTAGAAAATCAGGAGTAGTCTTTGATCCATACCTTAACCTCAATCAGCACATAAAGGGTGTTGTTCAATCCTGTTTTTTACAAATCAGAAATATTGCCAAGCTCAAACTAGCACTCTCCAATAACAGTTGAACAACCACTGTAACTCCCTATTTACTTGTCTTAACTATTCAACCGTTAACCGTTTACAGTTGGTACAGAATGCGCCAGCACGGCTACTCACAAACACTCCACGTAGGGAACATATCACCCCAGTCCTGGCTCAATTACACTGGCTCCTGGTTTACTACAGAATTCAATTTAAGGTTCTATTAATACTTTCAAATCCCTACATGTTCTGGCTCTGCCTTACAGTTCAGAGCTCTTAACCCCCTATTCTGCTCCAAGATCCCTCAGATCAGAAAACCAAATGTTATTAACAGTCCCATGGTCCAGACGTATAACAAAGAGTGATCATGTATTTACTATTGTAGCACCAAAGTTGTGGAACAAACTCCCTCCTAACATTAAATCAGCTGACTCAGTTCCTCAGTTTAAAAAGTTGTTAAAGACCCACCTGCACAGACTGGCATTTATATAACATTGTAGGATTTTGAGGGTGTGTAAGTGTGCTTATATTTGCTTGTATGTGTGTTTATGGGTATATGTGCATGTATGTACATACATGAAGGCTTTATGTGTACGTATGCGCACAGACGTGTATGTTTGTAAGAGTTTAAATGTGTTTGTGGGGACATGTGTGTACAAGTTTATGTATATTAAAGATTTTATATATATGTATAGTTCTGAATTAGCATTTCCTATGATGATATTCTTTTACTTATTTGTTATTCATAGTGTACAGTACTGTAATGCACTTTATAACTCAGGTTTAGAAAAGGAAGGAAAGAAATAAAGTTTATTATTATTGTTATTACGATATTACAACAACCAAAATCTAAGACAACATCTTGTCTCATATCATGATGTCAATATAACATATACACCAATACTCATATATCTGCATTAGGCTAAAGAAGGAAGATTTGTCAGGCTCTAAGTGAGATACTTTTTACACACATATTCACCTACTAACAACACAAAGGCTTTACTAGTGATGGCAGCAGCAGTAATAACAATAGAAGTTAGTGTAGTAGTGTTTGTTTTAGTACCTGAAGTAGAGCAGGAGTGAGGTCTGTGCATTATACAGATCACCAGGGGTAGTTCTGATGGCTAATATAAATGTGATACTTCAGTTCTGTTGTGACCTTTAATTAAATTCATCCTCCATTGTAATGGGGAGGAAGCAGAGATGGATATCTCACTACCAGCTGTGCAAATAAAACCTTTTTTTAAACTCTATTTTATTGCCACTGATGATAGTTTAACTAAGCTCTTAGCTCAAGTTAACAATAGCTCCATTATTAAGTAATAAACACTGCAACTGATGACTGATGAGTTTGTTTAGCCTAATAAAGGTATAAAATACTGATCAATTTTGTCGTCGAGCTGGCAGCAGGTTGTTTGTTCAGTTATTAGCACAATAAAACCAGCAGCTTGTCAGTCAGCACTTATCAGCACACACCACACAGTCGAGCTGTTTTTAGCTAACGATTAGCAAACACGTCTGTTTAGCCTCAGTCTGCTTCAGTAAAAGGATCGTTAACAAATTAAACACACTCACCACGCCTCTCCATCTTGTTGTCAGGATGGCAGCCTCCACATTATCCTCTTTCATACCATCGTGACTGAAGCTAAAAGACAGACTGTCCTCTCACTGGACAGAGAGACTTCTTTAAAAACATCTAGCTCTCCCAGTGAAAAACTACACGCCTCTACGGGAAGTCGCGTAGTCCAAAATAGCAACAGCTGCCCGTGTGTGTAGAACAGGGCCGTAATCACATATTTGACATTGGGGGGCCATTTTAAATCGACACCTTCTCAAAAATGAAGGAGGTCCGGGGGGATTCGCCCTAGGAGATATTTTTTTTTAGAAATTTAACAGCTCAGCTGATCTTTTTTTTTCATTTTGAAGCAAACTGTTGGATTTAAGATTAAAGTTTTAATGACTGAGTGCCATTTTAAAGAGCCAGTACAGGACTGAGGAGAAATGCAACACACTGACACTGTGACAGTTTTATGATGTAATATACTTTTACTTTTTATAACATACTAACACTATAAAACCTATAACAGTTGACAGCGATACAGCCAACATAACACTCATACTACACTCTAGCTTTCCACTTTTTACATACCTTGAAACACATGAAATAGAGGAACAGCAGTGTTTGACAGTTGTGGCGTCTGCTGGCATGTGACAACACCACTTGCACAAACCACACACAGAACTGCAGTACACAGTAATATCACAGCTAGTAATAAATAATAACAGTGGCTCAGAGGAAAGATCTCCAGATGATCATAAACACGGCTCAGAAAATCGTCATCTGCCCTCTCCTCTCTCCTCCTCTCCATCTCAGAAAACATCTTGGTTTTGTGGTATTACAGAATTTGTATATTTTCAGCCAGATTGAGTTTTTTTTGGGTTGAACAAACATATATTAGTGTAATTGAAACTTGAAACCATTTTGTTAATGGAAGTATGTGGAAAAAGTCTCCCTGTAAAAAAATCAATAAAATAAAATAAAAACTTCTTTTTTATTGTTGATAAGCAAATGTACATGATGTGATAACCATCAACATTTATATCACGGTATACCTTGCTGCAGCCCTACAACAAACATTAGTAACGTCTTATTTTCTTTGGTATTTTTGTTATATACAGATATGCAATGATGATTGCTTGGTAATACATATGTTGATGTTTACCAATGTCAAGTCTCTGATAACGCGATGAGACAATATGTGCCCAATATCGTGCACAAGGGCCTGTAATTATAGTGCACACATCATAACTACCTTATGCCACTGCCCCCCAGTATGTATTATAATTACTAGGTGTAGAAACACCATCAGGTTGAGGCCAGCCTGCTGTGTTAGTGTTGTTTACTGTGACAAAATGGTGGTGACAAAAATCTGCTCAGCTTCTCCATATAGAAGATCATTGTCTCTATATAACAAGGATAAAAAAAATTCAAAAGCTTTTTAATAATTTGATTAAAATTTCCACCATATTTCAGTACTTGTTGTTTGCGGTTGCCAGTTAGGAAACACAGATTTCCTTTTAAGAGTGTGACATTTCACAGAAAATCAAACATATTGGTATTTTAGGGCATCCTTGATGCAAAGAAGTTTCAACCTAGGGCTCTGTGGCTTCATTATAAGCAAGTTACATGAACTTTTTGATACTTTTCTGTTAAAATTGCTTTTTTTAAAGAGAGCAATGATTTACATAAACTGCAATGTTAACCTGGTTACTGTCACAGGTGGATTATGAGGCAATATGCCCCTGGAGACGGATACGCAAAAGGCCCCACCATTTCTCCTACAACCACAAAGGAGCAAGACACACACACACAGTTTGAGTCTTGTTCTGGTCAATATATGTTTCAGTAATCATCAATGGTTGCTGTAGAGTTCCTGTTTTTATGCAGCTGGTCAGCAATTTCTCCACCTTCTCGTAAATACAAACTGTGACCATGTCCCAATCGTCATTTTTTCACAGCAGACATTTTGACTTGTTGAAGGAGGACAGGCAGAGATGTAAAAAATATCTTTACTTGCTTTATTCTGCTTACTTTCCCAGTAAGCCATGTCAGTGAGAGAATATGGACAATATCAGAGCCCTGGTATGCTCACTTAAATTAAATCCAGCCATCATTAATGCTAATAATTCCACCTGTCTCTTTCCGGCTTTGACAAGTCATTTTATATTTCTTTCAGTGATTAAGAATGTCTCATTAGTTGCTTCAATATTGTTTATTACAATGTAAGTTGTAAAGGCAATCAATGAGTGGGTAATTTGTTCTTCCCTGATCCAATAAACATACATTTAACTTCTTCAATGAGCCCAGCATATCTTTAATTAACACGTATTTTAATATTTACAGCCTAAATACAATTTCTTGAGCTCTTTCCAAAGATTACATGCAACAGAGCCTTTTCACTGTGCAGACAAATAGCAGAAATGTGGTCCAACATGTTGCATCCAACAAAATATTAGCTTAACTATTCTTGTGCACCTTCTTCTCACAATTTCCTGTCCTCCTCTCCCTCAAACAGATCACACTCACACACATCCACGCACTCACATTTCACTCACTCATGAAAATCACGTAAAGGTGCTGATGGAGGTATAAGTTTATGGTAGTCTCTTCACTTCCTCTTAACTTAGTTTAAGTTGTTAAAACTGGATCTTGAGCCAGCTGGATTTTCATATGTTCACGAAGCTGCTGCTTTCTTCTCTTTGTATGTCGCCATCATTTTCTTAATCTCCGCAATGGCCTTCCCTGGGTTGAGTCCCTGTGAAGCAGCATGTCAAACAGACAGTGAGAAATTAAAAAACTCTATTAACTCTGCAAGAGAGTGTGTGTGAGAACATTTTAAAGTACCTTGGGACAAGTCTTAGTGCAGTTCATGATGGTGTGGCAGCGGTAGAGCGAGAAGGGGTCCTGAAGTTTGGACAGACGCTCCTCAGTGAATTCATCACGGGAGTCAATCATCCAGCGGTACGCCTGTGGGGTAATAACACTGTTGACATCTGTTCTTTGCTGCGTCATGAGTGATTTTTTGTTCTAAATTTTAAAACTTAAGATGAAATATCTTTAAAACTATGTTGTGATCCATAACACAACTGACATGATTCCTTTAGGTACAGTTTCAACTAGGAAATTGCTGAATGTAACCAGTGTCAGCATATTAACATCTGACAGACACAGCATTTAAGTGAAAGCTAGAGATGTTATGATCCATAGATGATCAACAAACTTATATCATAGATGCAAAGTGAAAACATTGTGTGTTATCATATTTAGAGGTCTAGCGTGTAAGATTTTGTGGCATTTTGTGGTGAGGTTACAGATTGCAACCAAGTGCTAAGTGAATAGAACTACGTTGGCCAATGCGAAAAGAAAAAAATGGCCCATCAAGAGACATTAGCCCCTTTTTCACTGCAGGAACTTTTATCATTTACCCAGGATTTTGAAAAACCACTTGGTTTGTGTTTTGATCATTTGGAAAATGGAGCAAATGAAGAGAAGCTACGAGAAGTGGACGGACGACGAGGTCCAGGCTCTTTGGAGCATATTTGCAGAGGAAGAAATTCAGCGGGACTTCGAGTCAGCGACTCGAAACGACTGAGTCTATGGAAGAATAGCCGACAAGCTGGCGGAGCTAAATATAGGGCACACACTGAAACACATTCATGAAAAGCTGAAGAAACTTAAGCAAGATTATAAGAAGCTTCGGGCGTTCACAATCGTCTTTGCTAATAACGCCTGTCGTCTTTTCTGTGCAGATCACATGGTTTTATATGTGATGTACTAAAACACAAGGAACAACAGAACAACTTGAGCGTCCTCCATCCTGGTGTATTGTGTCGCACAAATGATGATGCAGGCTTGTCGGTAGCCATTTATGGCGTCATCGTGCTTGTTTGGCCTTCAGCTTCTTCTTACCGCCACCTACTGGACTGGACGTGTAGTGTGGTTTCTTTTACCACTCCCCCATACATCATCAGCCTGATTTCAATACATTTTCCAGAACTTTGAGGTGCGGTGGAAACGCAAACCACACAGATTACTCAGGTAAATAAATTCCTGGAAATAAAAGTTCCTTGTAATGTTGGTGAAAAAGGGGCTATAGTCTTTGTCACACAGGTGATATTAAGCTGATGATTGTCTATAATAATTAAAATCTAAAATGTGTCCCAGACTAAAACACTTTCACCCTTTCCAATAAAACTGGATTTGTATCATCTTCCAGCCCTTGCAGAGACACTCAGAACAGAGCTGTGAATGTTTTTGATGTTTTGACTGCAGTCTCCGACCGTTGTGGCTTTAAAATCACTGTGAGGTTGAAGTGCAGACGGTCAACTGTAATTTGGGGTTTTATCGCACTCGTATCACATCTGGACACTCGTCAAAAGAAGACAAGAAGCCTTGCAAAGACGCTTTGTGCGCACACACGCAGGGCAAACCGCACACACACCAGACAGCATTTCATGCATGCCGTTATGATGTTCTCAGGCTTTCCCTGTGTGAATGGATGGCATTGTTAATTACTGACAGATGACATCTTTGTGTTTGTGCGTGCGTGAGTTCGTGTGTGCGTGTATCTGCATTTTGGCTAGAGAAAGGGCTTGTGTGTATTAGTGTGTACTGCATGTACATTATGTGTTGGAGTGCCTCTACTGCAGCCCTGTTATAAGAGCTGTAATTACAGGCCCAAACACACATTTGTCTCCTCTTAAACTGCAGACATAGATTCATAACAGACATTGTTTACACTGAATGACTGATTTATCGTTTCTTTGGACTAAAATAAGTATTTTCCACAAGGTTCATGTTTATCCTTTTGCTTGCTTTGTCCTGTTCTCTGGTATCACATGGCAGATAAAAAATCTGATTCAGTTTGGGAATGTTGTCTATGGTTTTAGTTTGCCTTGAAAACCCCCAGTCTTTCCGTACCCACACAGTTCTGGCCTATTGATACGCCTACGCTGAACATTTTCACCAGAGTAAACTAGAGCTTTGGCAAACTGGTTCCTGCTGCTGTAAGTACTGTAAGGTAAATGTTTGCCTGAAATTATACAGTAGTTCCCTTTATCACACACATCTAGAGAAGGGCTCTGATTGCATCTGAAAAAGAATCTGAAGGATTTAAATAGAGACTAACACAGCATAAACTTTGTTGGTAGGAATAAACATTTGGGTTCCTTTGTAGAGGGTTTTATGTGAGACCGGTAGCTTTGCCTCCCAGGTCAGTTTTTCCTCACCAGCTAATCATCTGTTGACTTAAAGCTGAACTATTTAGGTGAGAGACGTAGAGTCTTGTAAGTGTTACCACATACGTACTATACTGCTGTAACCGGGGCTGCACAATATATTGTTTTTTTATTGTCATCGTGATGTCAACTTGCACAATAAAACACATCGTGAAAGACTGGGATATTGCACTGTTGGTATACCAGAGCTGTTTGTCTGCGTGGTGCGGGGTAATTTTCTGGCCAATCAGAATGAGGCCCCTTCTGTTAGGCATTGTCTGATTGGACAGAATCTGTACACATGTGAGTGAGAGTTATCTGACTACTGCCGTACTACAGGAGGAGAGATGACAAGATGAGTGCAAACAAAAGATAAATAAATAGCCCGTCCTCCATCTGGCAATATTTTGGATACTGGGGAGATGATGTGGCACAAGCACAGGTGCTGTGTATGTCTGAGTCATGAACTGGATAAACTTTATGATCTGTGTGTTCATTGCAAGCAGTATTGTTTTTGTGATATTCAACACCGTTAGCACTTATTTTCCTCTTATCATTCAGCCCTAGGTCTAACAAAAATGATATATAGCTCTAGTTAAACTAAAACTGTCATTCCATCCATCCATTTTCATCCGCTTATCCGAGGCTTAGTTGCAGGGGCAACTGGCTGAGCAAAGCACCCCAAAGACCCCTCTCCCCAGCAACACTTTCCAGCTCCTCCTGGTAGACCCCGAGATGAGCTATGTAATCCCTCCAGCGTGTTCTGGGTCCTCCAATCAGTTAAGATGCCCAGAACACCTTCTGCGGGACATGCCCAGGTGGATCCTGATCAGATGCCCGAACCACCTGACGTGAAGGAGCATCAGCTCTACTCCAAGCTCCCTCCAGTTGTCCGAGCTCCTCACCCTATCTCTAAGGCTGAGCCCAGACACCCCACAGAGAAAACTCGTTTCAGCTGCTCGTATCCGCGATCTCATTCTTTCGGTCACTACCCAGAGCTCATGACCATACAGTAGGTGAGGGTTGGGACGTAGATGGACCAGTAAATTGAAAGCTTACTGCCTCGAGCGAGGGAGTTCAAGTATCTCGGGGTCTGTCATTCCCTGTATTTAAAATTAATGTATAGTTAAGCGTAAAGCTGCAGTAATCAATATTTTTGTATCAACAATAGATAAAATGACATCACCAACTCTGCAGGCCCCCCCAGCTCGTCACATTTTAGCCTCTTTCAGCACATTGTTTTGATTTTACGGACTGCATCTTTATTCCTTTGGTTCATTCTCATCAGCATCTTTTTCGCCCATAATAGGCAGCTGTTTTCAGCCCCTGAGCTTTAATAACCTGTTGTGCACTAGCAGCAAAAGCCAACCATTGGCTAATATGTCCGCCAGAAAGACTTTATAAGGTAATAATAGGTTGATGTTGTGTTTACAGCTTGCTCTGCTGCTCCCAGTGGCCAAAAAAATTAAGATAGGACAGTATTTTTGAAACATAAACACAACTGCCTGCCAGTGTACAGAGGCTTTAATATTTAAAAAAAAGGTGGTTTCCTTCATGGACACAGTTCCACTCTGGGCAGCTGGTTAGAGTTGTTTTTTGTCCTGTGATGAAAGTAGCCAACTAATCGGTCTTTCATCAGGCAGTGAGCTTTCCAAGGCTCTGAAACACAGTATACTGTATACTAAGGAAGAGTCCGTCAAGTGTGAAAGGAAAAAAAGACACAGAGTCAAACAGAGATTTAAGAGCACCCGTAAGAAACTGATCGCATCAATTAAAAATAGAAAAGAGTAGAAAAGGGTGCAGGGAGCACTTCAGCCCTGCGCTTCCCCTGCATGTGGGTTTTGTTTCGATGACAACATTATCTTGACATAAGCCAGGTAGCATAGTGACGGTACATTCACAGAGGGTTGACAACATGGTCAACGGTGATAAAAGGCACAACACTTACCAGCAACCTGCTCCCAAAACGTGAGCTTTTCTGTCGTTGTTGTGACAATAGACTGTAGCCTAGCTAAAGAAGTGGCGATGACATCACTGGCACCTTTCTGAAAGAGATTTTCAACGTAAAGCGCTCAGAGCCGCCGCACAAGAAAGGCGGAGCGCTCTGAAAAAAGTCGGAAACAATTCAAAAAAGACGCCAGCACTGAGAGAAAAAAACGCTGTGTGGACACAGGCCTTAAGAAACCATCTGAATGTAACGTAATTTACACACTGTCATATTGCCTTCAAAGCTGCTTTTCGACGTTGGAAAAAAGACTTGTTTACAGCCACTGTCAGTACACTACTGCAGGTTAAAATGCTGCAGATGCTGAATTTCTCCACATACTGATAGCTGACTCACATCAGCCCTCATATATTCCAAGCAGTATTTTTGGCTCAGTGTAACATAATACGTCTTCAAGCCCATCAGCTGTCCGTGCTCATTACATAACTGGCTGTATCTGTGTGTTTTCTTCTCTTAGCAACCAGCCGGGTTGATTTTTCCAAAGAGCAGCAGCACAGTCGCAGTCAGTCAAGTGGCCTTATAGTCGCTGCACATAATGGAAAATTAGGTTTTCTTTGTGTGAGGGAGAGATAGAGAGGACACGAGGGAAAGGGAGGAGAGTCGTAACGAAATGATTGATGTCTCATGCCACACGGACAGGCTGGAAGAATTTATTTCATTTCAGATGGAAGTTGTTTTTGTATTTTTTCCATGAAAAATGGGAGGAAAAACAAACCGTATTAACTGTGGAAGTTTCTCTGAGCCCAAGCTCTCCATCTTTCATTCTCAGGTCCCCCTCTCCCCACTAATGCTCCACCAACTTTTCCTCCTGCCCCTAACGACCAGCCCAATGATGACTCCTCCATCTCCCCACCTGAAGATGAACCCACCACCGCTTCTCCCACCGACCTCCCGCCTGAATCACCCAACCCGACCAGCAGCAGCTCACGACCCCCAGCCCAGCCAGAGACAAGCCCCGCCCCTACCTCACCCCCTGTCCTCCCCACCACCACCACCACTACCACCACCACCACCACCACCACCGCCTCCAAGCCTGAGCCAGAACCTGTCACCCCACACGTTAGAAAAGATGTCCCCCCTCCTCAACCTCCTCCCCGGCCTCCTGCTCCTCCCAGACCTCCAAAGGTGCCAGACAACCAGCCCCCCAATATCTGTGATGGGGACTTTGACACGGTGACCATGCTGCGGGGGGAGATGTTTGTTTTCAAGGTGAGAAGTAAAGAGTTGTTAATTATATTTATGTTTAATTCAAGGGTTTGCTTTGGATCAGACAGCAATAATTTTCCACATGCTGTTTGTGTTTTTACAACCCCTGAACTCCATGAAAGGACATGAAGAAAGCTGTGAACTAACACGACCCCGCTTAGAGTCCAAACAACATTCAGGTCATGCAAGGGGAAGTGAATTATAAATTATTTTGATGAAAGATAAACATCATTATTTTGCTTCCTTGTGCAGGGCCG
Source organism: Chaetodon striatus (assembly GCA_029783705.1). NCBI lineage: Eukaryota > Metazoa > Chordata > Actinopteri > Chaetodontiformes > Chaetodontidae > Chaetodon > Chaetodon striatus. The sequence continues at coordinate 31,128,471 of JAPZEB010000002.1, read as the reverse complement.
CTGGTTCTGGCGTGTGAGAAGGAACCGTGTCTTAGATAACTACCCCATGCCAATATCTGTCTTCTGGATCGGCCTGCCCAGCGACATCGACGCAGCCTACGAGCGCCACGATGGCAAATTTGTCTTCTTTAAAGGTATGCCAAAGCTGTTTATTACCAATAAAAAACTGTCACTTTGCTTACACAGCGGCCACATGCTGAGCAGACTGCGTGATGTGTTTTGTCAAACCCTTCTTGGAAGACCACACTGAGTTTTTTTTTTTCGTTTTGTTTTTCTTAGTAGTGTTTAGTGCCTTGCTTAAGGGCACAGCAAACGGCTGGTTAGTTTCCGCAGTTTTTCCTCAGCTATTTTCCCCCCGAGCAAAGCTGAAGCCAGTGTGGAGCTGTTAAAGAGTGTGTTCCATAAATATAAAATTGGGAGTGAAACACAAATCTGCGCTTTGATTTGAACCAGTCAGACTGAAAGGAAACAGCGCAAGCTCAGCAATTTCTTTTCCTCACACAATGTGATTTATGAGGATATGGTAATAATTCAACACAGCTATAACTCGCAGTATCTGGCACATACACGCACGGAAATATAACACTGGAAGTTATGTGAACAGGAAAATAATGATTCACTGTTTAAACATTGTGACAATATGGCTGCAGGTGGAGACTATTGAGCCTGTGTGTCTTTGCATGTGTGTATAACTGCATCACAGAGTCTGTGTGTGTATTAGCATGTGTTGCTGAGCTCATTGGGTGTCTTGAATGAGGCCTGTGCAGCGTGGCGGCTCTTGCTTGCCCAGTATGACACTCTCGCCCCAGCTGAGCTCCAATAGGCCTCATGAGAGAGGTGGAGGATTGCATCAGCCTTCTCTGCAGTGCACTGCTCCAGATGTGAACAGCTGCAGAGCTTTCACTTTTACAATGAGTATTTGTCATGCATTTTCAGAATGGTCTGAGCTCTTGAACATAGATTGTTTTTTACTCTCCGTTAAAGGACCAGGGTGTAGGATGCAAGAATAGTATATAATATTCACAACAATGTTTTTATTTGTTTAAATCACCTGAAGCTCAGAATTATTGTGTTTTCGTTACCTCAGAATGAGCTGTTTCTGTCCACATACGGAGTGAGTCCTCTTCCACAGAGTCTGTCATGTTGCTCTAAAGTAACCCAGAACAGACGAACCAAACACTGGCTCTAGATAGGGCCATTTGTGTTTTAGTGTTTTTGCATTTTCGCATCTGCCACTATTGTTCTCCTACACGCAAATGGGAGAAGTTTCAGTGCTGCAACATGACTTCTTTATGCCACTTAATCCTACAAACTAGACCTTAAAAGGGTTTGAGTTTTTTTCTTTTGTAAATGGAGCATCGAAGAATAGAGGATGTCGTGTGCTGCACAGATTGTAAAGCCCCTTGAGGCAAATTTGAGATATTAGGCTATATAAAGACAATTGACCTGACTTGGTTTACACTCATTAATATTCTTTCTATTTTTGGTCACATTCTTGAGAAGCTGAAAAGCTGCACAAGCTGATTTTGAGGAGCATGTCTTCTGCATCAAAACCTGCAGAAATGTTGCCCACATTAATCCAAAATACTGTACTAGACATAACACCATACAAAACGTTAAAAACAGCATTTCAAAGTTGCACCAATTAGTAGAAGCCCCTTCGCACAAACTTAGTTGTTAAAGTTCAGTACAGTATGTTGCAATTCAGCTGCAGTGCCCTGGCAGTTGAGGTGGAAAGTGGTTGAAAAGTGTGTCCAAAGGTTAAGGTTAGAGGAGAAATTGGCTCCCACATGAGGAAATCTTGGAAAATAAGTGTTATGCCTACCATTTCTACCTTGCCTGTCCCTTCTACTTTACTTCTGGAGTGAATAAACCCAATGGCATATGCCACATGTTCTGGTCATTGCTTTTTCTCCCTGCTCCCTCATTAACTCTCTCTCATATTCCACCTTCTCTTAGCATGATATAAAACACTACAAATTTATGCTTTTGCCCCCCCCTGCAGATGATAGATACTGGGTGTTCAGGGAGGCTGATGTGCTGCCAGGATACCCGCAACCCTTACATGAGTATGGACGAGGAGTTCCTGCACACAAGATTGACACAGCAATCTGGTGGGAGCCCAATGGATACACATACTTCTTCAGTGGGGACAGGTACAGTATTCAAGCTCTGGTACACCCAGTCAGACTTCTGTTCGCTTTGACTTTCACTTTACAGAGCTGGCATGAGCTGTCTCTATTGTTGCGGTCCAGACAAAAAAATGAAGAACTCCACACTTAGTCCAGGGGACTCGGTTCGATTGGGCGGGGAATGCTGAAAAATTGCACACCTTCATTTGGTTCAGTTCACTTTCACACTGCACTTTTTAAAGCGGACCAAACCACCTGTACAGTGTCACGCAGTTACAACAGCTGCTCGTTTG
>JAPZEB010000002.1:31109288-31125946 GCA_029783705.1 Chaetodon striatus | reverse complement strand
GGTCTTAACCACTCTATTTCATCATAAACAACCAGGAATGGGGCTCAAAGTGCAAAATACTGGACTGCTCCTTTAATTGGTGACTCTAAATTGCCCGTAGGTGTGAATGTGAGTGTGAATGGTTGTCTCTCTCAATGTGTCAGCCCTGTGATAGTCTGGTGACCTGTCAACAGTGTACCCCACCTCTTGTCCAGTGACAGTTGGGATGGGCTCCAGCCCCTCCCTGACCCTGTACCAGAATGCTGTTGCAGATAATGACTGGCCAAACTCAGAGAAATGTAAGGCACCTGAGCGAAATGTAAAGACTCACAGCCTTTAAAATCCTGTTTTTGCTTTGTTATGGAGCATTTGGTGAAGAGTGATTTTAATGTTAAGCTGTGACATAAAATGTGTCTTGACTTTAATAGTACTACGGGACAGGCACAAATTGGAACTAGCTGTTTCCAGTCTCAATGCTAAGCTAACAAGCTGATGCATCAAATTTAACAGACAGACACGAGAGTGGCATCAATCTTCTCATCTAACTCTGTGTGAATGTAAATAAGTGCATTTCTAAAAATGTCTAACTATTCCTTTATCTAACTGTACACCCTACACAAAATAAAACGCACACACAGAGACACACTCAGAGTCAGTTTATTTAGAGCACCACAGATCACACAGATCACACAGCACACACTGGTCCACTGTCACTGTTTGTCGCTGAGCAGGAGTTCAGGTGTTACAAAAACCTGGGTGTTTGAAAAGTTACACTTTGGCTGATCTGGTAGTAAAATTGTAAATTCTGCATCTATGGCACAATAGTGTTGCATTAGGTTTAGGGTGTATATTTCATTGCATGGGTACTTTCTTATTGTGTAAGCGTTTCGTGACGGACGGACACTGCCCAGAGGCAGAATTTATGATCTCTACCCAACATCTTAACCACAGATTTCTTAATGTTCTCTTGCTAATTGTAACCTTTGAAGCACCTGCACTGTACAGTGTTAGAGATGGTCCCTCAGCAATACTGAGCAAAGGAGAACTGCTGTTTGTCGCTGACTCCTCCTGACAGATGCAAGATTGTTTTTACAGATAGATATATTTAATTATACATTGTCTCATTCATTTGAATCTTTAATGAGCTCAAAGGTTAAAATGAGGGGAACAAGTAAGGAAAAGCTGACTCATCTGAGGGCTTTGAAAAGGTGTATGACGAGGAAAAAGAAAAAGCCCCCCCCCGGCAAGCCTTGCCAGCTGTCTCGTTGTTTGTTGATGCAGTGTACTTTTCTCGCTCTACACTCTGTTCACCCCTAATGGGAGCCTTTTCTGCTTATTTTTTTTTCCTTCGTCAGACCTCCAGGGTTTAACATGTTATAATTCTGCTCCTGAACCGTGCGCTCTTTATGTTTTAACTCATTCTGTGAGGTACTGACTGGAGTTGTAAGCTGCTTTTGGTTTTTATGGCTGGTTATACAGACATTTCTTGCAGTAAGGACTCACAGTAGTGTTTCTGTACAGCTCAAGCCTTGAATAATGACGGTACTTATTTACGTTTTAGTTAGGATGCTCCCTGTATTCTCCTGCTACAGAAACTCGTCTCTGCAGGTGGTGGTTAGCAGCACACAGCAGCTGTGGCAGGAAACGTTGAACCAAAGATGATGATCAATGCTCCTTTAATAGCAGCATTTCCTTGCTGTGTCACACCTGATAATAAATCTGATTTTCATGAAGAGAATAGGTGTAGAAGCTGTAGTTCATTGCGTCCAGTTTCATGTTTTGAGAGTGCAGTATGGCCAAATAGATTTACCTGTTTGGAGAGAATGTGCATTAAAGGAAACGGGGAGGTTATTTGGTTTCAAACTGTTCTTGCATGAGCAGCAATGACAGAAATGGCACAAAAGAGAAGATTTAAAAATATATATCTGGATTTTTTTTTTTTAAGTTTTGAAGTAAGCAGGAGGACACAAAAGTATAAAATACTATTTATCGTTGCGATTTAATCATAAAATTAGCTATTTATGTTGACATTTTGATCCTCAGACATTCACCTGTTTTGTTAATTGACAAACAGCAGATGACGCTGCAGGAGGGAAACATCAAGAAACTTCATAACCAGCCAATCATTGTGAATGCTTTTCGATAACTCCGAGCACACCTGTTACGACTTCACTGCTTCTTCTGACTGAAATCATGCTACCAGACGGGTTGGATCTGTACTTCTTTGAACACGCGCAAAGAGTTCAAGTCGAGAAATCCTAGTTGTGATTTGTGGCCATTATATTTCACTATAGTATTTTTTTATTTTTTACTTTTTATTTTTTATATTTCTATATATGCATTTATTTATGGTGCTTTTTATGATGTTTGTTCATAAGCCTTAATTTATTCAGTTGCCATCAATGACAAATAAAAAATGAAAATGGAACACAAAGATCCTGTTTGTTTTTTATTTTGTAAAATTTGACCCAAACTCACAATGTGCACTGCACTGTAGAGCTTGTAATTACAAATCTGACACACCATGAAGGTCCACACATCAGTGCTAGAAAAGTTATTGCTTGTAAGATTGTAATTTGACATTAACAAAAATACACTATGATTTGCATGTACCGTTTCAAAATCCCCTGTTGCAGGATACAACTGGCAATATTCTAGATTGTTACTGTCAGCAACAACAGAACATATAAGTCCAACTAATCTATAACTAAATAACTATAAAATCTGGAGCAATACTTTAATGTAATTAATTGATAAAGAAAGAACTGAACTCCACACTAACTGGTAGGTTTTCATTTGAGACAGGAAGCGTCAGCGTTCACTGAGTCATGGACCCACAGAGTTTCGTTCTTCAGCTGTTGCGATCGAGCAAAAAACTTCATGTTAAAACACACACTCACACAGCAGAAAGGACCTGCTTTCCCTGGAGCTGTATCCACGAATCATGTAACTCAACATTCTCGTCTTCATCTACTGTTAGTGATGTATGTCACTGCGTGACTGGTGGAGGCTGAGCAGCGATTAGTCAGTATGGGGGCCAAGTTCTGCTGATAACTACAGTTTGTAAATGTCCTTTCAGCACAGATTAATAGGCCAAAACAATAAATTGGTTGACCTCTATTTTAAATGTTTAGTAAGACTGTGTGCTTGGACAGAAAAGGTAACACCAACATGCCATTGGAATTTCAAAATAAAGGGGCATCTCAAAGATAACGATATGTATTGATGTCACTTTGCATCGATGATACTGGATCATTTAATCAACATATTGTTACATATTAGGGTTGCAACGGTATGAGATTTTTATAGTACGATAATCGTCTCAGAAAATATTACAGGTTCATGGTATCACTGTATTAGAGAATCTATATTATCAGTCAGAATGACAAACGTTTTATTACTATAATTGAAACTTGAAAATATTTTGTTAATGGAAGTTTGTGTAAAAAGTCTATTTAAAATTTCTAAAATAAAGGGGAGACTCTTTGCCCAGTTTTTTAAATATTGTAGATAAGCAAATGTACACGGTATGATTACTTAACTTTTATACTGCGGTATAACTTCAAACTGGTTAATTACTGCAACCCTATTACAGATCAATGTATCGATACACCCCTGTAATCTACTGTGTATTTATAGCAGCATGACTGTGTAAAAACTTCAGCGCTCATGTTCATCATCAAGGTGTTTTTAATAGTTTTTTGAACAACATGGAGGTCTGTGACACAGGAATGAGATATATCAAGCTATGGCAATACTTGTTCGTATGATCAAGTCAGTTTTGGTCTTTTTCTATGGTGTTGCGGAAAACCTGAAACAATTACTTGATTATTCAATTAGCCCATCAACAGAAAATGAATCTGCAATAATGGATTTATCAATTGTTTCTTTTTTGCTCAGGGGGTGGCAATTTGCTGCTTTTCTTTGTCCTACATAAAAGTAAATTTAGTATATTTGTCTTTTGGACTATTGCTTGCAACATTTGAAGACAAACTGCTGAACATTTTTGACAATTTCAAATAATTGGCAGATTAATCATTGATGACAATAATAGTCTATTTCCAGCCTAAACCATTAAAGCATTTTAATAATGTTTTGCACTTGCATCTGGGCCTGGCTTACAACTACAGTCTATGTATAATGAGCCAGTAAAATTATTTCTATGCCCACTATTCAAGGTCAACACCCTCTGAGCAACTTTTACATTAAGTGTTTACACAGCAACAGTGTCTGATCTGACTTTTATAGTTTCCTATAAAAACAAAGTGTAGCTACTTTATATTGGTCTGCAAAAATACATGTTATCAGTGCTATACAACTGAAGCTGTAAACATTCTCAAGTGTTCTCACTTAGTTATCTAAAAACTGTGATTACTCATCATAAGGCAACAAACTGAGGGACAAAAGGCAGGGTAGCATGCGAGCCTGAGAGGCTGAAGCTGGGCAGCAGGGCAGCGTCTTGCTTTTGTCTCAGATTACCACGAGTCATTTTGGGAACAGCAGCTGCCAAACACCATCCTGTACTGAACGACCTTTCTGTGAGGAGGGAATAACTTAAAATAGCTTAAAATAGCATGGTCAGCTTGGACCCGGAGACAGAAAACATCAACTGTAGTGTCGTTTTGAGGAAAATTAGCAACGATGTCGTACAGGGAAGCTGCAGCTCAGGCGTGTTGTTTCTGTTCTTTTGGGTAGCGCTGAGGGGGAAGTCCTGGTGACAAAGGTTTTGTATACCAAACCCGATACGTCAGATACCACCCCAACAGGGCACATATGGTCCCTAGCAACTTGTGAGACGGGTCATGGAAGTAAACAGAGGTGCAGGCAAACATCCACACCCAGACAATCACTATTAGATTCAAGGCCACGTACAGCAGGCTGAGGACCATCCTGGGGAGTGCAGAGAGACTGGCTGTCTTTAGGGAGGCCATCGGTGCCGTTTCCTCCACGATGAAGAGCGCAGAGTAGGCCAGGATGAAGGAGTGTCCTGAGATGTCGTAGCCGTGCCAGTGAAAGCCGGCCCGCCTGCAGCTGGCTTTGGATATGAACTCCTTGTTGACAACATCCATGGTGTTGGTTTCATAACACGAGCCGGTCGCGTCCTCAATGTAGAAGAAGGTCTCGGTGCAGACGTACCAGATGGCTGTGGCCACCACCACAGACAGCAGCCGCTGGCCGAGGAAGGACACACTCCTGCTGAAGGAGGAGTTGGAGAGGAGGAGGAAGGGAGTCAGCAACAACAGCGTCCACCCCCAGGACACTTTGACAAAATACCTGTGAGGAACAGGGCATTCAGATGAGCACTCAGATAATAGCAGTCATTATTTTAGCTTATTTGTGCCTACATTTATCAGCTTATCTGCACTCTCATATTGTATCAGATCTGAAGCACCTTAGTACTAAAGACATCTTTTTATATTTGCCACTGCACACAGGTGACCACACTAGTTTCCCTTTTGGGTAATTCTCTTCCTTAAACCTTAAAAATTTAATACATCTATTAAAATCCACATTTTCCTTCATGAATACTTCATCTTTCACAAATCTTAGATTGAAGCCAGCCCTCAGAAGAGCACAAATATTCATGCACTATAGACTATAGGGCTGCAAGTGTTGTTTACTTTCATTAATCTGCCAAATATTTTCTTGATTAATCATTATTCATTTTGGCTATTGATGAAAAAAAGGGCAAACATTAAATTTTAACAGCCATGGATTACTTAATGTTGAAAGTTGAACACCACTGAGTTCATAGCTTTAAAATATTTATCTCAATGTATTGGTTCTGAATTCACCTTTTTTAAATAAAATGATATTTCTTGATTTGTAATTTCCAAAAGAGAAATTTGAACATGTTTTTTTCAGTGTTCACAGATTCAGATCCAAAAATTCAAGTTTAAGACATTCAAAAACAATACAAAAAAAGATTTAGCTTGCAACACTTCGACTGGTCAAATTCAAATCTACAATTGTCATCTAAATCTACATCAAAACATCATACATTTGATTATTAAAACATTCAGGCTCGAGTGCCTATCCTCTCCTGGGTAGCCTGAAGTTGCTTTTTGAATGTTGTTCAACTTTAATCTTTGGATCTGGACTTGTGATGAAAAAGTCATATTCACCTTTAGAAAAAAAAAATCATATCTTTATTTCAAAGAGGTGAATTCAAAACAAATATGATTAGATACATGATTTTTAAAACTGAAATATTTCAATGCTATGAATTTAGTTGTGTTTACATTTCAATATAAAGTTTTCAGTGGCTGCTGAAATTCAAATACTTATATCTCTTATTTGCTTCACCTTGAGAGGTTTAGTTTTCTATCATGTACATAATCTTTATTTAGGAAAGCATTAATAATTAGATTTTCTTGGGTTAACATTTTAATCATCAGAGATGTAAATATCTAAGGTTAGAGCCAGACTGTGCAGCTTTTGCTAAAAGTTAAAAGATTTTTTTCCATCAATATTTTATGTCAACATTGGTCCACACAAGCTACTGCTCATACCAGACCACAGGAGATTTCATTGCATATAAATGCATTATGTCTTCTGTATATTACAAGGTAACAATCATTTCCCTTTGAACCCACAAAGTAGGCCTATACACAATATAATTTACTGACCTGCTTGTTTCTGCACGTTGTTGATGACCTTTTTTGTTTGAATTTTGTTTATTTCATTTTCATGTATTTATTCATACAGGAAAGGAATTTAAAGTAACATTGTGTGTTACAGTTAAAGCTGGCCTGACTCGTCTAAAACTGGTTTCCAGCAGATTCTTGTTTACAACAAAAACACATTACAATACAGAATAAAAACTGAAACAATCAACAGAAGCAAAACAACAAAACAAAGACAGCTACATGGACAGTTCAGTGGTGGACTGAAGTGGAGTGAGTAAAATGGAATATGGGATTTAAATCAGTGGTTGCAGGTATGTCCTTCAATCAGATGGTGTTTATCTGTGTGTTTGAAATGTGCTCTAGATGTTACTGCTCTTGATGTCTGACCATTTGCACTCTCTCTAACTGAACTCTTTCCCACTTTGTACAGCAACTGTTGCACAATAATTTCTCTCGGGATCAAAAGTTTTGTGTTGTTGCAGAATCTCCTTCAGCATCTCATTTCTTTATATATTCGCCTAACCTACAGAGATGAAGACTTGCCCTTAGTTTATCCACGGTGGTTCATGAAATCATCGTTTGTCTTGTTTTGAAGTGTTCAGTGCGGATGCTGTATAATGAAAGGGTGGATTTATCAGCTCAATAAGAAGCTGTGACACCACAGTTACAGTTTACCTTTGACCTACAAAGCCGACACAAACCAGAACAACTCGTGTCGGTCCTTACACCTGTCTGTCACCCACAGGTCTCCCTACAGTCAGCGACTGGTGAGCTCTCTCAAACCTTTAGCTTTGTTAGTTAGCAAGACAACACACCGGCACTACTCACACATTCAGGGCATTCCTGCTGCTGCTGAAATAAGTCTGCGGGACGAGCTCGAGCTCCTTCAGAATCGACCCCGCGACGGAAATGAGTAAAAACATCCAGAAGAAGTTTTGTCGGATGGACGGTATCCTCCAGAGAGTCACCAGTTTGTCCACAATGACATCCAGCGCCGCCATGTTAACGTAACTGACAAGGCAAGTTGACACAGGAATCCCTCTGACGTCACTACTGCTCAACCAATGAGGCTTTCCGCCCGGTGTTCTTCTTCTCTCGATTTAGACGGCAGACCGCACACCGCTCATTTAAAGTGCGTACCGCCACCTGCTGTACAGACAAGTGCACTACCTCACGCCGAGTGCTGAACTGTTGTTTTGTGGCTAAATGTTGATTGTAATTCAGCAACCGGTGCCATTTGAGTCCCCATGAAATACTACGGGATATTTTGTGTAAAAATAGGCCAACACTTCTTTTTAAAAGCTTGTCTTACATGGTTAAACCACTTCTACTACAAAACAGAATGGTATGTATGCAGGTTAAATTAAATTCAAAATAATTTACCTAATTTAGCACAAATAGGTGAAACTGCCATGTTCCCAATCATGTTTGCTCAGCTTCAAATAGAAATAGAAATCAAACAGATTATACATTTTTCATTATATTTGTATGACCTCACTAATGATATTCCTCACCTAATGTTATTTTTCGTTATTTATACAGTTTTAATGCTTAAAATGTATAAATAACTTGAAATGGTAATGTTAATGATTAGTGGTCGTTTTTAATGTGTTAATGTTTAGAATTGTTCATGTTCATTGTCATATGCCAAATGTTCATGTGAATTTTAATTCAGTTTCTTTTCTTACATAAAATGTGTTGTTCAACAATAAAATAGATGATAGACAGATAAGTTAGCGTTGTCCAAGAACGATTAATTACTATTATGGGAGAGAGGAGCACAACCTCACACATTTTAGTACTGTGTTTAAGATTAATTATATTGTTGTTTTATTCTAACAACATGCACATCTCTGCTACAAATAAACAGTTATTTTTTTCTAGAACTTACCTTTCTTCCACAATAGCACCTAGAAGTGGTGGAAGTAAATGTCACAGCGTACTCCATGGGTGGGGTTATTTGCAACAGGCAGAGCGTTAGCTGTAACACTTGCTGGACAAGTGTGCTTAACACAATTAATTGAATACATTTCTATCTATATGCTATAGGTTGATGCTGTTATCCAAACATCTGTACATCCCTCATCCGACCACCAATGCCTCATGAATGGAGAGATTAGCACATAGACAGATACACAGTATGTGTGGATATTATATATTTTTCTCTTCTCATCTGTAATAGATTGACGGATATATGTATGTAGATCTACATCAGGGAAACAATAAGCATCAGTCTATCATCCATATTCAGTGGTTGGATAGATGTAAATAGATTGGGTAACCTTGATCCACATGTCAAAATATGAGTATTGAATGTATGAATATTGACAAGACTGTGAAACTGTGTCAATAACATACCTGACAAATTAAAAAAGTATATTGCATTTAAATAGAGACATTCGTTCAAACTGAATCGAAGTTTGAAGTGCAAAAATAGAGAAAATGTGCTTAACCTTAACACCAATTTTTATCGAGCCTTGCTAACACTTGCTGGGAGTTGGTTACATAGTTCAAAATGGTGCAATGTTTTAGGCAACAACACAGTTATTAAGATGATATATGGTTGGATTCGGTGACTTACATAGACAGCTCAGTAATCAAAAAACAAGTATGACAAAGAAATGTACTTATGTCAGCCGAAAACACACGCCCCCACCTACATTTTCTTTATCTTCCTTTATCTGAAGTTTTGTTTCTCGGAGCATCTGAATGTGCTGTACTTGGTCCTGTGTGTCCTTTATGTTGTCATTTTGGCAGTAATTTGATTTTCTTTTAGGCAGCTGCAAGATGTTGGGACAAATTCAGGGAAAGTCTCAGTCAACAATCAGCCTCAATTAAAAATGATTATTTTAAGATGTCAGATCACTTTACAAATTACACATCACAGACCAATCTAAACACTGGACTTTTAAAATCCAAATTCTATTGCTGTGAGGTGACAGTTCTAACCACTACACCACTGTGTTCTTATATATTTACAGCAGCATGATGGTGGAGTGGTTAGCACTGTCACCTCACAGCAAGAGGGTTCCTGGTTTGAATCCAGGTTTGGGTTTGTGCATGTTCTCCCCGAGCTTCCTCCCACAGTCCAAAGACATGCAGGTTGGGGATAGGTTAATTGGTGACTCTAAATTGTCCGTAGGTGTGAATGTGAGTGTGAATGGTTGTCTGTCTCTATATATGTGTCGGCCCTGTGATAGTCTGGCAACCTGTCCAGGGTGTACCCTGCCTCTCTCCCAATGTCAGCTGGGATAGGCTCCAGCCCCCCCGCGACCCTGAAGAGGATAAGCAGTCAGAAAATGGATGGATGGATGGATGTTAGTCTGACTGAAATTGTTCTAAATTGAATTACTCAAAGTCGAACTAACACTTCCAGATAATGCGATTGGGACTTGAATTACTACACATGCACATACTATACATGCTCCCAGTTTTCGCCCCAGGCTTTGACCCAGAAATCACATAGCTTTGAATGTGAAACAGAAGAAGAAGCCAGCAAAAACGTGGCGAAATCTATATAAAGTTGTCCACCATGGTACCAATTTGCTGCTAGCTAACTGTAGCTAACTTGTTTGTCAACAGATTGGTATGTGATGCAATAGGTCAACTGGACAAAGGTCCAATTCTAACTACGCTAATGGGGGCATATCGCCACCTATCGTACAGAATCGGACATACTTCGGTCAATAAATCGATTCCCCATCCGTGCTTGTACACTGGGACAAGTACAGTTGTCCAATTAAATGCTCTCATCAAGCTGTAACTGTAGCTTGACCTAACAGTGCATGTAAACATAATGACTGACCCAAAAAGAACATATTTTTTTATTGATGCTAAAGTCATGCACAGTCAGATGGAGTATGACAGGTTTTCATGGTATGTTCCTTATTAGCACTGAGCAGCCTACCTTGTGACAGAAAACAGAAAACACAAAAATGAAAGTACAGTAAAAACAAATGTGTAAACACCATGATGAATTTCATGTACATTTGGAACCATTTGGAAATGAAAATGTATATCCTCCCCAACCTCACATGCCATTCAAAAGTGTGTGTCTATCGCCAGCATTTTTTCAATAAATTTGCCCTAACAGTATAAAACAAAAATAATTTTGGCATAGTTCAATCCTCACCACATGTCTGCTGTGAGCTCTTTATAGGCAGCATGTTGACTCTTCCTCTCCCTCTGATCAAACCAATACACACTGACACATCTTCCCTTTCTGATGTCTCTGTGAGTCACTGTGGTAGTCAGTTTCACCTTCAGTGGTGTAAATGTGTTTGAGAAATGAGCGATTCCCTTGTAAACTTTATTGTGGTTTTATGGCAATGCTAGATTATCAAACATTGATGTGTAAAAGGTGTGATGGTTTGTTTGGCACGAAAGTATTTACACTATAAGTATATTGAGGAATGTTCTTGAGATTAAACAACTCGTTAGAAAAGCAGCATAATCCATTTTGGCCGCAAAGGCAAAGTGAATGCATTACTGGGTCAAGCAACAGGAAAGGCATATAATGTAGTGAGAAAATGACCTGTGGATAGGAGATTTGCACTGAATGTGTTGAAAAATTAGGAATTTAATTGGACAATGGTGCCAAAGCAATGTGTCTGAGAAAATAAACATGTAAATAGTTACATAAACTTAAAAAGTAAACGTAATATTAGTAATAGTAATAGTCCAATCAGCCACAATAGTAAAACCCCTGACAAGTGAAGTGAATAACATTGATCATCTCGATACAATGCAATGCTCTGCTGGGAAACCTTGGGTCCTGGCATTCATGTGGATGCCACGCAACACCCACCCAAACATCATTGCAGAACAGGTACAGTACTCAGAAATGGACCAAGCAACAGGAAAAAGAGCTCAGGGCATCAACCTGGCCTTCAAATTCTCCAAACCCCATTCCAATCAAGCACCCGTGGGACATGCCTGTACCCACAGGACTCAAAGGATCTGCCACCAACGCCCTGGTGCCAGACACCCCAGGAAACCCCCAGAGGTTCTGTGTCCATGGCAGTTCAGAGGCCCCACCATGGATCAGACTTGGGTCAGACTTGGCTCCGACCTGGCGAGTCATGGACACAGGACCTCTGGAGTACCAACACATCCCACAAATGCACGATCAGATGAGGATCTAGGGTATTTGAAGGCCAGGCCGACACCTTAAGCTTGTTGTCATGTGGCCATTCCATTGACTTTACCTCTCAGTGGTTTTAAAGTTGTGGCTGATCAGTGTATGGCAATGAATGTTAGGAAGACCAGAGTTAGGTAGCTATGGTGTTGAAGTTGCGCTCTGCTACCACAAACCAGTCTCACTCTGAAGTCGTCGAAAACCAGCACTTGGGCAGTGACTTCCAGCGTCAGACTGACGAAAAAAGCTATCCTTTCCTGTTGCCATGATACACAGCCAGTCAACTGCTCACTTGAGCATATTAACTCGTGAAGGAGAAAGGACACATGCAGTTCATAGCTCAGATTATGCTGTTTTGTTTTAAACATTTCAGTGTTGTTGATGGTTGACAACAATTTAACTGGTTTACAGCGGAGAGGGTGTCATGAAATTCTTTCTGCCTCCAAAGAGGGGCAAGACAGAAAAAGTTTGAGAACCACTGATGTATACTAACATGTCTTATTATTAATAACAATGTTAACATATCTTTTACTTTTTTTCTAAGGTAAAGCCATGGGTGACTGGTCTATACTTGGTCGCTTCCTGTCTGAGGTTCAAAACCACTCTACAGTGATCGGCAAGATCTGGCTCACCATGCTGCTCATTTTCCGTATCCTGCTGGTGGCCTTGGTGGGTGATGCTGTCTACAGTGACGAACAGTCCAAGTTTACTTGTAACACCCAACAGCCAGGATGCAACAATGTCTGTTATGACACCTTTGCTCCTGTTTCACATCTACGGTTCTGGGTCTTCCAAATTGTGCTGGTCTCCACCCCATCCATCTTCTACATAGTTTTTGTTCTGCATAAGATCGCCAAGGATGAGAAGCTGGATGGCCAAAGAGCACAGGTGGTAGCCCAGAGGCCTCCCAGACAGAGATGTGGGCACATGGGAAAGGATGGTGTGGAGGCCCTGAGGGTCGACATGCCTACCTATTGCCCTCATTACAGGGAGGAATGGGATGCGAGGGAGAGGGAACGAGTAGAACAAAACTCTCTGGTTGAGGATTATGGTGAGGTAGGAGAGGACCCCACTCAGCAGTCCAACCAAGTTTTGCTCATCTACATTCTTCATGTCTTACTAAGATCTGTTATGGAGATTACCTTCCTGGTGGGACAGTACTTCTTGTTCGGGTTCGAGGTGCCTCACCTGTATCGCTGTGAGACCTACCCTTGCCCTACTCGTACAGACTGCTTTGTATCACGAGCCACCGAGAAAACCATCTTCTTGAACTTCATGTTCAGCATTAGTTTGGGCTGCTTCGTGCTTAACATAGCAGAGCTCCACTATCTGGGCTGGGTCTACATTTTCCGCATCCTCTGCTCAGCCTGCTCCACCTGCTGTGGTCAGAAGAGGGACACTGTCAGACTGTACTCAAACCACAACCCCCTCCTGCTGCAGCTCAGGCATTCCCTTAGGGGTCAGCTGGTTCTGCAGACCCCAGCAGCCATGGCCCCGGAGAAGACTGGGGGTCTGCTCACACATACCCCAGCTATCTCTTTTGAGACGGACTCAACTGTGGAATGTACCTCCAAGAGAAGTCCAGAGAGCAGAGACAAAGTGAAGGTCAAGCTGGCTAATATGGCGAGGCTGGGACGGACTAAGAAGTCTTGGCTATAATTGATTTTTTTTCTGTAATGTCGTTAAATTTAAACAGGCTGAGAAATGAACTTCTATGGCCTGCATTATAACCTTCATAAACATGTCAATGTTGACACTTTGAGCGATACAAAGTCAATGCAATGTATTTTTTGGAAAGAATGTGTCACCTGGAATTCTTAATTCAATGCAAGTGTTTAAAGCTAGGCAGGGAGGGGTGCTGTAGCAGGAGACAAGATTCAGCTGTTTCCCTTAGGCTCACACTGCATTCTCTTAGCCCAGGCCATCCTCAGCCATCCACGCACATTGTTACCCCAAGGTACACCTGAGCCCAGGGCTAAACGATTCACACTGTATTTCTTCCAGCCCTGGGTTAAATGTCAGTTGGAACATGTAACTCAAGTGAATATTCTAAAAGTCTGTTGTTTACTTTGTCCCATTTCACAGTGGCATATCTTAGCCCCTGGTTAAGTCCATTTTCAGGGGATAACTCTGCAAACTCAGGGCTCCAAAGCAGGGCCGGCAAGCCCTAGGCAAAAGTCAGGGTTAGCACGGGGTTAAGAATAGTGTGAGAAGCCTGCTTTACCCCTGGTCCATTATACATAATACCTGTATTCATTATGTACAGTAAACTTTTTTTCAGCATATACAGTTAGTATACAAGATACAATACAACAATGCAATAACTGTCAATCAAACCTAACAAAGAGAAAGCCAAAAAAAAAAACTTCAGGGAGAGGAAGGGGAGAAAACTCCAGAGTCTCCAGAGTGGATGCAATTTACTCTGTTGTAATGCAGAATGTATTTATTTCCCTTTCATCAGTCCATTTTTGTCTGACAATTTCCGTAATTTTATGAAACCGGTAAGTCAGCACTCATACACACCAACCTTTCCAGATATGTTAAATTACAAGAGTAGACTGGATTTGAACTTCTCTCTCAACTCCATTTTTTCATTCTTTACACAACTATTTCTGTCTCTTTTCATGTGTATAACCGAGTGCATTACTAAAAAGTCCTTCCAGGAGTGACTGTCTGAAAATGTATGCCATTATATTGAAATTATTATTGGGCTATCCCCCTTGCTACGATGGCCAGCTTTACAGAACAGCTCTAAACATTTTTGCCTTCCAATGTGGTTCTTTTCCTTAACCTACCCCTTACTCTTTAACCACACTGTAGTTGCCATATGCAGATATTGTAGAAAGCAGAAATTTTAAAAAGGATTGCATTGAACATGATCGCGAATTTTGCAGTATCAACAAACTAGCCTTGTGATAAGTTTAGTCATTCACCATGACAACCTAACAAATTCCTCTTGCTAATGAAGGCTGTGAGATGCAGCTGAGCTGACAGCTCTGAAAAATGTGATAAGAATTTATCAGATCAATGTTGCCACCATATTATTCAGAAAATAAAATGTTTTTGCAAATCTTTACTCATTGTTTTGTTTAACAAGAAACACTCTCCACAGAAGTTTTGCAGTTGTGAGCAGATTCTGCATTTTGTAGTTTGTATGATATCAAACAAATTGGTGCCCAACAAATGGTGTTGTCATGTTGTGTACTTATTGTAAAGTTATGTACGTAGCATGAAGTTACATAGGCTAGGTTTATGGAAGCAAAGTTAAGTAGATTTGGTTAGCTTAACACAAACCTGTAAAGCTAACAAAAATATGTTTGTATGACCCATCCACCACCCCAGCCTGCCACCTTACACAGACTTTCCCTCTTTGTACTACATTCTTTACTCCAACCAACAAATTGGTCACACGATTGCTGTCTTCGTGATTACATGGGTTATATACCAATTTTGGTATTTTTCAGAGGCATAGAAATGAACAGTGCATGACACCAGCCTACTTATAAGTACTGCAGCGTAGGACAATATTGAACACCAACCAACAACCAATAAAAAAAAATATAGTATTTTTGGAGTGTAGTAATGTTCACACTTTTCCATCACGAACACACCAAACCCCCAGAACCTGTGTATGTATATAAATGGGAAACAGAATGTTCAGTCTTTGATTATGTTGCTGTCTGAGGGTTCAGCTATTTTACACCTGCAGAACTGCAAAAAGGCATGTTGAGTTGTAACGTGATGCAAGGCAGTGGTTTTTTTTGCATACTTTGGTAGAGTGCATACTTGCATAGGACAGGCATAGCATATTTTATGTGGCACATGAATCATGTATTTATTTTTAATTCATTTTCTTTACAAGATATATACACTTTTATTAAAGGGTTTTACAAATGATGGAATGCCATTAATGGTGCCTTTACTGTGACATTTATTTAAACACTATAATTATTTTCTTGGCCCCACATATGATAAGCAGGATATTTACTCTGTTTATGTTGTCCACCTTCCATTTAGTCATAGAAGAGTTTTATATATTTCTACCTAATAACTTAAAAACTGTTAACAGTGACAACACAATACAAAGACAAACTAAGATTTCCTTTCTTTAAATTGTCAGTCCAAGATATACCAAACTGCTGGCACAAGCCTGATAGAAAACCATGTTTTCTATATATTTTGCAAACAATTACACTGTGGTTTTATATGGGGAGTTCTAGTTGTTATTCTGCAGTTCATTCCTGACAGCTGATTTTTTTTTTCATTTACAGTGGTTACAGTGATTATTTAACAGCAATTATGTACACATCTAATACACTAAAACATCACTTTGTTCCTACATCGTTGTACTGTATGTGCCAGATGTCTCTGCTGCCTCTGCTGTATTGTGATATCAAACATAATAGCACAATAAAATGTGCAAATGTCTGGATTTTTAGATGGTGGAAATGTATTTTTGTAATGATGTGAGACTGGAGAGAGATACATATTGATAGCCAATGAGTTCGCTATTTGTTTCAGTTCCTCTGGCTTTATAAAAGCCACCATGTGTTTAAAAACGCACATGATGCCACCAGGCATTTCAAAACGATTGGTCCTCTTGATTGCCACTAGGCATTAAGTGCCACCAGGCGTTTTATAGGTGCCGGCACCAGGCGTTTAAAAATGTTTCGTCCTTTTTATCACAACTTTTTTTTATAAGCGCCACAAGGTGCTTAATACACGCCACCAGGCGTCTAACCACGTGTGACACCAGTAGTCATTTATAAAAGTTTGGTCCTATAAATCACCACCAACTTTTTCATAAGCGCCACCAGGCATATAACCACATGCGACGCCACCAGCCTTTCATAGAGGCTTGGTGGTGTTTATGAACCCCCTAGTGGTGTTTGGTAATGATGTCTGCCCTATGT
>JAPZEB010000002.1:31088958-31101284 GCA_029783705.1 Chaetodon striatus | reverse complement strand
AACTCACCGCAGTTTGTTACCTGACATAGTTATCATTATGGACAGTGTGTAAATGACCATCAGGAGACAGCTGTTAGACACAGTCAAACACGCCGCTCGCACAGCAGCGCAGCACACACAGGAGCGGGGCCTGTGTTGCGTTCAGGCGTTGTCACGTAAGTAACAAATTCCAGCACTTGAATAGGCCATAGCACAACGCAGCAGTCAAGTGGGCCGAACCCGAGCAAAATTTCAGACTGGTGGCTGGGTATTTCGTGTTGACCATGTGCACTGTGTGTGAAATATGAACTTAGGGATAACTATAGTTGTCAGACAGATGCAGTAAAGTAAAAAGTATAATATTAGAGTAGAAGTATAAAGACAATTAAAATGGAAGCACTCATGTGAAGCACACATACTTCAAAATTGTACTTAAGTACAATAATTGAGTAAAAGCTTCTAGTTATATCCCAAAACTGATTGAAGGCGTCTGTTTTCATCTGCTGACCACAGTTACCAAAGAACTTCATTAAACCCCTTTCCCACTGCACAAACCTGCTAACACCTGCTAAATCTGGCTTTTTAATGTAATTCAAAGGTTATAATCCGCAGTCACTGCCAGGACAAATGACACTGTAGTAGTCACAAGTATGTATCTGCTACAGCTCTGAACGGCATTACAAACAAACATAACACCCGGGCGAACGCACTAACTTCAGCCTCTTAGTCAGCGAGATGCAATGACGCATCATCACAAATTATCGTCTGTCTCCACTCAAGCAAACATTGATCCAAATTAGTCTGCATCAAATTTGAGAGACTGAATAAGTAACCACCATACTGCGTTCACAGGCCTCCATGCTGCTGTCTACCATTTACTAATACTCGTATGCTGCAGAGTAAGAAAATTATGACTATTGGCACCACTAAAGTATGTTCCACATGCAACCAAACACCTGTTGGGCCTCCCACCCCCACTCCAGAGCACGGGACTTGGATGCAGGATGCAAGAGTAACCTGCACAGCATGTGTTTAACTGCAGTAACATTTGATTCTGAATTTTTCTCATTCAGTTATTCACTTGCATCTCTGGCTTTGTTTTTAATATGTTTTTTTTATGTTAAAACCACCACTGTTGATTAATTTTCACTCAAAAATGTAATTGCAATTTAATTGGCTACCTTAGGCTATAAAATACCCTGCAAGCATATGTTAATATAGAAGTATTTCCACCCACTTTTAAATCAGAATCCTTAACTTGAGGGCCTTTGGCACATGCCCACGTCAAATGTAATCAAATTAAGAGAGATTTCACGATGCATAAAATACAAGTCGTTGTTTGATTGAATCATTATATCATGGCTAAGTTATCAGGCTCTCTCTATAAACAGACACTTCATATGGTTCTCCTAATGAACATGATTAAAAAGAGTCAAATATAAGTATTGGGTAATGGTGATTTATTTTTCAAAGTGTCATGCATTAAAGGTGTCCAGCCTGTGTGGGCTTACAAGACACTACAAATATGACAAAAACAAGTGACATAATGACAGCCTAAGAACAAATGTAATACATCTTCATGTATGTCAGACAGAGTCAAACAACCAACCAATCTGCAATGCCCCAAAATCCAGATGTCTTCCACCTATATCAAAATATATATGTACCAAATTTGGTGCTTTGATCACAAGCTGAACAATTATCTTGATTTTGTGAGCTATGCTGCCCCACTATGACAGCTATAAAACATAACATAACATAAACATATAAATTAAATCTGAATTATTGTCTAAATTAAATCCCCAGTTTTGTCAAGGTCCCTTTTTCTTGATGTTTGAAACTCTGATAGAGATTCTGCTTTGTTTCAACTCACTACAGTAATAAAGTCTCTGACTGTGTCAGAGGTGCTGTGTTTTCCCTTCAGCTGGTTTGCATTTGTGTGACCATGTGATCAGACAGTAACAGGAACCTGATCTCTGGAATAATTTATCATAAAATAAGATAGCCATATACGAAGCATTAAGCTTGTGTCATAGAAAAGATACAGTTCAGTGTCCTAGTGAACGCTCAGCTAATGAAGTGAAATTGAATCCGTGCTGTAATCCCGGCGTTCAAGTCTCCAATCAAATCTCATTGTGACAGGCATTAGGGGGATTATCCCTGGGTGCTGTGGGCCCTTACAGCCGGCCCGGTGGCCCCGGCAAACAGCAATATCCAGTAACAGTGGCCCTGCTCCTCCCAGCCTGCCTCAGCCTGGCCAGGCCCGAGAGAGCCGCTGAGGCTCATGGGCCTTCGCTCAGCTGGCCGGCTCACTGTCAGGGCTCGGCCTTCAGAGGGATGTATGGCCAAGATGGGACGCTGCACTTCACAAACCCAGGTAAAGGTAACAGAACAAAGAGAGCTCTGAGAATCAGGAATCAGTGTGTAGATTTTTTCAGGATGGAGGGCGAATAACAAGCTGCTGATTATGTGTTGAAACCGTGGAGCTGTGGGAAGTAAAGCTGCTGAGAGCTAACAGACGCAGAGCTGGTGTGAAAGTGAATATAATGTAAAGGTTGTGTGTTTACTCCTGTTTGAATCTCTGTAAAGAAATGTGATGCAGAAGTGTTAAGAGGGAGGAAAGCTGTAAATGTTGACTTTTTACAAAGGCTGCTTCATTTAGTAAAATATATCATTAATGTATATGAGGTAATAATATGTTGACAACACCAGTTATTGGATTATATGTGATGAATATTTTGGATTCAGCAGTTTGTGGATGAATCTTCTGGTAGGAGGCTGGGTAATAACTGGTCTATGAATTGAGTTTGCACTTTGTGTGCTGAGTCCACATGATGGCAGTAGTAAGTAGTGATTTCATGTTGCATGACTGGCAGTATAAGAGCGTACTCAAGTCGACACAGATACAGTTCTGTGGTGTTTTACTCAGTGGGTGAATGAACAAAGTAATTGACTTATATACTGAACTTAATTATTATCAGTGGTGTAATGTAACAAAGTAATATTACTCAGTTACAATACTGAAGTGTTTTATGGGAGTATCTGTACTTTGCTTTACTTTTTATATTTATATCAACTTCCACTTTTACTCCACTACATTTCCTTTACTCCAATACATTCCTATATATTTGAGTAAAAGTATACTTTCCTTAAATCCTTTAAGATGTGAAGCAGGCCCTGTTTTTCATTAGTGTAACGTACGCTCCATTTTTAAGGTGGTGTACATGTTACAAAGAAATAAACTTCATAATCTTCAGAACTCTGACCACTAGCTTTTCTGACCACAGCATTTACTTGTATTTTTACTTTCAATACTTAATTATATTTAATATAATAACATTACTTTTGATACTTCAGTACAGTAAACATAGATATACTAGAGATACTTTCATACTTTTACCCATTCTTTTACTTCACTACATTCATCTGTCAGCTCTGAGTTATTATCAATTCACATACGAAACCTTTGATGAGCTTATAAAGTATGATGCTTTGTGCTCCTAACATAATAATTCAACCTTAACATATAAAATATAATCTCATAAAACTGACGTGGGTTTTTTGCCTGCATAATGAATGCTTTGACTTTTGATACTTTAAGTATGTTTGGCTGCACTTTTTCTTAAGTGAGGTTTTAAATGCAGACCAGCTGGCACTGGACGTCAATATGACGTTAAGAAGATGTTGGAATCTTACACAAGATAGACCTTAAATTTTGGATGGAGTGAAAATTGGATTGACAGTATTTCAAATGTCAAATGATGTTAGAATTTCATGTTATGAGGACATTAATAATATGAAGTCTTGAAGGCGTTTTTTTTCTTCCTCCATACCTTATAATTTAATGTTGTTACTCTACGTCAAGATGACGCTGGCATTGAAAGAAGGAAGAGGATTTTGTTTACTTAACAACACAACTTTAAACCAACAACATATCACAACCTATATTTAACCAAATGTCAACATCTAACGACATCGGTGGCCTGCTAGGAGGATTTTTACTTGTAAAACTTGGGGGAAAATGGGACTAATGGCCCAGGGTCAGAATGGGTGAAGGCCCTCAAAAAGCTCTGAAGGAGAAGCTTGTTAGGATTTTTTACATTTTTATTTTTAAGTAATTAGTGCCACAACTAATTTTTTATTTAATAGTGGAAGCTCTCAGAGACTCTCCTCATCCTGTATAGACATAAAATAGTTTAGTCCACCCCTGTACTAGGATCTGTCTTTAAACGCAGCTCAAGTCAAGTAAGTAACTGCTTACGTTGCTGCAGCACCAACGTTTTCCGCAAGAAAGGGGAATCGGGGCTCCAGAAAGAAAAAGAAAAGAAAGGGAATGTCAGCAAACTGACTTTGTGAGGAGAAAAAAAAATAAAGGTGTGTGAGAGACATTGATCAAAAGAAGAAAGTAGGGAGTCCCCTAGATACTGCTTCTGCAATGGGCCCTGACTTTAGTGCTGTGCCTCTTCCTGTAACACAGTATTTTGTTTTGCAGTACTGCCTCTTAAGCCCCTTTCACACTGCATGTTAACCCACTTACACCCGCTGACATCTGGCTTTTTAATTTACGGGAAAGGTTACAATTGGCATTCACACCCAGGTCAAACAACTCTGCAGTAGTCACAGGTATTGATCAGCTCTGGCTCCAAACTGCATCAATGAAAACACAACACCCCGGTGAATGTGTCAATTTTAGCCCCTTGAGCGGTGAGATGCAACGCACCAGCATCGCAAAGGACCATCTATCTCCACCCAAGCAACATTTAAACCTTGACCCAAATTAGTCTGCATCAAGTTTGAGAGAGTGAATAAGAAAGAGTTTAAAGTGCTGTCCACTGTTTATCAACCTGTTTTCAGGCCAGTTAGTGATGACAAACAAAACAAAACAAATCACAGAGAGGCATATTCATCTGCTTCAGAGTCGTGTACACAGCTCTGATCTACTGGCAATGGGAAAGTAGTCTAAAGCTTATTTTAAGCGGGTTTACCTGTGTTTAAAAACACGCGCACATGCACTAGTTTTGGTGTGAAAAGGGGTATTAGACTACAGTAAAGGATCTGAATGCACCACTTCAGAGGTCTGTAGCTGCAATTGAAATGCACATCCACATTTTGCTGATATTTTCTACTTTTACTCAAGAAAAATAAATTAATGAAGGACTTGTACTTGTAATGGAATATATGTTGCCTTTTTTACTGAAGAAAATGGGCGTGAATACTTCATCTATCCCTGTTGACAGGCCTGTGAAACTGCTGTAAAGGAAAAAGATTGACTGGTGACACTGAAATTAAAAAAATGAACACGCGATCAGATGACAGAGTTGGTTTGTTTACACAGAATGAGACCAGAAGAGAGCAGCATGTGACCTCGGAAGACAGAACGAACACAGCCAATGAACACTGAGGAAAATAGAGTGTCAATGAGCCAATACAGTGTTTAAACTGTCTAATCAAGATTTATAGAATTACCAGTGTAACTTGTGCAGTAAATGCAAGTTACAATGAGTGAATTAAGCAAAAAAAAAAAAAAAATTATATATTAAATATTTAGAGATATTTTCAACAGTATGAAACAGATTTAAGTTTTGGATGAAGTCCTCTTTGATTTAGGCCATGTGCTGACAGGATAACATTTCCAAATATTTAGTGCCTTGTTATTCAAGCTGTGGAGGTTAAATGTCTATTGATTGGCTGCTGACTGAAGGACCTCATAGAGAATCAGAGAGATAAAAGTGTGCTGAGCTGCTGACAGAGGGGATTGGGCCAGCAGTTAAAATGAATTCTCAGCACAACAGAGTTAATGATTACAGAGCCTTATCATCACATACTGTGATTGATTTACGTCCTGCATGGGTCTTCATGTTTATTGATGCAATTGTTTACTTATTTTGTGGCACAGAGGCTACTTGAGTTTTTCTGTCTGACAGGATGTGTCACAAGATGAAGCACATTTTTGTAGGTTACATTTTGAGAATGTTGGCTTAAGTTTGAAACAGTACAGAGATGTGTTGAAGGGTTATTTTGACCTCCAAAATAAATACGTGACATTAAGTGATATTTCAAGTGTTTGTGCATGAGGAAGTTATGTACCATACAAAATGTTATTTCCTGCAATTAATTGTTAATATAAGGACATTTTAGACACAAAGACAGAGCATGCAGTTTCAGAAAGGAAACTAAAATAAATCACAGTATTATATTACCCTTCTCAACCTGCATACCTCCCTCATTTTTTAGGCCACTTCAGTTTTTATCACCCTGTAATATTATGAGATAGTGAAAAACTAAATAGGCTTTAGTGGTTTATCATTACCTTGAGACTGAACAGTCATCATGGGCGAGGACAGTGAGACAACCCTTCTATTCTTTCAGAAAAAACAATCTGATTTCAACAGCTTTCCATTTTAAATTTATTGAAATAATCTTTATAAACAGTTAAACATCCCCTAAAAAAGTCAGGTTATGTGGCTAAAGAGAAATTAAAAACACTGTACCTTTAATTAAAATGGAAAGACCTCTTTAAAGATCTGTTCGGTAACCTGATTATGTTCATGATTACATTTCTCATTTTGGCACAAATAAAAAAAAAAAAATATGCATCACTACAGAGGATGAATTGGCTTTGGTTAACAGGATTTGTAGGCCTCTGAGGACAGATAAGCTTCAGAGGAGTTAATGGGTGCTATTATATGACAGGGGGAAAAAAGTGTTTTTAGCTGAGCTGTGTAAAAGTAGTTTCCACTATAAAAGCAGGAGAAAGGTACAACACAATTTGTAGACTTATCAAAATAACAAATGAGGAAATTCTTCTTTAAAAAAAGGTTATTTGATCTTGACAAAAAAATCAATCAGTGTCATTAGATGCAATGAAAGTCAGTGACAATATTCCAGTGGCATAGAAAATATGATATTCCCGCGGTCAGCCACAGGTGCTTGCATAAGCTGTGTTATTTGCAGATAGCTATCTGTTGACAAGGTCTTTGCCATGGCACTCTACTCACCTATCTCCTCCATCTACTGCAGGAGAGCAGAGCAGCTTCAAATCTGCTGCAACCAGCACATTGTCTCCTTCTGTTTTACTCTTATCAACATCAACACGCTCCTGGATGGTGCTTTACAAACACACATTCCCCCTGTGCCGCAGCTCTCTCTGGAAAGAAACAAAATAAGTCCCCAGACAGTGTATATTCCACATCTTATTAACTCTTCCAGGCCACCGTGATCACCATGTCTGTTCCTCCCAGCCGCCAAATCCCGTATTTTGATTTTTTATTGTGTTGCTTCCCTGCCGCCTGCCTTTGAGATCGGACTTGGGGAAATGAAATGTAGTCATTGAGGAGAAGGTACAAATAGGCAGTGGTTGCAAATGGAGTTTGGTCAGTGGTCGGAGATTCCTATTCAGAAGATAGACAGGACTTTGTTCACAAACTGGAGTTTGAAGTTTCAAAGGGGAGAATCACACAGGTGTTACATCAGGTCTCAGCGATCCTTTGACTTTTAGCCCTAGGGCGAGAGTTTGGGTGACTGATTATAAGACAGCTCTCTCTGGGCCATCGCATTTTAACATGGCAGCCTCCCACTGTATTTAACAGCTGT
Organism: Chaetodon striatus; assembly: GCA_029783705.1. Taxonomy (NCBI): domain Eukaryota; kingdom Metazoa; phylum Chordata; class Actinopteri; order Chaetodontiformes; family Chaetodontidae; genus Chaetodon; species Chaetodon striatus. Next base: position 31,093,712 of record JAPZEB010000002.1, on the reverse strand, counting down.
TTCACAGCTAAAAGTCAGGAAGTTACTGTCAGCTGCAGCCATTATCATGGTGTTGTGTTTAAGTTCTGCTTCAGCTCCAATAACTGCTTATCAACTGTTTATTCTGTGCTCACAAACATTAAAACAAGACAAATGGATTTTTTTCTGCCATAAACAACATGCACATAACACACAATTATTTACCAAAACAAACACACATGCACAAATTGAGAAAGCCAAAATAAAAGACACAGATTGAATCCAACACGGGACCTGGACAAAAATCTGAAAATAAAATAAAAAATGTTTTATGCATAAAACTGAAGCAAGACACAGAGTTAAGGTTGCGGCATGCACATGTATTTATTGTCAGTACTTCTTAATATCCATATAGTAATTTCTAAGTATGTTTCACCAACCCTCCATTTTCTTTTTTGTGTTTTTGGCCCCCACACAGTCCAAAAGAATGATACATCCTGCTAAATATGTCACCCTACAAGCAATTTTAAATCAGGTTAATTATTTAAAATGTCTCATACTCAAATGAGCTCATTCAGTGTAAGCAAAAATAAAACTTTAACTTATTTTGAACTATCTGTTATTGCAGGAATATCATGGTAGGAGACTACAAGTCAGTCATGCTAGTACCTCTGTGAGGTTATACTTAGGGTGCATCCACACCAAAAGCTCAGAGTGCACTTTTTCTGTCAATTTATGTATTGTTATCAAGCTCATGTATGTTAAAGTAAGAGTTTGGTTTTCATTAGTTATTTGATGCTATAAAAAGGGGGTGTGACATCATAACTGACTGCTGCGTGTGACAATCAGTCTGCTCGCAATCAATGGCGCTGCTTGTGATTCATCGAAGAGAAGGAACTCAGTGCTGTGGAAATCATTACTGTGCATGCTCTAAATGACTTCATCAGCATAAGATAGCAGCAGCTGTATCCGGGATATTTTGGCTTCATTTTTGAACAGTGGGAGGAAGTAGAGATGAGTTGTCTATCTTTACGTACAGTCATTGGTTGAGTGTGTTGCCATGTTAACATTTACCACAGCTGAGGAGGAAGGGAATGTTTGGAAGAGCATGTTATTTTTTCAGGTATTTGGCATGGATGCATAAAGAGAACCTGATATAGCACTGAAGGCAGAGCGCTGTTCATTCATATGAAAGTTGCTTGGTAGCACATAATTCAAAAACGTTTAACTTCCTGCATAGTTGGGCCCATGGAGCAAGCCAAGTGGCGACCTCTGGGGCTGAAAGATGAAGCCAAGTGCCAAAAACTGCAGTTCTCTGAGCAGCCACTTGAGGCTGGCTCCAGAAGCCAGTCAATCCCCATAGACCCTCATGTTAAAACGTCCAACTTCACAGCAGAAATAAACATATTTACAGTCTGATACAAAAATGGTTTCTGTCTCTAGAGCTAATTTTCTCTCTTCATGACAACTGTACAAGGGGAATTTTACATAAGTCATCCTTTACATTTTATTAAGACTTAAATTTACGTATAATTAAGGGCAGGGCTGATTTGAGTGACAGGCTGTCCTCTGATAGTAAACTCGTCTTCTCAGTCAGATCCACCCCTCGCTCCTCCACAGCGCCAGTGACTTGTCCAAATATGGTCACTTCTGGCTCCCAAAAAAACAAGATGGCAACGCATGAAATGCCAAAGTCCACAAACCTATGTGTGACGCCATGGCACCTAAGTCCACTTTTATACTTTATACTACTTTTATACAGTGTATAGAACAAGCCCACTACAGTAAGTCGAGCAGTAAATCTCCGCCAGTCAAGCTGCTAACTTCTGGTTTAGCCCTCTGCTAACTTGAATGGGGATAAAATAATTTAATTTTTTGTCTCTTCTAGACATTTTAAATGTTATTAGACTGACTGAATCAAATCCTAGTAGTAAAATGAATCAGTTCTCAGGAACTGTGATGCACAAAATATGTATCTACTCATTTACAAATGTCTCTTTCACAATGTAAGCCTACGGGAATTTATTTTTTTTTTTGTCCCAATGGCATCAGGTGACATACCAGGACATTGTATTTCCACTGTGTAAAAATGGCTTCAAGGCCTGAGTAGATATAACTGCAGCTGGAGCAACTACATGACTGGCCCACTAGCCACAAGACTCACCCACCATACCTGTACAAGTCAGTCCACGATCAGCCCCCTCCGCCCCTCCGCCCAAAAGTGGAAACCCTGATGAAAATGTCAAGTTAGCAATAAGCTAGCTATGAAGTGTTAAGCGTCTTGTTACTTAAAAGGTGAATCACGTCTTCAGATAGGGTTTCAGCAGGGTTCAGAAAACCATCACAATGGTGTGTTTCTCTTGTGGTAGTGGTGGGCACAGTTTGTAAGGGTGTGTTGTGTAGGCTCCAAATGGTATTTGGCTGCAGCTATACATGTCTCCCAAAGTCCAGCACACTTCCTGGGGCCTGGTATTTTATCATAAACCAAAGCAATGGCAAATAAAAATTTTGACATGATGATGGCGCTTAAGGAACAGCTATGGCATCAACAATGCCGGTATAATTCATCCTCAGAGGACCATAAATGTCTGTAAGAAATGTTAAGGTAATCCACAGAATAGCTGTGAAGACGTCTCTGAAAACAGAGAGTTGGATGACTTTAAATGTCTGTAGATTCATATTTAGCATACAGACATGAGACGGGCATCAATCTCATCATCTAACTCTCGGCAGGAAAAAAAGTACCCCTTAAAATGTCAGGCTATTTATTTAGAATATTAATTAATTTGACAGGTCAGACTTTTGAACATATTGTTTCCTGTTAACAGCCGGAAAGTTTTCTCTTCAGAATCTTTGGTTTTGTTTTATACATGTGGTGACCATATAAAAATTTGTCACCAGAACAAACAGCTGCTGTAACTTTATTCTGCTCAGAGGTCTGTGTTTTGTAACCTCCAGCACGTGTCACTCCACCCTGTATACTGTGGGAATGTAGTATGTTAAGACAAAGCCCCCACCTCAAAATGCAGATAAGTTACAAGAGAATTTTAACCTAACCTTCCCTCTATCTAACACATCGGAACAGTTTGTCAGTTCATGATTAAGAAAGCTATAACCGTGCAGATTATACTTTATAGTCCTGCATATACAACTGTTCCTTGTGGAGTTCACAGAAATTTAAGATGGGAGCAGCGATAAAAGCCCTTTAATGACAGGGAAGATAAGATTTGCGCTGAGTGACTCATTCATAGCTCCACACTGATTCTCCCATCCTCCCCCTCCCCCCCTCTATCCTCTGCTTACTGCTTTGAAATAATCAGCACACTTCTTGAGCAAATATGGGCATTGCAGAAGAGCAGCACCAATCGAACGTGAAGAAATGTTGTAACGGACAACCTCTGTACACACAAATGAAACAACATGCTCCAACTGAGCTGCACAGTTTGATGCAGAGCATCGTAGTGAGTGTGTAAAACTGATGTTAATCATGTTTTGATCGTGGGCGTAGTTTCCATTGAGTTAATCAGTTTGTTATTGGTTGTTAGAGATTTCAAGATCAATTAATCTAAATGTATGACAGAGTGAGAAGGAGTTTCTGTAGGTTTAATCACAGGTTGATCACTTCCATTTTCATTTGTGATTGGATTATCGTAAGAGAGTTTTTCTGTCAATATAATCATGAAACACATCAGAATCATAAACAGGAGGCTGCATGAATGTTATGGTGCTTGCCTGCTGGAAGAAAATTAGTTTTATGAGCCCTCAGTATAATTTGAGTGCGTGGTTAACAAGTTCAGCTCCAGTACAGGGGGTTTACTGCTCACTGAGGTCCGGCTTGAACTCAAGATCGTTGACCTGCCTCTATGTACTGGCACTTTCTCTTCAAATACAAGACTACTGTTTGCTCTGTGACATGTAGGAGGCGGACACTTTGCGCAAGCAGAGAATTTATTTTTTGAAAACAACTGGATTCAGGAATGAGGAACTTGTTAAAAAAAAATCGTACATGAAAGAAAACCATCGCCAAAAAACTAAAAGCACGTGTGATTTTTCATCAATTTCATGTACAACGAATTATTTTAGCATTTCATTCTCACTTGAAATGTGACACATTTTACTCCAGATTAGGATTTCTAATTAGAACAGTAGATGTAAAGGTAACACGTTGCTTTACCCACCATATTTAGCACCATAAGCAAAATAAACACTTCATAAATAGCTTATAGCTCATAATTTAGCTGTAAGCAAATTAATGTACATTTTTAAGTGTTTATTAATGCCTTTTGACCACAGTTATAACTCCTCGTGTGCAGCAGCCATAACAGGCATATAAATACTTAGTGAATGATTGATATCACAGTATTACATAGCTGTAATGACATTTAATGATTAATTATTACACACACTTGCAAATCATTCACAGAGGCTTGATTTTGTCTGCAGATTCCATCCACATCTTATTGCCTATTTCTTATTGCTTATTGCTTATTTTTATAAATACCCAAAAGATGTTTGTATTAACTGATTAATTTTTATACAGTATGCCTTGCATTAAACCCCTGCTGATCTCTAGTGTGTTCAGAAACCTGTAAATAGTCATTTATATCAATGATCTGTTGCTTAATATTTGACCCTATTAGCAATGTTTGTATTTTAGTGATTGAAATTGTCCTATAAATATACAGGCTCTATTATTGTAATTAAGAATGTCCACGCCTCATTTGTACTATCTGTGACACTCTACTCTAATCCCACCTATTTATCGTCTACAAAAAACTGTTGCAAACAAATGTTTA
>JAPZEB010000002.1:31063405-31081866 GCA_029783705.1 Chaetodon striatus | reverse complement strand
CTCAGTTCTGGTTTGGTCTGGTCTGGTTTTAAATATTTATGTTTAAACAAAAATGAATGTGTTTGGGAAGCACTGAGTTGCGTGAGAGTTGCGTGAGAGTTTGTAAACTGATGTTTTGATATAGTTTTGCTATTGTTAAATGCGACCCACATTACTTACATTTATGAAGAAGGTTCATATTTTTCGGATACTTTGTTCAACATCGAGGCATATGAGACAAAGGCTTCTTCTTTCTGTATTATACAAATGGTCATTTTGTGGGTGAAGTATTATTTTAAATCTCATCATGCACTGTTATTCTCTGCAGGAAATGACCACATCATTCCCAGAAACTGCCCGGAGTTGGAGGTGGGCAGAGTAGCAGTGAGAATCCTGGATGAACTGGTGCTTCCCTTCCAGGAGCTTCAGATAGACGACAATGAATATGCCTGTTTGAAAGCCATAGTTTTCTTTGACCCAGGTACTGCTGCTGACTAATTATTTGGCTGTGTGAGCTACTTTTCAAGCCAATAATATCAGTGAGATGTATTCCAGAGACTTCTCTTTGTTAACGTCCCCTGCTTTTATTTGCTCCTAGATGCTAAAGGTCTGAGTGACCCTGGAAAGATCAAGCGGATGCGATACCAGGTCCAGGTCAGCCTGGAGGATTACATTAACGACAGGCAGTACGACTCCCGGGGACGGTTCGGGGAGCTGCTCCTGCTGCTGCCAACGCTACAGAGCATCACCTGGCAGATGATCGAACAGATCCAGTTTGTTAAACTCTTTGGCATGGCCAAGATCGACAACCTGCTACAAGAAATGCTTCTTGGAGGTGAGCTCTTTCAGATCATTTTGAACCAGCATCTGATCCTAAAAGCTCTGGATTAATATACAAATCCACACATATTTAGAATAAAGACAATAGAGAGGATTGCCACATGTTGTCACAATATACACGATGGAGGACTGTGGCATTGTTTGTGCAGACAGATGTGTTGTGGTAAATTAAGACTGAGCCGACTTTTATGTGTTTTGTCTCTCAGGTTCTGCCAATGAGACTCCACACGCACCTCACTCTCTGCACCCTCACCTGGTTCAGGAACATCTCAGCGGCAATGTTATAGTGACCAGCAACATACCAACGCCGATCCATAACGGTCAAATCTGTAAGTACAAAACACAAACATGAAGTACAACATCTAAAATGAATTCTCTGTCTTTGTTGAGCTTATTTTCATTGCTACAAGACAAAAACAAGGATGTTTTTGTCCATCCAGGTTTGATCAGTGTGATCAGGAGCATCAATCTAAGTGAACTGAAAACAAATATATTTTAATTAGGAGAGAAGGGCAGATCTCCCTCCCCTTGCTCCAATGTGCAGCCCAGCCAGGTAGCTGGAAGGACAAACAGGCTTGGCAGAATAATCCTCTAAATTCTTCATGGGAACTAATCTGGCTTATTTTGTCAAAGAGAACTTCTGTTATTCTTTCTTAACGTGTTTAATGCTCTGAGAAATTTCACAAAAGTGCTTACTCCTTATCTGAAAATTATGTTGCCCCTCCAAGACATGTTATACCACAATATTGTAAATATACACCTGCTTATGCTGCGGTTTCTAACTCGCTCCTGTTCCTCTGTGTTCTACTTTTCAGCCACTCCTGAAACCCCGATCCCGTCTCCGCCCACTGCCTCCAGCTCAGAACATTATAAACTGGCTCAGGGGGTCATAGCCACCGTGCCCAAGCAACCAACCTCCATCCCTCAGCCTACTATTACAAAGCAAGAGGCCATCTAGCAATCCTCTCAATCCTTATTCCTTCAGTTTTTTATTGTGTTAAACCAGGGTCTTTATATGTAAGTTTATACATAATCAGCATTGAAGCTGTCAACTCGACTGAAACAATAAAGTAGCTAAATATATCGTTGCAATTATGCCCCTCGCAGATTGCTGTTTTTGTTCAGGGATCTATTAGTTCACACACGCAGCTGCAGTTGAGCTCCACAGCTCAGTGAAAGCCAGACAAAACTATAAGCATTCAAACCATCCTGTTGTTCTGTAAGATCGACTCGTAGAAAGCCGTACATTGTTGTATATGATGTAGTTTATTATTGGGTAACATCACTTCCTGTAGCATGGCCTCAGTGTGTGCACTACGGCTCATGTCAGACATGGTGACGTGATCATGTCAGTATTTTGTGAATGTTACATCAGACCTTACATTGTCATGTATTTAGTGTTGCACAGTATTTTATATCATGTTCATTAGTGATAACATTTTCAGCCAGGAACTCAGAAAATTGTCATTTTATCAGACCTAAAGGAAATCACTTGAATGAGTTCAGCTTTTAAACATTCTGTGACAAGACTAAAATATGTGTAGTTTGTTTTATGTACTGGAAAATACTTATTTAGAGTAGTAAAACTGAACATCTACACCAAGAAATCTTGGTGCATACGGTGAACTCTGTGGTGCCACTTTGTAAAAGTGACCAGCAGACACACTGAGGAAGTTTCCCAATAATATGTTGTATTGGTTTTTAAAAAATATATTATATTTTTTGTTTAGTACTTTGTCATGGTTTAACTGATGGAATAAATTGTGCCTTGTAACCTGTACTGCCTTAAAAATTCGCCTTACAATGTGAAGATGAATTAATAAATCTCAAGGTCTATTTTTACATTGCGTTTTCTGCAGACCATATTTTATATTATCTGAGATTTTCTGATGACTAAATGGGATTACATATTCTCTGACAATTTAGTAATGATATCAAACATGTTGGAAAGTCTGAAGGAAAAAAAGGGTCCAACGTGGCAGTGCTTGTTCACTGATAGCTAAATGCAACATGTTGCTTCAGACTGATAAGGTGCCATAAAATCATTACAGATAACAGTGATTCAAGAGAGCAAAGAGGGGTGGACACTTCAAGGATTTATTTCTACATTCAATTTGGGGGGAAAAAATCCATAGCTAATGCCAGTGTGTTGCATTTAGTCTCAACTGTATAACCTGACTTAGAAAACAAGTGGAAGCTCAGACACGAAGGTCATCCTCGAGGGCATTTCAGTACTCGTTTCGTGCCAAAACACCAAACACAGAAATACATAAGAAAACAATGGCTTTATACGTTATTCTAAACAATTCATTTTTAAATTTGAAGTAGTAGCAACGTACCTGACAGACCTAGAGAGATATCTGTGACAAGAACGCAGCCTGAGCAGTAAGAGGGCAAATTCTGCCATCTACCGCATTCAACTGTAATTGATATATCCGTTTTCCGACATTAGAAAGACATTTAGGCACCACCAACTCTCTGGTAAGATATTGTCAACATTCGCATGGATGAACTAGAAATTTACTAGAAAGTTATAAAGATAGAGCTTAACTGTGCAAGTACAACTCCAATATGCACCAACTACTGTTGTCTGCTATATAAAAAAAAAAAAAAAAAACAGCTCTCTTTTAATTTTACTTCTATCCTGCGCTCGTAAAGATTAACCTCATACTTTGAATTAATAACTTTAAAGTTGTGCAAAATAGTGCGTGAAGAAGGCTGTTAGTTTGCAACATGTGACGTTCAAGTGCCCTAAAGTGGTGTGAAAAGTATTCTGATACTCGGGTACTCGGGTACCGTGTAGAAATAGGCTATCCTGTCACAAATAGCCTAAGTTATATATTTAAATGCTGATCTAAGTGAAAGTACAAAATTATTAGCTTCAAAATATACCAAAAGTACAAAAGTAAGAGTAGTCATCGTGAAGACTGTCATTTTATGACAGTTATAATTAATGATGCAGTGATGTGTACATAAATTTAGTGGTGCAGCTGGTAATGATGGAGCTTCTTTCTTCATATAAACAGGCTACTATGCCACTGTGCTGCTTGTGAATTTCACCAATGGATCAATACATTCTTACCTCTATTTATAATAACACATCATGATCTATTTATTGAATATATTTTTCAATAGTAGGTCATCTGAATCTGCAAAGTAGTCAAACTTGTGACACAATGTAGTCACATAGTGTTGTAAAAAGTGCAATATTTGCCTCCAAAACCGAGTATAGTAGAAGTACACAGTTTCTAAATGGATTTATTAAAGTAAATTTTTTGATAATAATGATAATAAACGAAACACTGAGAGCACACCCACGGAAAAAAACAAAACAAAAAGACATTTTCTTCTTCAATTATGGAATGCTAGTTTCCGAGGGACACTTGAATGCAGCACAGCCTTCAAAACAACAGACGCAGCGCTCGACGGCTCTGGTGCGTCACCAGCGCGTCACGTGCTTGCAAACAGACCAATGAGGGAGCGCCATCTCTCCACCCGGAAATAGGATTTTCCTGACAGGTCCGTTGTGATTTTTTTGACACTTATGGCTGTCGCTGTGCTTCTGAAGACATTTTTATCCCCTGTCATTAGATGCTCATCAAAGGCGTTTATGTGTGTCCTAGTCGGTTAATGTGAAACACATCTCCGGGTTGGTATTCAGTCATTATTCTGACTTTAGGGGTATCGCAACGGATCTGCCTAGGATCAGGTTATATTAGCTAGTCCGTGCTCAGACTCTGACTCAGAGCTAAATAAATACATACAGTTAGCATGTTTGTGCCGTTGTAGAGGACTTCCTAACTCTTCTGATGTATCCGGGAACATTCTTATTTACAGCACATGTTGTTCAGCTCAGGTGAAATGGTATTAATAGATGTATGTGTGGGCAGTGGTGGAAGAAGTATTCAGGTCCTTTACTCAGGTAAACGTATTAATACCAGACTGTGACAGTACTCCACTACAAGTAAAATCCCTGCATTTAAAGCCTTGATTAATTACAGTCATGTATGATAAGCAAAATATTGGCTACTTAACGTAAAAGTACCTATGAAGCAAAATGTCTCTGTCTGTGTTTTACTATCCTATATGATGTTTTTGGGTTAACATTCCTGTATGTTACATTTTACTGTTGTAGATGTGCTTACTTTAACTCCTTTATATCCTGTTAGGTAGTTCAATTTCCAGTAATGCATCATATGCTATTAGATCATCCTGTATTTGAAGGGTCACAATCAGCAGTCCGTTTTCAGCTTTGTGATGGTGCATTTTCTAGCTGGTCCAAAGGAATTTTTTAATGGTTTATTTAACTTAAGAAATAGAAGAAATTTCTCAATGCATAAAGGAACACTTATCACAAACATTCAAAATCAGAATCACAGGAGGTGGAGATGCTGTCATCACTATAATGTGAAAAGTAACTAAAGCTGCCAGACAAATGAAGTGGAGTAAAAAGTACAGTGTTTGCATCTGAGATGTAGAGGGGTAAAGGTAAAATGTTGCATAAAAGGAAAATACTTAGGTAAAGTACAAGTAGGTTTACCTAAGTAGAATACTTAGTTACCTTCCACCAGTGTATGCATATGAGACAGCGGCCAGAGGCTAATGTGGCAGCCCAGAACTCAGTCCTTTAAACACCAGGGACGGCAGCAGCTCAGTTCATGGGGACTTGGCTCGGCAACTTGAGGTTCAAGTTCCTGTACAGAATAAGTATGGAGTGTGGGACAGTTTACCCCCCAAGCACTGCAGTCCAGGCAGCCCCCTTGCTCTGACATTTCTCCATTTAATGCATGTATAGGTCCTGTTTTTGCACGTGTGTATTTTAGGCATGTGTGTGTATGACAACAGAGTGAAAAAAATGAATTGCCCCTAAGGGGTTAATAAAGTGTATCTTCTTTGTATTTTCAAAGCCTCTCTGGTCCCTCTTGTGTCTTTATGTCCAAACAGCTTCACCCAGTCAGTCCATGGCTGATCAGCATGAGTCCATCGATCTTACTTGTCCTTCAGTGGACCCATCAGCAGCTGCTGGACACAGCTGGTTCCCTGGGCCCCCTCCACCCATGTATTCCTGCACCCTGACCCCTGAGCTGGTGCACAAGGCACGGGAGGAGCTCCAGGAGAAACCAGAGTGGCGCCTGCGAGATGTACAAGCACTGAGAGACATGATACTGAAGGTATTCTTTTATGACAACATTAACATTCCAAATGCCCCCCTGTGGATTTCCCGTTTGAATGCAAGGAAACTATAAAACAAGGAAAGGATATGACATCAGTGACAGGGTTTGAACTTAGTGTTGGAGCCTGACTTTGGAGCCACTTTTACTGAAGTTTGTTGGTCAGTCACAGGTCTCATTATTACCTATGTATGTTTGCTGATTTAACTTTGACTGAAAAATATTTTTCACCAGATTAAAAAACACGCATTATGTGATGCTTACTGATGTTTTTTATTTAAATGTGTGCATTTTTCTTCATTGTTATGGTCTCCAGACAGATCATGGCTCTGTCCTTAACCACAGGAGAAGAATAGGGTCAGCACCACACTCTGGCTCCACTGAAAAGTTTGAATGCCGTTACTAATGTCATGTCCTTTTATTCATTTATAGTTTCCTTGTTTGAATGTTTTGAAGTATGTGAATGATATCAGCTGACAGGAAGCAAAGATTTGCCTAGCAATGTAATTCCAGTGAAACAGTCTATACATCTACAAGATAAAAAAGAAAGTCACCATGAAAATTCTTTTATTTACAAGCATACAATAAAATACTAACCTTTAACAATCACAGAGTGTCTTCAAAATATTTGGTTTTCTTTTCAACATAAACGAGCCTAGCCAATAGCATATTTATGTATATCAAGAAAGGGGAACGTTGACGAAGGTTCTGTCGTTTTCCAAGCTTGTTTGACTGTTATTGGAGCACAGAGCGGAAAGTGGCAGGAAAGTGGCTAAAAGAGCACCTTTGGGATGTGGTGGAACAGGAGATTCACATCATGGATGTGCAGACAACAAGTCTGTAGCAACTACAAGATGCTATCATGTCCGTATGGACCAAAAATGTCTGAGGAATGTTTCCAGCAGCTTGTTGAATCTGTGTATCAAAGAGTTAAGGCAGTTCCTAAGGCAAAAGTAGTCTGGGGATTCTAGCATGGTAATAAAGTGACCTGTGAGTGTAAGACGAGATAGATCTTCTCTTTACTTTTTAAAGTTAGAGCTGATGATATTTTGTATTTTTCTCATTGCTTACAAATCTCACAAAGAGATTAAAATCAACGATGTGTTACTTTGTCTCAAATACTTTCTGACTTCTCTGGCTCTCAGTCCCAAGCCATTTTATCCCTACTGAAGATGTAAAGCTTTAAAAATGAGTCATGAATGTATACTTTCTTTTCTTTTTCTTTTTAATTTTGTAAAACAGCTGGGCAGTTATTTTTTACCAAATGCTACTTGAACAGGAGTAAATAGTGCCTTTGTTAAGGACAGTTTTCAAACACAGACTCGATGCTCTAGGATATTTACAGCAGCACGATGATATATTCAGGATTGATTCAAAACAAACTATAGTGCGCATGGTTATTGTAGTGTAGGAACATCTCACTCAGTGCGACAGTGTGGCTCACTGGAGCTCTATGGTACAGAGGAATATGATATATCAGGCCTTAGATACACCACATTGTTCAAAGTCACTTAAATTACCATTCTTCCCCATTCTGATGCTCAGTTTGAACTTCAGCAGATCGTCTTGACCATGTTCACATGCCTAAATGTATTGAGCTGCTGCCATGTGATTAGCTTATTAGCTATTTGTGTTACCAAGCAGTTAAACAAGTGCACCTAATAAAGTGGCAGGTGAGTGTACTTGTTAATAGGATAAACTCATGGTTGGTTTGGTAATGCTGACAATAAGAAAAATATAGAATATCACCACACTCACCTTAATAAAAAATGCTATTATTTTGTTTTGTTTTGTCATCCTTCATTTTACAGTTTTCACCATGTTCACCAGCTCTTTATCCGTTGAGCTCATATTTTTTCATCTGACTCTGCAGGAGCAGCCCAATCTCAGGACCAGGCTGGATGACGCTTTTCTCCTACGCTTCCTGCGGGCCAGGAAGTTCGACTATGACCGTGCCCTGCAGCTGTTGCTCAACTACCACGCAGGCCGAAAGGCTTGGCCGGAGGTGTTCCAGGACCTGAAGCCATCCACAGTGAAACACGTCCTAGACCTTGGCTTCCTCACAGTCCTGCCTCAACCGGACCCCAACGGGAGATACATCCTCTGTCTGCGGCCAGGTTGTTGTCTGCTTCATCTTTACAGGAGAATTCAGCAGTTTTATAATGTCTTAATCATTTTATAATGACTGTTTCCCATTTCCCTCTCCTGCAGACATTCAGCTCAGTGCACTCTTTAAAATCTCTAAGTACATACTGTATCACTAATTCTTCCAGGATGGGTTCTACTCATGATGTAAGATTACTCAGCTCAGTGTCCTTTTACAGGAAAATGGAAACCAAATGATTATCCATTTGTTGACAATGTGAGGGCCATTTATCTGACTCTGGAGAAGCTGATCCAACCGGAGGAAACGCAGGTGAATGGTATCGTCATCTTGGCTGACTACACCGGAGTGGGCATGTCACAAGCGTCCAATCCGGGACCATTCCTCGCCAAAAAAGTTGTGAGCATCCTCCAGGTGAGAACATCTAATGATATAACATCTGGTGATTTGATGATATGTTTAAATTTAAATTAATTGCATTTTAAAATGAAGTCAGCAAAGACCATTTTTCCAGAAGAGACATATGAATGAAGTATTTACTTATTTTATTTGTAATGACAGCAGTAACTATGAGAAGCTGTGTTAACACACCTTTTCGATTACAACAGTGGCTCTTGAGCACTGGCTGTTGAGTTTTGTCGTGACTGTGGTGTGTGTTATATTTACACAAGCACACACATCACATCTGAAATGTTTGACAAGGACCATCTGCAACTGTTCTGAATGCAGTTTTCTCTTTTTTTTTTTTTTTTTTTTTTGTAATTCACAGGACGGGTTCCCAATCAGAATCAAGGCCGTTAACATAATAAACGAGCCCAGGATTTTCAAAGGCATCTTTGCTATAATTAAGCCTTTTCTGAAGGAGAAGATGGCAGAGAGGGTAACTATTGTCCTTGAATTGTCTCTGGCTCTTTTGTTTCAAACAAAAGGCTATTTTGAATCACGAGTCTCCCTTTTATCTGCAGCCTGTGCTCCAAAATAATAGTCTATTTTCATCTGTGAAAAATAAAAGGCTAAGCATTTTCTTTTCAGAGGAATGAACTCAGATTAACAGCTACACAACCCTGTATTTTCCAAAATCTCTCGAGAGGTGTCTCCCTGTGTTCATTTAAACCGGCTGGTTTTATTCATTTGGTGGCAGTGGCAACACTGACATGTTAACTTAAAGGGACAGTTCCCCCCAAAATCAAAACACATATTTTTCCTCCCATTTGTTGTGCTATTTATCAGTCCAGATTGTTTTGGTTTGAGTTCCTGAGTGTTAGAGATATGAGCCATAGAGATGTCCGCCTTTTCTCCAGTATAATGGAACTAGATGGCACTCAGCTTTTGGTGCTCAAAGTGCCAAAAATACATTTGAAAAACTCAACATCAATGTCTCTTTCCAGAAATTGTGACCAGCTTACATAAGATAATCCACAGACCATGTTGTGAGTAGTTTCATGGTGAAACTATTTTCTTTGTACCAAACTACACCCATCAACTGTATCACTGCACAGAAGGAATCTGCATCTGCTCATGGACAAGAGGCTTTTACTCATGACAGCGCAAGATATATAAACATCGCCTGACACTCATTAACTGGTGACTCACTAATTAATTTTTAAGAAAGCAAAAAGCTAAATGATGTGATACATAAGAGGCTTTTTCTTTCAGTCCAGTGCTTTACTGACTCAGTGAGCTACATTTCAAAGTGCTATCCATTAAGGGTAGTGAAATTATAATGTTATGTGATGGAAATGTCTCGTGTTGGCTTTGCTAACACACAGCCGACTAGCTGCCTTAACGTGCACAAACAAAGTGCCCACTGCCCACCCTCTGGTCTCCACTGATTAGCTAACGTTAGCTTTGGCTGCTCTGCACTGTGCACCACTCAGGTGGGGTGGGAGCAAATAACCGTCATTCATGCTGCGATTACTGTTGCTGCAGAAATATGGTAGACATCCTCCATTTTCCGTATATAGCTCTGGTGAGTAAGCAGCTTTATTTTGAGCCGTAAAACCCCTTTGGCATTGTTAACTCTGTTAGCACCACTAGCCATGCTGACTCTGCTCACTAGCATTAGCTCCCTCCAGACCTGATTGGTGCGCAGTGCTGTATACTGAAGAGTAACTATAGACTGACATGCATTACAGTTAAAAAATATTCTCTGTGTTTAAACGATTAATAGTTAAAGTTGACATCCCTAGCTGTAATGTTAGCTAGCTCTGTGGTGCTAGGTGAGCTAACAGTAAATGTTTTCTTCCTTCCGTGCAGTGACATGGTAGATGGGCCTAGTTTCGTCGAAAAATAATAGTTCCTGTATTAAACTGTTGGCAACAAGTTATGTGGGTTATTTTGAGTAACTGGGTCATGATTTTTGGAAACAGGCATTGTTGTTGAGTTTTTTTAAATGCTTTTTTTTTTTTGGCGCTTCGAGCACCACAAGCTGAGTGACATCTGCTTCACATATACTGGAGAGAAGGTAGGCATCTCTATGGCCGATATCTCGAGCACTCAACAACACACACCAAAACAATCTAGACTGATAAATTGCATCACAAATAAGAGGAAAAATATGTATTTTTGATTTCAGAGTGAACTGTCCCTTTAAGCTAATATAGCAAATCTGTTAGCGTACAGGTGTTTATTTACATAATCAGCAGATACAGAGCAAAATTATTATTTATTTAGATTCGTCGGTGAAGGTTCTCAGTCATCCAGGTCATGATAATACTAAAGTGCTATATCGTAGGCAACTGGACTTGCTTGTGTTTCGTGAAGACGTTCTGTGTGGGTGTGAACCCACACAGAGTTTAAAGGCCTGCAACTCCGTACCAGTCAGTTAGAACTGAAGAAGCTTCTTGGATGAGAGGCGAAACGTCTTCAAGAAACGCAAGCAAGTCAAGTTGCCTACGATATAGCACTTAGTAAATGTTAGCATGCTAACACACAAAACTAAGATGTAAGAATACCCATTAAACATCAGCATGTTAACATTGTCATTAGTAGGTCACGCTCATTTTCTGTTTAGCTCAAAGCGTGATTGTAGACTCTCATTTACCATCAAAAGAACTTCTTGTACATGATATTGATTTCATTACTGAGCATATTTACTTTACTATGCATGACTCATGCTGCGAACTGTGTAGAGGTGAATGCCTCATGTGACAAACTAAACCATGGTTGCACTTTTGTAAGAGGCGAGGGGCCAAAATCAATCAACAAACAGCAGGACAAAGTCACAGTGACAGACTCACTGAGGAGAGTTGTATTGACGGTCAAAAAAGCTAATGTAAACTGTGCTGTATAGACATGCACTGTAAAGCTGGACTTGTCAGTCCTCACAACTCTCTATGCAACATTTATATAGTGCTGTGCCAATTTTTCCTCCTAAATGTTGCTGGACTTCATTTTGCAGTTCAGCTCAGGTAACAAGTCCACTGCAAAACAAATATCTAATCTTTCATGTGAGTGATTTGGTCAAAGTCTAACGTGAGCCAAAGTAAAGTGTCATTTGTTTTAAGGAGGGTAAAGATAACCTGGAAAGAAGATACACACATCACCTGATAGGCCAGTGTGAGTATTCAGTTACTTCAGTGGTATTTAAGGAGACTTGTGGTTAGTTTCCATGAGCTTTCATAACAGTTGTAATGTAATCAGTGTAGTTATGGCAACAATATTGTTACTGATATGCAGTGCAGACCTACATGCACTAATGTATATATATCTCTCTCACTTTCACATACAACGAAGAATACAGGTAATCCTTAACAATCACTTTATTTACTCACAGTGCCAGTGTTGTTTTGGATATTGACTGTTATGTGACTTACTGTGACTCGCCTGAGCTTGTTTTCTGTACCCTTATGGGTAAATACAACTGCACTGCAACACTTCAAGCCAGAAATTTACAATCTCTCTACTATAGAATCAAACTACTGATAGTTTTGTTGTTGTTGTTTTTTTTACCAAGGGAGGGTTTACTTTTAATTTCTTGTTGACTGTATACAGCTCTAAGGGGGTGCTCCTTGATACATTCTATAATTTGTCACTGAAAAACAGCAAAGGTTTCAATTTGGTGATTTCATCAATACAGTTGTTGACAGCATTTGGATGACTTGGAGGGACCAGACTCCACTGATTATAAATGCAAATATTCCCCTAGACACTTACTTGTATCCCACTTGTGCACTACTGTTTTACACACACCATCAGATGATAAATACTTTGGGTGAATTCTAACAAAAAATAAAGCTTGTATAATGTACAGTAACTGTTTATAGTGTCAAATACTTATATGCCATATGCCTCATAATATCGGAATACCTAACCCAGGATGTGAGTTTATCGGCTCCCAGTACATCTGAGTATCCTGAATATTATTAGGGTGGTGTTGTGCATGTTAACACCGTCAGTGAAACACATTAAATTAGTTGTAAATACAAGCAGCAAAGTCAACAAGCTTTGTGGTAATTATGTCTTCACTATCCACACTCCATGGTAGTCTTCTTAGTCACAGACTACATCTCCTCACGTTGCAGGACATACCGGAGCTCAGCATCTTTGTGGTAAGAAGCACCATAAGCATTACCCTAGACTAACTGCAAGCCCCAGCATCTCACATCAGTTGAGCAAAGCTGTGTCTTAATGGTGTTGATCACAAGCACAACCCAGTAACAACTCAAATGAGTCAACTCACAATCTATCAAGCAAAGCATACATTTATATTGACGCTTAAGTCTTTCAAAGATGAAATATAGGACACATAGTGTGCTCATCTTCTGTTACTTGAAGTCACGTCTGCAGAGCCAATCAATTCTGCACATTCTTGCCTTGGTTAGAGTCTTAAAGTCACACAAACCACTAAAATCAGGACAAAACGCCAATCAGTTCTTCCTCATCATTGTCCACAACACCTTCTGTGGGACTGTCACAGGTGGCCATGAGCCCCAGGCCCAGCTCTGCCAGCTCCTCACAGCTCATGTCAGTCGTCACCATGATTTTAGTCTCCAAGCGGTTACAAAGAGTCCTGTAGGAAGGCAAAGGGTATCCCAGCTCCCGTAAGTACTCATAGCCTTTTGTGCCAACTGCACAGCGGATCTTTCGGGCCTTCAGGATGGTCTCCGGAGACCAAACGGCACGTCGAGAGCGCTTGGTGAGGGACAGGGCACGAATCTGGTCCTCGTACAAAAAGTTCTGGAGGCCCTTCTCTATCCGGTCCAACCGATACAGACGCTTCTTCATCTCCTCTGCCTGACAGAGAATAAAACAGGTTATTAGGGCTATTTATGGAACATTTACACTTGTGATACCCTAACTATTTTCTTGTCTCAAATGTGTTAAATATAGCACAGTGCCCTTTCAAAGAAAAAACAAAACTAGGAGAATAATTTGTTGGACGAGACACTGGAAGCCATCCTACCTCCTTTTGAAGCCTTGCAGTGTGCTGCATCTCCTGCTCCAGCTGTTTCTTGAGGAGATGACACTGTGTACAGGGCTGCTGGTCCTCAGCGGTCCTGTCTGCATCCTCCTCCTCAAGGCCGGGCAGAGGAGTCCGTCTGGCATAGCCATGGTCCCCAAAATTCAGCTCCTTCTCCACTACACACACAAAGCAATGTCTATTTAGTAATGTGCCTCCTGGCTGGAGTCTGTTGCATTTTATATACACCTGAACTAACAGGCATACATGCTTTGGCACTGTGAAGGACAAGCCACACTTAAGTAAAGAAAAAATCTGCACAAATTTACCTTACCTATCTTGTCCAATAGGTTTCTGTTTGACTGCATACTTACTGTTTAAATATGGATTAAATAACTGATATTTTCATCACTTTTCTTTGCACATTTACCTGGTTCAGGTTTCATGGGCAGTAAGATGTATGGAATAGTGACTGCAGGGTAAGGAGGGTCTCCAATACTGAACAGAGTGGGGATGGCATTGGGCTTCAGCTTCTTTCCCCCAGCTGGAGACCTTGCAATCTCCTCAAACTGGCTCTGCTCAAAATGGTCCTTGAGGGAACAGGACAGGAATACAGAAACACATTATCAAACTAGTGATACACCCAAACACAGTGAGTGCGGTGAGTGAGGGAAAGTAATGTTGGAGAGTGACAATCAACTAAACCCAGAAGATAATTTACCTCTATTAATTTAATAACCCAACACTCTTTTGATGCATTGTCGATGCCAATTTAACTTTGGGTCTTCATCTAAACGTATGCATTGTCTCTGTAACAGTGCTTTAATAGATCAGTGCTAGGTCACAGGCATCATTCTAAGCCTCCGTGTAAACGTAGCTACCTGACAGAGTCTGGAGTGAGGAGTTGGCTCGAAGTCACGTCGACAGTTCACCACCCATTTCTTCTTACGAACAGGGTCTTTGGGGAACCTAAAGAGCTGTTTACCTATGCTGGTTGAATTGGAGCAGTTTGGCGCGGAGCAGCCCCCCATTACTAAGGTTAAAACAAACAGCAAAGCTAAATTTAGCAAACGTCAAGATAGCTTGGCTGCCACTGAAGCTCAGCTGGGAATTTTAGTCATTACTTTTAGCTAATTTCATACGCAGTGTAAAGACAAGAAAAAGTTACATTGGCATTAAACGTTAACTCGCGGAAACCGGAGTGCCGTCCAGCACACTTTTACATGGTATTTTATGGATAAAATTTAAAATAATTTATCGTGGATAAAATGTTTCTGACTTTGTTTGAGCCAAAATGGCGCACTTCACCTCGACAGTTAAGTACAATGACGTATTGTTTATGTGTGTCTGTCGTAAACGCCTGCTTGAAATGTTTCTTAAAAAGCAAAACGTCAAACGGAGAAGTAAAATTAAAACATAGATTACACAATTTCCGATATGAAATTCATGTTTAGTAATTTTAAAAACTCTATGCATGCATTTAACGGCAAAAGCTTTTTCTTTGTGTCCAGGTAATAGTCCAACTACTATGGATATTTTGTCATAAGACCCCAAAGCACGTTGAAATGTTTACGGTGGAAGTGCTGTTAGCTGTAGACTCGTGTAAGTGCTAATAAATGAACAACAGCTAAAATAATTATCGAATATGTGAAGATAATATAGCAAGTAAGCAACAAACAAGAGCTCCGCACAGAGCACCTGATCATGAAAGCCTTTGCTAGGTAGTTAGCTAAGCTAGCTAATATTCCAGGTAGCCATTGGGGACTGCAGAAAACGTTTCAGGCGCTAATAAGAGCCGTTTGCTTTTTACACAATTAAACATGGTGTCTTCACTGATAGTCCCAGTTATAGATGTCCAGAATGATAACTTCAAAGAGCTTTGGCCTGCTATGGTGGTCGCCATTAAAACATCTTCCTTCGTTGCGCTGGACACGGTAAGTAGAATTTTGTGTGAGAGAGCATCTGCCC
Source organism: Chaetodon striatus (assembly GCA_029783705.1). Taxonomy (NCBI): domain Eukaryota; kingdom Metazoa; phylum Chordata; class Actinopteri; order Chaetodontiformes; family Chaetodontidae; genus Chaetodon; species Chaetodon striatus. Next base: position 31,066,403 of record JAPZEB010000002.1, on the reverse strand, counting down.
GACCAGCATGCACCAGTGTTGAATTACTCTGTTTAGTATTTCAAGCGGTGAGAAGTGGTGAATGGAGGTGGGATCCAACATGTGAAACATTGAAGGCAAAGACACACTCATACACACTATCAACCTGTCATCTCAACATGTAAGTATTCCTTAGTTACCCAATTTTATTTGGGGCAAAGAACAAAAATGAAAGTCACCCATGGTCTCCACACTACAGAAAAGCAAAACTCATGGTGGATAAGATGCACTAAACTTACTTTATTACCTGGCGAACCAATTAAAATATCTAGTTAAGATTTATTCATCAGCAACACAACTGTTGTATTAATATTTCACTTACAGAATTAGTATCAAATAGCATATATTTTTCAAAAATCCAGTAATCTTCCTAAATGTGACACCTCAGTTGCAAGCCAATTATAACACTAAGTCAACACTTACACCTTGTAAATTCATCTGTATTTTGCATAACCTTAATTTCCAGCTCATATACACCCCACTCCATCCACTGCTTTGTATTGGCTTTAAAAGAGATTACACATCTTCGTCACCTCTGCTTTCAGAGTCTGAACATGTGTCACCACATGCATCATTGTAACTGCCTTGTCACACTGTATGTTTGTTCATTTGTCTGTTCCCTGGGTTGTGTTAGGAGCTGAGTGGTCTTGGAAACAGGAAGTCCTTGCTAGCTGAGTAAGTAAAACATCAGCTGTTCTCACTGCACTTTTTTTCCCCCAATACACACTCTCCTGAAAGAGGTTGTTGTGTAAGAGGCCATGGATGCAACATGCTGTTGTCAGTTAATGTCATGCCATCTCACAACCATACTATATAAGTGTTTATGCATCTGTCCATTCACCCTGGCCCTCGCTGTCATGTTTCAGATCTATAGAGGACAGATATAAAGCCATATGCCATGCAGCTCGCTCTCGTTCCGTTCTCTCCCTGGGGATCGCCTGTTACAAGAAACTGGATGACAAGGTACAACAAGATTCTCCAAATGCATCAAACTTGTGGACACGGCTGTCCAATAGGCTTCGGCGGTATGACAGTGAACAAGGGTATTTAGAAATCCTAACAGTATGTTTTTCAATACCATTATAAATACAGGTGCTCTTCTTTCTAACAGACTCATGGTACGTAGTACAAAGTACACACCACCAGAGGTCAGTGTCTGGTCTCTACTGTTGGAATAGGCAGCTGAGCTGACAGACACCACGACTTTGAGTGGTGGAGGAATGAGTTACCATAGCCAGCCAGCAATGGCAGAGAGAGAGACTGTGGGGGAAAACATCTAACTACATCTAACTCAGTGAATTAATAAGCACCACACACTCATACTGTCATACACCCTGGTAAAATTTCAGAAAGGTATGGAAAATTAGATACTGCCCAAGTCTACTGTCCATATACTTTTGTCCATGTACTGTATATCAGATTGGTATTTTATATTTCTGATGTGCATGACAGTTGCTCAAAGAAGAATGCCAATAAGATGGTTCTCACACATAAGTAATTTATGGGTTATTTATGATCTGTCTCTGATACCCTCATCATGTCACATATCTTGTGCATGTCAGATAAAAGAATTTGCCACTGCAGACTTCTGTGTTATGTCTGTGAAATTCATCCTATGTCTCCTTATTTTATCTCTTCCCCAGGCTGCAGACACGTACCTGGTCCAGGTGTATAACCTCACCCTGCTGTGTTCAGAGGAGTACATCATAGAGCCCCAGTCAGTCCAGTTCCTGGTTCAGCATGGGTTTGACTTTAACAAGCAGTACGCCTCTGGAATCCCTTACTGCAAGGGCAATAATAAGGTGATGATACTTACATGCTGATCTGTATTGTGCTGTGTGTTCTGAGCCCACTCTGTTCTCTATTATACACCTCTGTTACATATATGGGTCCACAGAGGACTTTCTATAACTGTTTTCACCTATGCTATAGTACTCCCTAAGACCTGTAAACTGAGTTTAAAATCAGTAGAGTTCTCCTTATAATTACTTATTGTAAACTAATTACACTGCGGAGTTCACCACATTAATATCCATGCAGTGGATTATTTCTAAATTGGTGCTTATCCATTACATCTCTTTATTTTGCTTATTTTTTTGTTTACTAAAATTGAGTCATTATTATTATTACTGACATTTCTTCGCTTCATGCATGCTGAGATGCTTGCATCATGACAGGGCTATGCCATTCAATAGTACAGGGCACACATTATGAAGGACAAGACACAAGTAGACAGACCTGATAACACTGAAATGTTATCTTACATCAACAATATTAAATACAACAGGACACTGCAAAGGATAATTGACCTCCCTCATGTTATTGGTTTCATGTTATTTGATTTCTTGCTGCCCCTTCTGTCTCTACCTTATATGTTAGGGAGCAACAGATGACCGGGGTGTCCACATCCGGGCCTTATTCACTGAACTGCTGCGTGCCAGGAAGCCTCTAGTGCTCCACAATGGCCTCATTGACATAGCCTTCCTTTACCAGGTACCACCAAGTTATGATGTTTACGGTTTAGGGTCAGGTTTTCCTTTTCTATAAATGTCATGTATTTTGTTTGCACTAATTGAATACCTAATAGATTTTTTCTTCGTCAAGTGTTACCATCAGCTGTGGTAAAAACAAGACAGTGCACATGTGTCAAAATTCCCCATATTGTCTTTTAAATCTCATGTCTTTCTTACAGCACGCTGCACTTGTGTTTTTTAACTTAATGGATTTTGTCTTTTTCTGTCAGAGTTTTTATGCACACCTGCCCGAGCGCTTGACCACCTTCACAGCCGACCTGTCTGAGATGTTTCCTGCTGGCATCTATGACACCAAATATGTCACTGAATTTGAGCTCCGGCTCACTGCATCCTATCTGGAGTACGCCTATAAGAAATGGTGAGTATACGCGTACAGTATCAACACACTAGAAAAGTGTGTGTGTGTTTGTGTTTTTGTGTACACATTTTATATATACAGTACATAC
>JAPZEB010000002.1:31015458-31034544 GCA_029783705.1 Chaetodon striatus | reverse complement strand
CTAGAGCGCGGCAGCAGGTTTTGTCTGAGGTTGCTAAGCAACCTTAACAGGCAAAGTATAGCCTATTTATCTGAAATCCTGATCCTGAAATCCCAGGAGCTGTTTCTAAGTGTGTAGGCCTATCGTCAGTGTGACAGATGTAAAGCTCTGGGTAGCCCTGCACTAACATGATCAACTTTTCCGTGTTTATCAGACTAAATATTTACAGAAGAAGAGGAAGATATCTGTCAACTGTGATTGGTTTGTAACGTGACTCCTGTCTCACTGCTGAGCGTGGCCTCTTCCTCTGTCTGTCCTTTCAAATTAAATTCAAACATGGTCCAATAGGTTTTGATTTATTTTTAAAGACACAGTTCCTAATAGAATTTTATGTTGTTTTTCTTTTTGTTCTGCAATTAAGCAACCAACGAAATCTTGCCGACTAATGACCTTCTCTGGTTGACTAACATTTGGTTAACTATTGGGGGCCAGCTCTAATCATGCTTCTGATCTGTGGTCTTCGGTGTCACAAAGAAATAACCGATTCTAAGCATTTTTAGTGTTTTTATCATCGCACGCTATGAGGAGTCACTAATGGGTAGAGACAGGCAGAAAAAGGAGGTGTCTTGTACTGTAATGATTCAGGGCTCATAACTGTGGAACTGCTGTCACACACTTTTTAATGGACCTAATGAACTGACTGAGTACATGAAGACGGATACAAGCACAGCAGTTTTAACAGCTTTTTAGTCCCGAAAATATCCCCACTGACATGCATACAATGGTTACAAAATTACTAGCATTAATGGATGATATACACAGCCTTATACAAATCAATTACAAGATCGTGGACAGATTTCACAATCAGCAGATGGATTTATATGGTACCTTAGCTTTTGAAATCACAATCAAAATCCAGTGGTTGGTTTGTTTGCTTTCACACAACAAATAAACCGCTGCAAAGTCCGCTTGGAAGCAGACTACGACCCACTTTTTCAAGAAGTCTTGCTTTCACACCAGCCCAAACGAACCTTACTAACGGCAAACAGACCTGAGGTCATTTTACCAAACAGGTTAGGTGTGAAACATCTAATACAACTTAGAGTTTAAAGGTCATTTAAGAGTAGTTCAAGACAAAATCAGGGTCTGAAATCGTGTTGGGAAGAGTTGATGATGAATAGGGTCTACAAGTGAGGGAGTCAGAGTGGATTTTTCAACAATTAACCATCACCTCAATTCAAAGGCATATTATAAGACAACGGGCCCCTGGGTACGGACCTGTAAAAGTGAATAATTTCACCTGTATCTCAGCAACACAAGATTTACAGCGCAAGTGTTGCCATTAAATCCAATAGCGTGTTGGGTACATGTGTATCAGCATAAACAGAAATAAGTATACAAAAAATATGTGCAACACATGAGCATAAACTTGTGCATGTAGGTCTAATACTTTATACAAAACCAAGCTTTTACTGTTATACTTTTTTTTTTTTTTTAAATTTCACTTTTTCTTACACACATCTTTAATTTACAGTTCATCAGTTAAGAGAGAGAGAAAAAAAAAAGATAGTATGGAACCTAAAATAAATCTTAGCCTCACCTAACTAAAATCCCAGACCTCGAGTTCCAGCACTCCAGTTCCTTGATCCTAGCCCTTTCACACATACTGTAGTGGTCACTGGACAGCTATTTCAAAGCCATTCTCTTGTATATACATGGGTTTTGATTCTGCAGTTGCATTAAAGTCACTATAGTGGACCCTACTGGGTCTTGCCATGCACTGCCACCCACTGGCCAGGTGTTGTCAGTGCAACACAAATCTCTCAAATCCAAGATGGCCGACAGAATGCCTGAAATGTTGTGCCCCTTTTAGAATATCTTGCCAATAGTTCTAGCTAATCTAGGGGTGAAGAAGAAGGAGTTGAATGGAGGGGGAGGAGTAGAAAGAGAGAGGAGAAGCTTAGGAGTCATGGGCAAAGGTTAAAGCCTTTGCACAGGCATTGAACAGTATTAGAATTTGTTTAAAAAAAATTTTGATTGGTTGTTTTGTTTGGTTTATATTTTTTTTAGTTTTAAACATATGTCCACCCGAGTGGACATGTGAAAAACTTCTTGAAAAATGCATAAAAAAAATGAACTTCACATTTTTTTTGTGCCCAAAGAAGATTTAAAACACTTAAGAAAAAAAAATGTTGACTGAGGTCGTAATAATTCATGCATGAAAGGTTAAGAGGGCCCCCTCATGCACAGCATGCTCAAACTTCAGAAAAAAGCAAGAAAGAAAACTGAAAAAAAAATAATGCTTTTTTTCTGCAGTTGGTTTTTTAGATTCCTCCTTACAGAGCTAAAAGCACCTATAATACATAGAGTCCTGTAGATAAAGTGAAAGGATAAACATTCATCAAGACGTATCATGATTATGTCTTTCTTGTGACATCTTCAAAGTTAATGTATAGCGATCCCTCAGTGTTTCAGACTTTAGGGGCTCTGTTGTTGTAATGAATGACTCATCCTTTGACTATGTGACAAGAAATGCACCATAAATAACAGCGCCTTCACATAGAGGCTCTGGTTTAGACCCTCTGAGTTGTTGGGCCCCTGGGTCTGGCCCCTGTAGGTCTGTTTGGTCATCCACGAATGCTTCTATCACAATCATGGCTGTTGGAGTACTAACATACAGGACAAGAAGAAGAAGAGGAGGAGAAGAAGGTATATCTTATTCATCCCTCTTAGGCAAATTCAGTTTTCTTATATTTTTCTACCAAGACTGCACAAATGGTTGAACTGTTCTGTTATATATTGTTATGCTGGTTTTGCACTCTCATTCCAGTTATAACCAAAGTTTTATATTTGCACTCTGTCTTTTATCACACATTCTGACATAATTTGTTTATACATCACTATTTATCTTCCTTGTATTTAAAATATAATTTAGTTTGTTTTTTTTTATTTCTTCCTCTAGTGCTACTTCATTGTTTCATTTTCTATTTTAATGTTTATGTTTTGTACTAGTTTGAATATTTTAATATTTGTTTGTACATTTTCTTTGTGTGAAGCATGGAAGGAGCTACAACTGCAATTCATTCTGCACTCCTGTATTGTGTAATGGCAACAAAGGTGATATTTATTTACCCTAAAATATTAAAATCAAATCTTGACTTGACCAAAAGGAATACTTCACCCACAAAATGACCTATTGGAAATCAAACTTAGAGTCACCAGTGTGTAAGATTTAGGGGGATTTAGTGGCCACTAGGGGTGAGGATTGCAGATTGCATCAAGCTGATACTTCTCAAAACTAGAATTCCTCCAGTGAGCATTTGTTCAGGAGGTTTTTACCAGAAGCTGAATTATCCGCAGAGCTCCCCTCCTCTCCTAAACAAATGGACCTGACGATTAAAACCAGTGAAAGCCAGTGTCTCTCCAGTGTCATTTGGTTGGTCATAAATGGGCAGCTAGCCCAATGCCTGCTCATGTGTGGCCACCTTTTTTCTTAAAAACCTTAAGAACTAGACATTTTCACCAGGAGCCATATAATCCACAGAGCTCTCTTCTTTTACAAATCAAAGGGACCCAGTGATTTATACCAGTAAAAAACACGCACACTTAAGAAATCAGTTTCATGTTAAAAAAAAAAAAAATCTGTTTTTCCAATGCTGCTTGTTGTGGAGGGGCTTTTAACTTCAGTGGCTAATGTAAAAATAGGAAACATGAATGGCCCTATCTAGAGCCAGTGTTTGGCTTGTCCATTCTGAGCTACTGTAGAAACATGGTGGTGCAACATGGCAATCTCCGTGGACAAGGCCCAGCTCCCGATGTAGATGTAAACAGCTCATACTAAGGTAATTAAGGGTGCTTTCACACCTGCCCTGTTTGGTTCTGTTCAATCAAATTCAAGTTTCTTTGCCCCCTCAGTGCAGTCTGTTTGGGCAGGTGTGAACACAGCAATCACACTCGGGTGCGCACCAAAACAACCAGACTGAGACCTTCTCGAAGAGGTGGTCTCGGTCCGGTGCAGTTTGTTTGTGGTGAGAACCTGTTCCGACCTCGATCCGAACCAACTGCAGTCACATGACGCATTGTTTGGGTTAAACATGAGCATGTTACAGTCCTGAAGGATTACTAATGTGCGTCTCCTCCTGTACTGCCTTAATATGCACACTCAGCACATCCAACCAACAACGAGCAGCTTTCCCGCGCAAGGAGTAGTATCTGGTCCGCTTGTTAATGCTGCTGTGAGATAACGAACCAACTCTAGGCAATTATGCAACTTTGGAACAAAATTAGACCCCAACTCTGACCAAGAGTTTAGGTCTGAAAGCATCCTAAAACTAAGCGTTTCTTGTTTTCAGGTGATTACACACTGAAGAAAACATACTTATTATGTTACATTTCTGCCAATATATCTCCCTAAATCCTAAACACTGGACCTTCAAGACATGAAAAAGTCACAGCTCACAGTAGTTAATTGGAAATATACAGCAGTGGAAACAACAACATCATTTTATTTTGCCCAAAGTCTGTATTGTTGCAGATGTCAAACATTTTCTGATGGACTTCACAAAGCTGAGTGGTTTGACACAGTTTTCATGCTCATCAAATCCATCCACATGAAGAAAGTTGCTAACTGGATGGTTTTGCATCTCAATGCACCAAAATATCAAACTCTGCACAGGTGGTGCCGCTCAGCTTTTGGTCTCTGTGAGATTTGATTGTTGTGCTTTGTTGCCTCAGAGTTGAATGAGTCGTATCGGCGGCACAATGACAGTCCTTCACTTCCTCTCCTCTCGGCACAGTGTCAAGTTGTTAGGAAAAACATGTCTGAATGCGACACAGATGTTCCCGCCCCTGATCATTGTGTGTGTGTGTATTACATCGGCTTCCTTTTCAGTCAAAGACAAATTTCCCATGACATGACCCAATCTGACAGCTATAAATCAGTTGAGTTCTCTAATACTGGTGGGAAGCTTCAAAAATTAGAAATAATCTCATATCAGGCTTGACACTGTGTTGCTACAGGAAGTTGTAGTTCCTTCCACAGGATTCTCATAATTTGTCTGTTTCTGAAGCCTGAGAGCAGATTTATCACCTGCTGTCAGGAATGCTAACTCAATTTTGAGCTTGATTATGTTCACACATCTGTGACTGTTTGTTTTTTTGCCTATTTGTTTTCTCCAGAAGGAGACCCGGGGGCCACCCCAGCTCCTGTGGCAGAGGGCTCCACCAGCCAAGATGCCCAGGGAGGTGGGGGCCCATCTTAAACACAGCCAGAGACCGAAGGGGGCGGGGGGTTCGGGTCGGGGGGGGGGGGCTCTAACCAGAGCCAAGGAGTGAAAAGTAAAGAGGAAGCAAGTGAAATTGGAGAGACATGCAGAAAGGAGAGAGTGTATATTGGTTTGTCCTCTCTGGACACAAGGACACCTTCGCTCACTGCCAGCCTGTTTGGAGCTTCAGGGGCCCAAATGTTCGCCTTTTCATTGGATCAGATTGTAACAAGTGGAGCAGAACAAAGCAGAACTGACTATTGAGATGCTGCTTCATTCTCTGTTAGTCGTTCATATTCCCGACGAGACAAGAAAGCACAGAAGATTCATGCCTGCAGAGATGGACTAAGAGCTGAACAGAATTCATGTATAACACTCGAAACATTGTTCCAGCCTAATATGGAACTGTGTCGCGGAGGGCGTATTCATAATCATCTGTTTGTCATTTTCTTTCAGTGTGTGCGTGTGTGTTTGTGACCCTCTTGTTCAGTTTCATCGTCGAGTCCTTTTTCTTTACTTTCCAGTAACAAAACATAGTCCCCATTATACTGTCGTGTACGGACTTCATATTTATTGCTTAAATGTTCAGTGATAACTTTGTGATAGCAATTTTCTTTGTGTAATAAAATACCTATGAATTACTGTAACATTTGTGTTTAATGTGTTCAAGCCTAATTAGCTTTACACATGAGGTGGTTTGCAGGTTTCTGTTGAACACAGTAGGTACAGGAGTCAAACAGGATTAATGATTTCAGTTTGCTGAGTTGTTCCAGAGCCATAAATATTATTGAATGCAGCTTTTGTGTACATAAGCGTCACCACAGGAAGCCAGTGTTTATATTTCCACCTAGCGTGGTCCCAGTGTTCCCATTTATCTCTTTACATATATATATAAAGAAGCAGAGGATGACATAGCAGTTTATCTGCAAAGCTGGGATTAGTTTTAGTGTCAGGCTTTAGCTAATTCCCTCTTAAAGAGTAATTACTTGGAAAGCTCAGTGGTAAAGTAGCTTTATATTATAGAGAAGATACAAACAAGGACTCGCCTAAGGAATACTTAACCCGCAAAAAAGACCATTAATATATCAGTAACTCACAGTGTGTTACCTTGAATTCATGAAGAAAACATTTTTTTTCACATGCCTCCAAAGTGAATGGAGAATCCAAATACAGAAGAACATTCTTCATGAGTTGAAGAAAACAGGAACTAGGGCTAGGCTATATGGACAGAAATTCATATCTCGGTATTCACAGGTTGACTGGCGATATAAGATATATATATCTGGGTATTTTGTACCAAATGGGCGACATGTTTTCAGTTACAAGTCAAAGCCACATCTGAGATGTCACTAGAAGTTTTATAAAAACAGACTATGATCAGAATAAAATGCAAAGATGGCGATTTTATTCCCCTGTTTGCAAATATACAGCTGCACAACAGTTACACCTCCAAAACAGTAGTCTGCGGCAGGAGTGAAAGTTTAGTTGATTCAAAACACACTTTAAACATGGCTTCATAGCAACAGTTTCCAAAACAAGTACACAAATCGGCTTCATTAAAGCTTGCAGCATTCACAGACAAAGCACTTGTCTTTTGCTGAACACGTTTGCCCCACAAATACAACATGCTAATGTAATTAGCACAAGCCTATGGTATTTTACATTGTTTAAGTTAGACTAGCGGCTAGCATGGATTTCTTCTACTCACATGAAGCCAGGAACAACAGCAACTTTTAAAAAAGGTAATGTTACAAAATTCAGCTCCATTACAGCTCACAAGGTTCACTGACAAAACAACTATCTTACACTAAACACGTTTTCCAAACAAATATACCATGCTAATGTTATTAGCACAAGCATGGCATGTAACATTTTATAAATTAGCCTAGCGACTGGTGGAGATTTCCTCTGCTTATATGAAGCCAGGATAAATCACACACAAGACTTAAAATGCTATTTTGTGGAGGCTTTATTGTCTTCACAATTAATTCATTATTATCTGTGAAATTAAATTAAATAATAGCTTCATTTCCACTGAGGGAAATGGTGTCAGCTTACAAAAATAGACAGGAGGTCTGCGTCACCACAGGGTGTAGTTACATTTCTGAGGAGATGAACCTCAGGTTACAGCTCTAAAAATATGTAGTATGAGATAGGAGAGAGGCTCATTGGTATGTGTCATGTAACGCAACTTGACCTTATATTGATATAAACTGTGTCTAAATTTATATCTTGCTTGAAAATATAAATATAATATAGTTAGATTTTGGTGGTCAAATGTCAAAGGTCACTGTGACCTCCCAGAACATGTTTTTTTGCCAAAACTCAAGAATTTACCTGCTAATTATTACAGACCTTACACAAATGTCTAATAGGATAAAATTATTAAGTTATAGTAGTTTATATCCAAAAGGTCAAAGGTCAGCTTCACTGTGATATCATGATGTCATCATGTTTGTGAAGGCATGCAACTGCAAGGTGACAGTTGTAGTTGAAACTGTTTGAACCTCTGTAGAAACATATTTATTCACACTGTTGTTGTGCATTTACATTTTACTAACACACATTTCTGTTACAACGACTGATTTATATCAGTTACTTCATATTTAATTTGTTATATTTTATTCTTTATTTTAACTTGCACTACTTTAACTAATAATAATAATAATAATAATCTTTATTCAGAGTTACAAAGTGCTTTACATGTCAATAATTAAAACAGACAAGACATGAAGACATGAACAACAACTTTTAAAAAAGTTTATAAAAACTGTGGGAATATAAGACAGTTTAAATGAACTTAAGATTTATATAAAGTCAGGAATGGCACACATCACTGACTCAGCTAACCCGATTTTCTTGGGCAGGCTGTTCCAGAGCCTCGGGGCCCTGACAGCAAACGCTCTGTCAACCTTAAGTTTTCAGCCGGACCTCTGGAACAGACAAAAGACCTCTGCCCAAGGACCTTAAAGTACATCCTGGTGTGTACGGTACAAAGAGAATCTGTTTCCTTACAAATTTTGTTTCTCTTTGTACAGTAGGTAGTAAATTGAATGATCCTTCACCACATGCTTTCACACCAAAGATGAACAACATATACCTCCCTTATCCTTCCCTTTTACATGCTGACAAAGTATTTAAACTGCTGAGTAATTGTGAATGCTCTTGCAATTGTTCATTTGACAGTGAATAACTTTAAGTTTTGTGTGTGCAGTACTTCCCAAACACATGCATTTTCACTCAAACATTATGATTTAAACATGTCAGTAAACAGTCTCGTGTACAGCAGGGTAGTGCCCCTGGGCACGCAGGTGTGTTTGAGCTCTGAGGCACACTCAGTGCTTGCTACTTGTAGGCAGAAGTGTTTTGAAGAGTAGGTTTGGTTCGAAAAAAACTGTTTGGGAAGTACTGAGCATGACTTGGATTACTGCACGAGTTGTGTGAGAGTTTTTTAACTGATGTTTGATATAGTTTGCTGCTGCTAAAGTGGGTCCCCTATGACTTAAGTTTATCAAGAATGTTCACCTTTTTTGGATTCTTCGCTTACTGTGGAGGCATGCAAGAGAAGCAGAGTTGTCTTCATCGGTTCAAGGTAACATGAGGTGAGTAACAGACCTTTTTCACAGCAGACATTTTGAGTTGTCATCATGGAAAAGAACAGATAATACTGGTAACACTGATGATGGTTTGTCCCATTAACCATCACAGTAGATGTTCCAGTGAGCCAACGTGCACATGCTATGTGGAAGCTAATCATTAATGTTATCAAACACTCTTGCACTTTTCCTACCAGAACATGTTCAGGGCTATGAACAAGGCCAGTTGATATGCAAATGATCATTTTGCAGGTGATTTCTTCAAAGCAAAATAAAGTCACTGTAGATAATCAAGATAAAGAAACAAGATGACATGCAGGTACATTTATAATAGATTTTATTATGCTCAAAGATGCTTTTCAAAAGTGTCATAAATGTGTCTGATACAAATGGAAGTGCTTTTTTTATTTAGTGAAGTGAAAAAATATTTTGAATAAATACATTAAAAGAATAGAGTAATTAGGATATGCAAACCCACAAACTGTGGTTTGTCCACCTAGGCGACTGTATTGTGCCCCCTAGTGTTCAAATATAAGACTATACTTTTGGTATTGAGCTGTTTTACCTGTTTTAAGAATGGAGGGCAAAAAGCACACGAGTCTGACACTGGATTCCCTTATTCCTCCCTTCAACCAAACACTGGATATTCAATGTAAACCATATTCTCCCTGTAGGTAGTAAATTGAATGATCCTTCACCACATGCTTTCACACCATATACAACATATACCTCCCTTATCCTTCCCTTTTACATGCTGACAAAGTATTTAAACTGCTGAGTAATTGTGCGTCAAAAGCTTCCCTGATTTTCTCCATGACAACAGGATGTAAACACAAGATGAAGAACATATCCAGAGTTTTCACAAAAACAAAATCTGCTTCATAAACATAGAACACTTGCATGCCCATATTTCTAGCACCGTGCAGAGCACCATGACACCCCCGTAAACTGCGCCGCAAAATACTTAAGTATTAAAAGTATCTTCGTGATGGAGCACTGACAGAACACAAGGTTATGATATATAGATTTGTAGATGAAGGCAGAAGCCATATGATAAACAGCATACGTGAAATATAATTCTGTCAGTTAAATGCCTAGTTACAAATGAGGAGAAAGACATTCCACTGTGTCAGGTGAGGAGATTAAGGGTTCAGAGTGATTCGTCCCTGGGTTGGGTCTCATTTCCTCCTCAGACTTCCTCCTCCGTCGGGTTTAAAAGGCAGTCGTCTGTAGCATCCCGTAGGCCTCATGCAGCTTGTGGAGGAGCTCCTTCTTCTCGTCCTCGGGCAGGAAGCACGACGTTACAGATTTTAAGTTCTATAGGACATGAGAAATCAGTAAAGTGCACATTCAATAGTGTGCTTGAGTTCACTTTTAAGGAGTAGTTCAGCAGTTTGGGAAAAGCGCTTAGAGTTAGGTCATAATTATATGTTGGTGGGTAAACATCCCCGTCAATTATTAAATAGCGCAAAATGTCCCCTCCAATATGTTGGAAAAGGAGATTCTCAGTATTGGTTTTGTCCTCCAGATATTAAGCAAAATATGTCACATTTCCCATTGGCTGTCACCAGGCTGTGACTTTTAAAAAAGGCCTTTCAAGGTTGTAGTGCTGTGGCTGCAAAGATACGTGGAAAAACCCCAATTGGGCTTCTTAACGTATGCTGTACTGTTGGGGCTGTCCCGGGGTAAAAAATACACAGAAAAGCTTGAGGGCACTTTAATTTTGTATCCAATAAGGTACCAAAAAACAAGCATACCCAACAACACGGCGCAGAAAGACAAGAATGTTGACTCTAGGAACGGAAACACATTCTGACTCTAGTGCTGCTTCAGTGGTAGGGAGTCACCACATTTTCTTTATCTCTCTTGTTTAATCAGTCATTAAAACTTTCAGAACCCCTCATCTATATTTGATGACTGATACCAATATATCGATACCGATATTTGTGTCAGGAGCTCTAAAATGGTGAATTTAGAATGGTGAATGTTGTACTGTCTGTATAGCTACATGTGATGTCGCATGTTCTGCCGAGGACCACCACTGGTTGTATATATAGAGGTGTGTCTCCTTATGTTGTTCATGAGGGCAGACCCAGAACACTCAGGAAGGATTACATATTTCATCTGGCCTGGGAATGCCTTGGGGTCCCCCTGGAGGAGCTGGAAAGCGTTGCTGTCACTGTAATGCCAGGACTCGCCTTCCCATGAGCAAATGTTCCACCAAAACAAATTCTTCTCAGATACTGTTTTGCAAGAGCACTGTTGCTGCAACCTGGGCTCAGTGCCACCTGTGACCTATGATTTTTTTCCCATAGTGCTGGATTATGATGGGTTTAGCCAGACCCTTCTGCAGCAATGGCACAGCGTAAGATGATCTGGCTATGTCAGGGTAGTGACGACAAATCTTTGAACTCAGCTTATCTACATGATTCAAATTGACAAAGTGATGCCCAGTTTAGTTTCATTTATGTTTAGCTTAGCATAAAGACTGGAAACAGGAGCAAACAGCTAGCCACAGCTGGTCGCATGCCAACGTCACAGTGATGACGAGACTCACATGAAACAGTCACAGCTCCTGTTCAATAAACAGCCCGCACCAGGCCTCTTTTCTGTGTTCATTTGTTCCTGCTTTAATGAAAAACTGAGGATTGGCATTACCATGCACAGGGCATCTGTGCCCCATGCTCACAATTCAAACCATATTCATATGCCTTCATCCTGTGAACCGCTGTTGTAATTATTCATGTGTTTGATCTCACCAGTCGTTTGAATTCCTCCTCGGTGAATCCCATGTATTTGTACGCAGTGCTGTAGTCGAGGTGCAGGCTGGAGTTGAAGATCAGAGGGTCATCTGTGTTCAGGGAGTAGTTGGCCTTGTCCTTCCTGAACCTGCACAAAGGAAACAATGAAATCCATCAAGAGGAAATGCTTTAAGCCTCCAGCTGTAGGATAATGCAGCTTAGTTATGAGACTGTCATGTAAAATAAACACAGCTCACGTGATGACAGGATGCTTAGTGAAGTCTGGGTCGCAGGCGCCTGTCAGCTTACTGGAAATAGGACACACCTGCAATCAGGACAGCACAGGGAGCACTGAGAAACCTAATTACTGCAGTCTCTCTTCTCTTAGTTGTGACACTCAAGGCTCCACTAGAGGGCGGTGTATAACTGTCACTACTGGTAGGAACTGTAGTAACACAATCAACTGAGTCACTTTAATTACCTGATTAAATGATTTTACATCAGACAATGATGTACAAGGCACAGTGTGTTTAATAGATAACACATTTTTTCAGATATTAATAATCTTGTCTGTGATGCAGCATTTTGATTAAAATGTCGATGCCTCTGATAGTTCCTCACCTCAAAGTGCATGTTCTTAGCCAGCAGTTCTCTGTACAGATCCTGGTCTTCCAGGGTTCTGTAACCGTGTCCAACACGTTCAGCTTTCAGAACTTCGACAGCCTAAAATATCAGACAAGTGGTCACGAGGCAAAAGGTTTTAAACTACAAGGGAAAAAAATCAGTCTAGTCTCAGTCTCGTACGTGTCAGCAGAGTCTGCAGGCTATTTCTAGAGGCATACTTGAAACTGCTGTGGCATAGCTGAGCTGTCATTTTGAGGGATGGTTCCCTCAGAGAGTGGCCACTTATTGTGGCAGCGAGACATACTGTAGTTCTGCACTAAAGCAGTTGTGACGGCAGCTGAGACGGACACAAAGATGGAAGCAAAAAAGTGACATAACTTTTAATTTTTAAACTCAAGACTTTCACCTGGGAGACTGTTGTTCATGTCTTCTGTGAAACTAAAAGTCAATCAAACTATTTTAATAATGACATATTGTGCTAGTATGTTTAACATGCTGTGCTAGTGACATATGTCATATTCCATTAGTAACAAACGTACTAATTTGAAGCTCAACCATGATGTTTTTTTCTTAACATAACCACGCCCTTTTGTTGCCTACAGTGGTTTTCAAACTTTTTGCGCCCAAGCCAAAACCCCAAGGCACACCTGTATTTGTATCTGTGCACGATAGCTTCTATAACACTGGTATCACAACATAAGTCAATAAAAATGAGAAAAACTAAGACAGGTAGCTTTCGCGATACTGTCTACTTCTTTTCTTTCAGTGGTAGGTCGTCTTCGCTGGTGCTTTGTTGTAATTTGCTCCATACAATGAAGCAATCCATTGTCCCACTCACAGCTTTTTGCCAATCAGGGCTTTTGACGTGTCACACACTTATAATTCCCTAGCGTGAAAGGCAACAAACAGGTTTCCTGTGAGGGTTTTTCAATTTGATTTTCATTACATTTTTTTTTTTAGTTAGAGTTGCCTCTTTATCAGTAAATGCTTGCGCACAACATACTGATACAGACAATTAAAAAAACTCATTCATAACTTTTTGATAGGCCCAGTTGAATATTTCAATAATAATGTCTTGTTATCACAAAATACCATAGCACACCTGGATTGGCATCACAGCACACCAGTGTGCGGTGGCACACCTACTGAGAAACAGTGGTTGCCTAAACTTAAGGAGGTCAACCTAAAAACAAAGTTTTTTACCTGCGTCATAAGTTTATTTTGCATTTAACAAGCAGAAACTGCACATTTAGTGAGAAAACAGAAGTTTAGTTTTTATTCTAAAACTTGAATGTTTGGATATGAATTTGTTAACACTGAAAAAGATATGAAAAAGATGTATTCAAATTCAGATTTTAAAGTTGCAAATCAAGAAATCTCGTGAATTCAGAACAAATAAATTCAGATACATGGTTTTCAAGGTAACATAACTCAATTAAATTCAATCATTTATTTGTCACATGGAATTATTGGAGAAAAAACTCCAGTGAAATGTGACTCCTTTAATTTGTGTACTGTAATAAAATTCCTTTTTGTGCGCCGTCTTACATTGTTGGCTGCTGCTTTATAATCCATGTTTCCAGATGCCTCTGGTAATCTGTGGTTTTTTGGTTGTGGAATGATTTAGTGGTGTTTACATTTAACAATTAAGTCTTCAGTGTCTGTTAAAATTCAAATACTTATGTGTCTTATTTGCTTCCATACGCACAAAGAGTAACAAAAATTATTTGTATTTGCATCTACATGTATGTATTTGTATGTGTTTATGTGCTCCTTTGAGCTTTCGCTGTCCAGTCTGCTGGAATTTCAAGACACTCCCAGTCTGCTCCTTTACAGACTCAAACCTTGGACTCGCCAACATCTTGTTTCTTTTGGCTCTCTGCCTTCAATAGTTAGTTTACTGATTTCTATCATGAGTGCTTGACTTCATTGTTTTGTTAAGTTGCTACCATAAGTTCCACCGAGGCATTATGTTCTCAGATGACATCCCGTCCAGAAATGTCTCACGTTATTGTTGGATGACTTACCTCCTTCACAACAG
Source organism: Chaetodon striatus (assembly GCA_029783705.1). Taxonomy (NCBI): domain Eukaryota; kingdom Metazoa; phylum Chordata; class Actinopteri; order Chaetodontiformes; family Chaetodontidae; genus Chaetodon; species Chaetodon striatus. Next base: position 31,020,299 of record JAPZEB010000002.1, on the reverse strand, counting down.
ACGGCGGGCCCACCTCTCCTGCGTGAACTGTCCTGTGGATCCCACTGCGCACCGCTTCCTGTCAACAAAATCAATTACGCAACATGTCAGCAACCGTACAGCAACAGTACAGCCAAAGGTCTGGCTTTCACATCTGCAACACTGCAGCATCTACTGAGGCACCTTGATGTCATTAAGACAGAGTTTTGCTTTGTTTTAGATGGAAAAGATGTTGCTGTGGTAAAGAATGGTATTTTTACAGTGTTTTCTTTGTCACAGAGGGAAAACTAAATGCAGACAAGACACCCCTCGGGGTTTCATCTGTTTTCATCTTACTGTTGTTAACTTTGAACACACCAAGTGTGGGTTGCTTTATCTGCAGGTATCTATGGGTCATGTAGTTATGATGATAACTCTCAATATTAGTGTGGACTCTGCTCTGTGACTTCTGCTCCTTGTTAATAATTGAAGCACGTTTCTGTTTCTTCCATCAATATCGATTCAGCTTGACACGATTTCAGACTCTCGCTAAACCTGATGGGTAAAAAACATTCCTGGAGAACTGAACAACATGCATAACACACTGTAGATGTAAAATAATAATAATTATAGTATGTAATTATACAGCACTTATAAAAATCTCATATTTCACAGTGCTTGACAAGGAGAAACAAAACATGTATTTTCAACTAGGCAATAAATGTATATATATGTTGGGGGGCATATATCCCTCTAGCATGGTAAGTCCAGGCTAGAGGGATGGGCAGCTGTGGGTCAGAAGGTAGAGCAGGTCGTCCACTAATCAGAAGTGGATCAGCAGCTTGATCCCCAGCTCCCCCAGTCCACATGTTGAAGTATCATTAGGCAAGGTACTTAACCCCAAATTGCTGTTCCATTGATGTGTGAGTGTGTTCAAACTGAGTAGCAGGTGGGGTCATGTATGATGCTCTTTGAGTGGTCTGAAGACTAGAAAGGCCCGATACAAGTACAGGTCCATTTACCACCATCCTAATGAGGTGAGCTCAACATTCTGTTTCACTCTCTGTATCAGTCGGGACTCAATGCCTCCCCAAACACCTTTCCAGAAATTAAAATCCAATCAGGGATCTGCATCGTAGTTGACAACGTAAGTAGCCAACAAAGGACTGCATTGTAAATAATGACGCAAAATGCAGGCCACAGCTTGCAGAAGAGAAATGGCAGCTCCTGAAGCAGCAAGTGATAACACCAACATAAGTACACACAGCAATAGGCAAAGTTATTGCAGACATAGAGTCAATTACAGCAATTCAACAAGTCAAAGATTATGTAGTTGTGGAGTTTCTTGGAGGAAAACATGTTTTTGCTGTTCTTCTGACTGGATTGGGCAAAAGCCTGATGTGTTTTGTTCCGTTGATTGACTCAGGCAGTTAGTCCGTTAAGGCAAGTATTGCCATCCGTTAAAAGTGTTTGGAGCGGCACCAAGTCCACCAAAACAGAATGTTGAGCTCACGTCATCAGGACGGTCTGATTTTCAATAGTTGATTCCGGCCCTGGTTTTCATTAATATTTAAAAGAGGGTAATGATTTTGCTGAGTTAGTACAGTCCAGTATAACTATGGACAAATTAATCAGATGGTATTAGGTTATGACTGAGGTTTGATTGCTTTTGATTGATAAGGAGCTAATCAACATCTGCAAATACACTTTGAACTGGATTATTTAGATTTTATAGCCAGTTTATGAATTATCAACCAGGTGTTTGCCTCAAATGGCTTTTGACTGGCTTTATTTTAACTTCATTGTCAAACAAGTTGAGTCAGTGAGAGCATGAAAACATTTTTTAGTGCACACCTTAATAAACACAGACAGCAGAGTCATAGACAAAGGCCTTTAGTGTCCACCTTTTCACCAGGAAGGGGAAGTTGTTCAATCAATATTTGTGAACATGAGCTACTCTGTCAAAGCCAGAAACAAGAAAAGTTAGGCCCCATGACCATTAAAGCTGGGAGCATTTGAGGGCACTTCGGAGACGTGGCATTTTTTCAGCTGAGACACTTTGGTTGCATCTGGTTGCTGTAATGTGGAACATCTGTGAAAATAAAAAATGTGGACACAAGGTAGAGGACTTGCTCTGGATAAAGGGAAGACTAAAGTATGTAGGGCAGGAATACTAAACTTTCTTTACCCAGTGACCGCTGAGGACATTAGGGGCTTAGCCTGGACCTCTGTTGGGTTGCTACTCCCCTGACATTTTTTTGATTAACAAGCTCTATTTTGATGCTTTTTAATACACTGTGGAACCTTATTTACATTAAAATTACCAAAAAATCCAATTTTATTTTCATATTGTAAATTACAAGAAGCTATTGGGGCCACCTGGCACCCTGTCATGGGCCAGATTTGGTCCATGGGCTGTAGGTTGAGAATCACCGACGTAGGGAGAGGACTGACTCCCGGTCTATGTGAGCTCATAAGAGAAAACATATATCAATATATAGCTGCTTCATAGACAATGAATGGGACACTGGTTTTGTGGACTCACAGAATGTTTGTTTTCCTTATTATACTCAAATGAGCTTTAATCTCAGAAATGTGCCCATATAGTCAGAACATTCCCGTGGGTGCTGTCAGTGTCATCGAGAACAACGCTCCTAATTCATTGTCCATGCAACAGCTCCAGACTTTAGACCCTTTGACATCACAGATTTGAGTGTTTAGCACTCTAATTTTTGCATCTAGGAGAGAGCTGTTCACGTTTACTAAAAGTTTTTGGACAGTCTGAGATCGGAGGTGTCAAACTCACTTAAGTTCATGGGCCACATAGAGCCGAATTTGATCTCAAGTGGGCCAGACCAGTAAAACAAGTGCATAGTAACCTATACACAACAACACATCTAAAGTGTTTCCTTTCTTGAAATACAGATAGTGGCATGATAAGGGAAGTACACCCTTCAAAAAAAACAAAAAGACAAAGTAATCAACACCTGTTAATAGCCAAAAAGCACCCAGTTTGTGACTAAATACAACTTCAACTAACTCAAATAAAACCAAGTGATACCTCTTGCTACTAATAAACAATCGTAGCAAAGCTTTGGGAACACTGCAGTTACCTCCATAACTGATGGACATTAATTTGAATGGTTCCACATCCAGCGCCACAGCATGTTAACTGATTTAATCTACTGCGTTCATTACGGTCTGACAGGCAAAGTGATTACTTACTGTGGGGCTCTCTGAATTAATCAATAAATGCTGGCTGAAAATCCAGTTGGATTTTTTTCTTAGAAGGGTTGGTGCATTAGAGTAAATTGGTTTGGGAGTGTTGGGTTTTACTCCTGTACGGTATTGTTTACAGATGCAGACATTAAAGTTGTCACAGGTTTGACAGTTTTCACAAAGCCAGTTCAGCATGATGGCATCATGACAACAGGTGTTGTGTGGTTACAGGGCGTGCCATGTGCAACTATCCTGCGGCTCGGCCTGTACTTGGAAAGTCAGGACTATCCCAGCTGACTTTGTATCGCAGGGCTGACACATTGAGACAGACAACCATTCACACCCACATTCACACCTACGGACAGTTAAGAGTCACCAATTAACCTATCCCCAATCTGCATGTTTTTGGACTGTGGGAGGAAGCTGGAGTACCCGGAGTAAAACTTGTGCTGACATGGGGAGAACATGCAAACTCCACACAGAAGGGCTCCCTCGCAATCCATCCAATAGTTGTCAAAACATTTCACTTAAAGGAAGAGTGTGTAGGATTCAGTGGCATCTAGCATTGAGGGTTGTAGATTGCAACAAGCTGAAACTTCTCCTGGTCAGGGTTCCTTCAGTGGTCATTGTTCAGGAGGTTCTACAGAAGTATTCAGCGCTGTGTGCGTGGTGAGCAAGAAGAAAGAGATGGTGTATCTGCACCCAGGACAGGCAGGTGAGCTGGACGTCAGGTTCGCAGTGAACCATGAATGTAACAGTGAATGTTCAGTGTGAGCTGGAGTTTGTCAAAACCGCCAGACAAGTGAAGCTTTTTTAGCCACATGTAGAGACACTGTCACATTCTTTGTGTCATCAAATCAGCTCTTCTGACTGGCCCCAAGACTATTTAGAACGAACAGGCCAACAACATCCGATGGCCGAACGATGAGAGCACCCTTATCTGGTGGCATTCAGTTTATAATACCTGCTCGTCTCAGATTCTGGCTGCTTAAAGTAGAAATTGTGAGTTAACTGCGTGGGGGGATATTTTCATGTTGCAGCGGAGCTAATCCTTTAGCAGCAAACTGATTTAGGAGAAACACCGCCACAATAAATATTCTTTGTTTTTCAGAGAGCTGTTTTCTGGTCAGGGTGGAAAAAGTCTCTGAAGTAGCATTTTCATAAAGTAGACTCATTGTTTAACCTGCTCCTGAAACCTAGCACCTCTTAGCTTTCACAAGAGCAGCGATATTAGGTGTGCAAAGTCATCCAGCGGGCCGAAAAGAACCCTTTAGGGCCCAGGGGCCGTATGTTTGACACCCCTGTCTTAGACCCTTGGAATAACATGTATGCATTTTGAAAATGGGCGTAGTTCCCCTTTTATCTATAAATGTCTAAAAATGCACTTATGGAAATGGAGGTACCAAAGCAAATAACAAGTAACAGAGTCTTACTTCCACCACTATTCATTTTTATATTAGGCTGGAAAATGTATAAAAAATAGTGTCCCTGTGAAGTCAGCTCCACCCATCCTGTATCCAAGCCATTAATCCATTAATTTGAGCATTAATTTGAATGGTTCCACATCCAGCGCCACAGCATGTTACCGCGTTCATTACGGTCTGACAGGCAAAGTGATTACTTACTGTGGGGCTCTCTGAATTAATCAATAAATGCTGGCTGAA
>JAPZEB010000002.1:30990595-31002337 GCA_029783705.1 Chaetodon striatus | reverse complement strand
CTCAGCTAGCCTGTAAATGAATACAAGTAAACAAGGGAGCTGCATTTTTTTTCTGTGTATAAAGCACTATAACATTTACATTTTCTTGACCAAAAGCTGGTAAAAGTGGGGCTTATTTTAATTACTTTTCAGACTGCTAGATAGCTTGACAATTTTTCCCCTTGGAATCATCCATCAATCCATCCTTTATTGAGGGGCAGTACTCCCTGGACAGGTCCCCTTGATAAAGTCTTATCTTAATGTGTAATTATGTATGTAAATGACCCCAGTGTTAAGTGGTCAATGTGTCGTGTTAGCAGTTGTATTATGTTTGTTGCCTTTCCTTTATTCCTGTGAACCAGGAAGTGCTTTTATTTTGGAGAGACCGTTGACACAGAAAAGACAGTAATTGATGAAAGGTAATTGGTGCAGTAACGAAAGTAAGAAGGAGTAATAAAAGTAATAAGGCCAAACGGGGAGAGTTTAATGGCGTTTAGCACCAGTCGAGAGGGCAATAAGGTATTATCTGTATCTCTTTGTGTCCATCTGACCTTATTCTCAAGTTGCACCCATAAGTCATGCAAGGTATCATAGGGGCTAGGAATAAGGAAAATGGGAAGTGTATCCATTTGATCTTGAATGCAGGACTTTTACTTGTAATGGAGTATTTTCACAGGGGTGTGTTGCTTCTTTTCCTTAAATAGAAGATATGATTACGTCTTCTACCACTGGTATATCATTTGGACTGAAGGGAGAGGAGAAGAACTGTCAGAGTGATAAATATGAAGAAATGTTTGTGTTGGTTTAAGTCTAAGAAACCTGGCTTTAAAACCTTTTAAACATCAACATTATAGCTCCCAATACACCTCCACACACATAACACAGAATGTCAGTAAAAAATTATCACCAGAAATTGATCTAAAGAAAATCTATAAACATTATGAACTAACTGCGTGCTTACAGACTGTTTCTAAATTACTACTGGGAAAGCAAAGCACATCCTGACTACTCCCACACATTGGCAACTTCTACTTCATGCCACCACTGAACCATTTCACCTATAATTCAGTTAAAGAGCTCTGTGGTGTGCTCAGCACTCACTGTTTATCTCAGAGCTGCGGTCAGTCTTTTACACTCATGGACTCTGAGCTGAACTGAAAATGTTATTGGTGTTGTCTCTGGAAATGGATCGGAATAATTCAACCTGTCAGTAGCATATGAGGGTCTGTGATGCTTCCTTTTGGTTCACAGCAAGCAGAAAAAAACAAATCAATCATGCAAGCATAAGCTGAATTCTTTCTTAATGAGTTGAAATGGCCCTCTAACATTCTCCCAGTACTGTGTCATATGCTTAATTCTCAGAAGAATCCCATCATATGTGTCCACAGCTTAAAATGGTGGTCTCCAGTACCATGTAAATGTGTCTGTAGTAACTGTGTCTTCATTATTCATTGGCAGGGCCTAGCATTATAAAAAGTGAGCTACCTGTGTTTCAGATGTCTCCAGCTCTCTGCAGAATACACAGTATATTTCCTCTACCTGAACTTAGCTCACAATCTCGGCTAAAAATATTGATGCCGTGTACCATGCAAGGAAGTGGCTGCCTTCATGAATCGAATCCTTGTTCCTTATTTATTTGTTCTTACTTATTTTTAGTAACAGAAGCTAGAAATGGATGTGTTGTTTGTTTAGGTGTGTTAACGAATGCAGGAGGTTATTTCCACTCTGTGTTCCTGCAATCATCTCTCCACAAACACCTCCTGAACCCAGGCTCGGACAAAAAAATAAAAAAAAGTTTACATAATTGAGGGGATGATGAGACAGCAATATGCAAGTAAAGTTTTCTGTATCGCCCAAAATTACAGCCCGTGTGTTAGGAGGCTTTATGGCATAATAACTGGAGAGAAAAACAGACTAGCTAGCTGCTTTGTAAGGCTGGACTCAAACACAGTTTGAGAAGCTATGAGACACAGTAGCTATGAGAATGCTAAACCAAAACACCAGCTAAGCACAGCTAAGGCTGATGGGAATGCCATTGTTTTGCAAAATGTGGCCCCGATGGTGGTGCTAGATAAAAAGTTAAGTAGTTAAAAAACAAAGTTGTCAAAATTTATCCTAAAGGGGACATGAATGTGAGGACATGAAAGTCTGTGGCAGTCCATAATCCATAAGTGTCAACCTCAGGGTGGTGCTAAAAAAAAGTCACAGGATCACCAAAGTCATCTGGATTTATCATCTGTGAACCACGAATATCGGTTCAAAAGGTTGTGCAAACCCGTTCAGCACTTGTTGCTTTACTTAGGGATGCACGATGTGGATTTTTTTGTAGCCGATACCAATAACTGATATTTACCCACTTCTCATGGCTGAGGAGTATTTGTATTTTAAAAGAAATTCATAATTGTAGTTTATGCACACCTGAGGGCAAGAAAGGCCTAGATGTAGTGAGCAAAGACGGATTATTTAATATGCTCTTACCTAACAAAGTTCTGACTTTTACAATGTTCTTATATTTTTGGTACATCAAAACCTTCACAAACTTTGGTTTTACTTTGTCTTTTTAGAGGGCATTTTGCCTAAGATTTCAAATAAAGCGCTTTGTTTTTACCTCGTTAAAGGGTTTTTTTGGGGGAGTTTTTCCCTTATCCGCTGTGAGGGTGCAAAGCTAGAAGGATGTCGTATGCTGTAAAGCCCTTAGAGGCAAATTGTGATTTGTGATATTGGGCTTTATAAATAAAACTAAAGTGACATAATCCGTCAAATCAGACTTGTCAATGAATCATACACATATGAATGATTCAAGTGCATCCCTCAGTACAAAAATGAAGGCTTTATGTTTCCCATACATTGATTTATTTGTGACGGCCTGCCACAATATCAACACTGACCTGCCAAATTTAATTAAATTTTTTTTCCTTTCTTTCTTTCTTTCTTTTTTCTATTAAGAATTGGTAAACTGACTTAATTGTTGAGCTGCACACAGTGTATTGATTTGCTCAGACCCTCATTGATCCACTCTCTCTCCCTCTCTGTTTATCATGACTCAGTAGCACACTCTGCAGTCCTGCTGCACACACACACACAGTGACAGAGCTAACTGCTAGTATCACATGGCTAACCTTATCAAACGATATCCCACTGCGAATGTTACCTAACTGATTAATGGGTTTAACGTCAGAGTCAAGCCTTTTTGTTGGTGGAGCTAACTGGGCAGACATTGAACTGAAAGTTTGCTGGGAAAGCAGCAGCTCTGGGGACCCAGAGTGTCTACACTGGCAACGACATATTTGGATCTCTAGTTAGCATGCTTGTTACACAAAACTTTGGACTGTCCCCTCAAAGTCAAAGATTCAAATCATCAATCGGAGACCCCTCAATCAACTGACATTCCTCACGTAGAGCAGTGGGTGGTTTTTTTGTTTGTTTTTTTGTCAGTGTGCAGCGCACTTTTGGGGATGCTTTGGTCCCCAGATTTAGCTGCAGAGTGAGTGATCATCACTTTTACGGTGTTCCCTGGTACAGGCAGCTGTGGACCCAGGGTGAGAATGAGTGAGACAGAGGCAGCTGCCTGAAAGAAAAGAGGCTTTCTCTGGTCAGGCTCTGAAATACTCTCTACCTTTTGCTTAGAAGTGGTACATTTACAGCTTCCAGTAACCTTAATAAAATACAATCTCTGGCACTTCTTTGATCAGAATCAGAATCAGAATCAGTATCGGCAAATATCTAGATATCTAGTGTCGGCAAAAAATGTTGCACATTTCCAGCCCATCATTAGTATAGTTAGCACGTATTAGCTTATTACCCTGAACATACTGCTGAACCCAGAAAGCAAGGAAATTGTCAAATTCAATGCGACTCACAAAATTCTGAATCAAGTATAGCCCTACTTTGAGTTGCAGTCGGTGAAAATTGAGGTCTCACCTCAGTCAGTATTGGTTTATCCTCTGGCACCATGAATGTCTTTAGATATTTTAAGGGTAGTCCATCCAGCCAGTCAATGTTGAAATATTTCACTAAAAAGAAGTATACTCTGCGTTTGCACTAAAAGAAAATTCAGAGTCAAAGTCTTTAGGATTCATCCTCTGGAGACCATGACCGTATGTTCAAAATTTCCAGAGAAGCCATCCAGTAGTTGTTGAGATCTTTCAGTCTAGACAGACAGATCCCTAGAGAAACCTCAGATGAAGAAGAGATTTAAAGATATTCCGCCATGATGTATGGAAAGATGTTTGTACCTTTGCTGATGCATCTGTTAGTGCAGCTGACACCTGAATGAATGTCTAGACGATCTGCACTTTTCATTTGTCCCTGTAGACACGGCAGTGACCTCAACCCTGTGTACGTCAGGAGGTGACCTTTGGTCAGGACGATGTCCTTATCGTTGGCTATGGGTGTTCCTGTGGCAACACTGTGGGATTTTCACACATCGAGCTGGAATGTCTGGAATTTTAGGTGTCACTTTAGGAAAAACATTTTGGCTGTGGCTGGAGTTATGCATGTTGTAGGAGCCCTGGCTATGAGTCCACACATTAATCATGTAAATGGCAGTGATATTCACATGCACAAAGGACTTACACAATCACTTCTTGAGAAAACTCTATCTGTAGAAAGTTTACATTTTGAAGTTTTGATTGTAATCTAGGACCTTTTTAGACTTTTGGTGTGTGGAATTTTGGTAATTACTGTATTTAGTCTCTGGCTGAGTGTCTAGGCTGAGTTAAATCATGTCTCTGTTTGTTCTTTCAGATATATTTAGACCATTCTAGAGACTTTAAGTTGTATATTACATCATATAACAGCTGTGCACCGCTAGGATTTCCCCTGTAGTTTTATAAGAGCGATTTCAGAGGAAATGGTCTTCTTAGTGGTGAGAGTGCTTTCGCTGCTGTTTATTAAGTTATGTAAATGTTAGGAAATGTTTCCATCTGCTTAAAAGTTCATTTCTTCCCCTAGTTTTTTCCCTCCCTATTTAAAGTTTTATGACTGGCTTGTTTGAAGCTGCACCTATTCCACTTTTTAGGCCACTGCCAAGATTCATATAGTACAAACATCTAGTGGTCATTTCAGAAATGAAAAGGCATGTAGCTGTAGTTTCGATTTCAAAGCCAGTGTTAATGAAAGATGTCCATAGCAATGTCCTTATTAGGTGAAACTGTATAAGCTCAGGTCTGCTGAAGGTGATGAAAGGGAAACAGACAGAACAGACACAGTGCAGTTTGAGTGTTTATTATGTTTTGAGTGGGTCGGGACAGCTCTCTCTGTGACCTCTACAGGGTGTGGTGGTGACCAGCAATGTCCGTCATTACATACCCTCTCTAAAATCCTTACTGGAATAATGAGTCAGTATAACTCAGTACATCAACATCATGAACAGACTACAACTCCCACGTGCTTTCTGACTCAAGTCTGCAAAGGTGGACCACTTGCATACTTTTTGCTATTTCTGACTGTTCTAACAGTCATGGCTAATCTGCTCTCTTCACTGAAGTGCACCTGCAGATCTGGCACAGACAAGCTGCCAATGACTGGAAAACTTTCAGCACCAAATGGTGCCAAAACCTCAGACACCAATTACTAAGTCCACTTGAAGCTGCTCTGCATGTTATGTATGTGTCAAATATTGTCCTGGGAACAGATTTGAGTATTATTTGGGGCTGTTACAGCCCACAGCCTGTTTATTCTGAGTCACAGTTAAATCACAGCTAGTTGGCACCACCCAAAGCCACAAACTGGCAGACTTGAATATTGTCTGGGTTTGCAGAGGTCCCAAATGCCGGGGGTACAAAAATGTACTTTGTAGAAAAAGCATAAACCTAAGAAAAGTGTAGGGTATTAACAGGAGGCCTTTCTTTAATCCAATTAGAAATTACATTAGAAACATATGGAGTATGTTTTGTATTTAAAAGAAATATATCTTTAACCAGCTCTTAAATATTTGGTTCCATTTTACATGTTAGCACTTGGTAACATTTTACACAAATGTCTAATTAGATAAAATGACGAAGTAATATCATTTTACATCCAAAAGGTCAAAGGTCAACATCACTGTGACATCTGATCTGCATAAAACACTTTTCTGTCCATTATTCAGCGTCATATCTCAGGAACAGATGGGGAGACATTTGGCCAGGTACTGAACTGGTAACTCTAATCTTGAAACTGTGCCGATTGTATGGATCTTATGTGTGTGAAGCGTCCATGTTTTCACAGACATGGATGGAAACTGTAAAAGATGTGTGGAGGCATACAACCACGTGGCACTAATTATAGTTTTAGTGACTGCCTATAACTTTAAAATGTCTTTCTTAATCTTTAGCATCACTTTGATTTTATTCGTGGTTTTTAGATCTTGAGTCCTCATTGTTCTCACATTGTTTAGTGCAAAAACGTCAGCGCAGTGTAATTCTCTTGACCTACAGGAATATCTTCGTTTTGAACAATCTCCTTTGCAGTTGCACCTCACCATTTCCATGATGCCCTGAGGCGCTGGTACTACATCAGTGGTAGTGGGTCTCAACTGGCCTTTATCATCCATGTAGTAACCATTTTGCAGAGGAACACTTGCCTGGCCCCAGACTCGAGCTTGTACATGTAGTTCCCCCATCAAATAAATGTTGACATGTTCAACTGGAAAAATGACATTTTTTGACCTGCTGATGGCACTAGAAAAAAATCAGAGGAACACCAAAGTCATACGGATTCATCCTCTGGGAACCATGAATGGCTGCACCAAATTTCCTGTCAATCCATGTAATAATTGTTGATATATATGTCAGTCTGGCTCAAAGTGGAACTACTGACAGACTGACACCAACCCCAGAGCAGCTTATGCAGCTAAAAACGTAGAAAACAATATATAAATCAGCTAATATAAGGGTAAATTTGGCTTTATTCCAGTGTAAACCTAGTCAAAGAGTTAACTTAAATCATTTATTTGTCACATGAAATCAAACAAGGTATGACTCCATTGAAATGTAAACCCATCAGCTCCTTTAGTATATGCATTGATATTTAGTCATTTCTTCTTTCATTATAGACTGCTGCTTTATAATCATCCATGTTTACAGACTGGCTGCAGTATGTGTGTTTATGACATTCTTAATAGTCCTGTTAATTCATGCTTTCTGGTTGTGGAATGACTAACTGTAGTTTTGGGTGCAGTTGCTTATGTTGTTTTACAAATAAAATCCACTACAGACTCAGTGAATTCATGGATGACATTGACAGAGGTGTCCTGGAATGTGCTCTATGCTCTGATTGGCTCCATCTCTCACGTCACTGGGGGATGCGTTGAAGTATTTTTTACAAATCTCAACCCCAACAAGACAGCCACATTGTCACACAGGCAGTGCTGCTCTGCAATCACCTCTGAATGGTGTATGGCAGTGATCCAAGGTGTTTATTCTCCTTGTGGCGCATGGTGAGCAGGAACAGGACTGCACCTCACATTCATATTGTCACACCAGTCTTTATTTATCATTAAGCACACACCTCCCCCCTTTCTCTCATCAGAGTCTTCTACTCTGTCAGATTAATAGAATGAGTTACTTGACTTAATGACGCTGTCTATCCATGCCTATGTCTTAGCTGTCAAGCAAGTTCTCAATTGACAACTGCTAAATAACTTACTGTGTTTAACATTAGCTAGGTTTGTCAACCAGTGGTTAACACTAACTACTCAGGTTATCTTTGCTGTTGTATTTCCAAAGCCAGCTGCTAATGCTACCTAGCTAATTGCCAAGTTTAATAATAAGAGGTACAATAACAAGAGATACAACTACTATTTGCCTAATACAAATAACATTATAGGCCGATGCAGCATTAGATTCTATTTTTAATGTACTGGAAATGGTCCCAAATGTTTTCTTAGCTTGAAAAATATGAAATTAACTACTAAACTCAGAACCAATTTGATTTATCATCACGCATCGAGCTAAAAAACAGTTATAGGTGGTTGCTATTTTGAAAGTCCAAGATGGCCGCCACAGAGACTTTGAAAAAAATGGAAACATTGGTTTGGGGGTTTGTCAGACCTTCAACTTTCCAAAGATGTATAGTTTATAAACTCCCCAAAGATTGTGAATGAAGGTTGAAGTCAGGACATTGTGAACCTGACTATTTTGTTGGTTTTTAGTTATGTTGTAAAATAACGAAAAATCCATTGTCTTACAAATATCTCATCCCAATGTAATCTTAAAGTAGACTAACAAAATTTAGTTGTAAGGTATGGAGGTCAAAACTGAACGTCATAATGTTAACGTCTACACAGCATGAAATTCTGGTTTGTTTAGACATTTAACCCGATTATCTTTGAGACCAACTTTCAATGAATGTCCGATGTAAGCGTCCAATGTTTTTCAAATGTCATACTAACGCCCAGTGTCAGCTGGGTATGTTCAGATTAAAACCAAAAGCAGATTTAACAAATTCTCAACTTGTGTGATCCTCACAAAGTTGACCTGGACCTTTTGTGTTAATATGTCCCACACGGCAAATTTATAAACTTTACAGTAAACTAGCTGGCAACCAACCGTCAGACCGGCCTGTGTGTTTGTGTTTAGCTCAGCCTCTGACTGAACTCATTTGAATTCACGTCTACTAGAGTTTTTACATCCACTTTGTATGCCTTTACGCCATCCCTAATATTAGCATACTGTCGGAACACATAGTAAGAACTTAAAGCCATGCTAAAAGCTTTGTGAGGCCATACTTTCAGGTAAATGGCAAGACCATCATCCTAACCATAGACTATAAAAATAATGGACATATTTGCTGTGACGTCACCCACTGGTTTGTGGCCATGAGTTTGGCACTTTTGCTGTAGCCATATTGTTGTTTTTGGAACCAGAAGTGATCATATTTGGGTGAAAGGCTGGTGCTGTGGAGGAAGGAGGGATGGATCTGACTGAGAACTATCTATCGACAGATAGCCTGTCACTCAAAGCGACCAGCTCTTAATTATGCGGAAATTTAAACCTTTATAGCATGTAAACAGGTGAGTTACAGAAAAATTCATGCCCTGTACAGTTGTCCTGAAGCGGGAGATAGGCTATAGAGACCAAAACCATTTTTTGTACCAGGCTCTAAACATGTCTTTTTCTGTTGTAATGTTGGGTATTTTAACATGGGAGTCTATGGGGATTGACTTGCTTTTGGAGCCAGCCTCAAGTGGCCATTAGAGGAACTTCAGTTTTGGGCACTTCTGCGTTGGCTTTTTTTTTTTTTTTTTCAGCACTAGAGGATGCTACTTAAACCTAACATGCTTTCAGTGACAATGCTAACATGCTGCTGTTTAGCAAGTATTATGTTTGCCATGTTTACCGTCTTGGTTTTGAATGCTAGCATGCTAATATTTGCTAATTAGAACTCAACACACAGGCTAAGGCTGATGGTAATGTCATCAGTTTTGCAGGTATTTTCTCATAAATCAAAGTGTTGGACAAGTTAATAATTTGATCTGATGGTTGCGCTGAATGAAAGTCAAGGGGTCACCAAAATTATTACAGTTCATCCCGAGGGGGACATAAGTGTAAGTACCAAATTAAATGGTAATCCATCCAGCCCTTGTTAAGATATTTTAGCCTGAACCAAAGTAGTGGGCAGATAAACAGACAGATACTGGATATTCAATCAGCACTTGATACTGTCTGACTTCACTGTAAAGCTCATCTTTACAAATTTTAGATCGAAAAAACAGAACTGCAATGTTTCAAATCTGTAAATGTGATTCCAGCCCTGCATACCTGCAGCACTGTGTCACCTCTGAGTATCATTACAACAGTCTGGGCCTACGCTGTATTCTGTTCACTCTAGGGTATTTTTGGGTTGTTGGACAACTTTTCTGAACATGTGTTAGACATTTTTGCTCCATAATGACAGATTTGGTGGAGTGATTTTTCCTTTAGATCATAGCATTCTTTTCTAGCATTTACAGGACGGATAATATTTTCTTTACTCTGCCCTGCAGTTTTTGCATTCACGAGTCAACAAGGAATCCAAATGGGCTTTTCCTACATTCCAGCACATACCAAAACAATATTCGCCTAAACTGAATGAGGGTCATTGTGCAGGATTTTGGGGGTGTCTTCAAATGTGTCCACTGTCAGTGAGAGTGATATTTTACTATCTGGGAGCTCTCCAACATCTGTGTGCCTTGGAAAAACGTGTTCTCTGTCTGTCTTGGTTGGAATTGGCAAATACTGAGTGATTTCACTATCATTATATTGATGTTATGACTTGGCTACATTCTTTCCACACAGTAGTTGTTCATAAATCAAGCATAATGAAGCTACACTAACAGTCTATTCATACAACTTGTCCTGTTCCAAGTATTCTCAGGATCATTCAAGAGCTTTCATACAGGAACTTGAGCACTGAGAGAGGCCTTTTCAAACCAAACAAAAGTCTAACTGAGCTGTATTTGTTACACACAATGGTTTGAGATTTTCTTTCAGACTAGTGTATGTTCTAGTGGAGGCTGTCACACTGCAATCCTTCCAGCCTCTGTCATTCTTGGAGAGCATGGAAAACATGTGGCGCGGTGGCCAGGGTGGCATAGTTTTCAGAGAAAACTGAATTTGAGGTCTTGCAGAACATCTACGCTGGCTTGCCACCTGGAGCCCACCTGCCTGGGGCCCGGACGCACATACTTTCCTCTTCTCTATCTTTCTGTCTGTCTCCTTCTATTTATAACTCATCGCTGGATGTCTTCACTGCCCACCCAGCTCTGAAATGGCTGATGTTAAAATTCAGGAATTTAGTGTTACTTTTGACTAAATCCCTTAGCCATGAATGGCTTACTTGCTTACTAACATGCTGCATTTACGTAGTTGTGCTGTAAAATAAATATTTTAGATTTAATTTTTTTTTTTACGTTTTTCACTGCATAAGCTGCTCTGGGGTTGGTGTCAGTCTGTCATTAGTTCCACTTTGATCCAGACTGATATATATCAACAGTTATTACATGGATTGACAGGAAATTTGGTGCAGCCATTCATGGTTCCCAGAGGATGAATCTGTATGACTTTGGTGTTCCTCTGACTTTTCCTGTAGTGCCATCAGCAGGTCAAAAAATGTCATTTTTCCAGTTGAACATGTCAACATCTACTTGATGGATCAGAGCAAAAGTTGGTACAAACATTCATGGCTCCTAAACAACTTCTGAGATCGTCTGACTTTCATCTAGCGCAGGGGTGTCAAGCATACGGCCCAGGGGCCAGAGCTGTCTCACCAAAGGGTCCAATCCGGCCCTCTAGACGACTTTGTACACCTAATAGACCCTTTTAAGGCCAATGTCATAATGACATCAGTTTGAGGTAAAACATGACTCTCCACCACAGGGCTGTAGGCTTCATAGAAGTCTTAAAATGTTGTCTTGTTGTGTTATTGGGAGCCAGAATAGAAGGAGTCATGGCTCAACACTGAAATTTTATCACATACCAGCCGCAACTGCCTGTCAACAAAAGGTAGGTAACGTTACATCGTGTTTTATGTCATAACAGGATTGTTTACATACGGCATGTGCTGTCTGTTGACCTGTATTTTCTCCAAAATCCAAAATATTTCCACGCTGTTAATTTATTCCTGAGTAAATAATGTTTCCTAAAGATGACGATATGAATCGATATTCTCACTTTGCATTGATGAGATTGGATCGTTGATCATGGATTGATGGATCGTTACACTCCTAACAAGTACATTTGCTTCTTATACAAAATGACAACTGCGTCGGTCTGAAACTAGCAATGACTGTTGCACTGCTCT
>JAPZEB010000002.1:30953022-30967970 GCA_029783705.1 Chaetodon striatus | reverse complement strand
ACCATATCAAAGCCTATATACCTAAAATCCTGATGCAGAGCTGATCGTCTTCAAGGCGCTGTGTATTATGTATTATAAGTATTTAAGCCTATCATCCCCGGGACAGATGTAAAACTCTGGCAGCCCTGCACTAACATGATCACCTTCTCCTCCATATTTATCACAGACTGATATTTACGGAAGGGAAAAATATCTGTCGACTTGTCACATGACATGAGGCGCGTGCTGCTGCGTTCCAAAAGTTGAACTTGATTTCTCTCTAAGCGCAGCCATCGTGCCCTGAAAAATGGGCGCTCGGGAATGTGTGCACGCTGCGACAGCATCGCTCTGGCGTTTGAGCGCAGCTGCTGCACATCTACATTGAAAGCAATTCATTTGAGGGTGCAAAACACAGCATGTGTACAGCCCCTAAAAGTGATTTTTTTCTTTCTCAGTTGTGATTGTGTAGCCCGTACACCGCATTAAAAAAAAGTTTTAGCATTTCATCCAAAAATGGAAAAGTCTCAGGGGAAAATGAAGATTTTAATAGTGTACGGACAGAGTTTGTGTGCACTCACCACCAAATTAAAGTAATAGTAAATAATTTTAAATAGCCCACTGCAGACGAGCCACCTTTTGGTTAAACATAGGCCTATTAATTAATGCTTATTTAGACCTATTGATAATGTTCATAGGCAAAGTTAGGTTTATTATACTAGATGTTTATAGCTGTTAGCTTCATTATAAGGGTCAAATATGTTCTGAAGCTCCAGATAGATTTTTTTAAATTCCAAAATCTTTTGATAGTGCCGACCCCTGGCCCAAAATCACAGTCACCTGTTGTACAACTCTTAAACCCAGCTGCTTTGCTCCTGACACCAGATAATGGACAGCCATAAGATTGTGTCGCTGTAGTAACTCAACTCCCCCCTTTCCATCTGATTTACAGGAAATACTGTTGGAAAATCTGGACATGGAGCTATTTGTGAACGGAGGGCTTCATGCAACCCAGAGACAAGAATCATCAGGATTCGCTACAGTAAGACCTTTTGAAATGAAACCTGCTCAGCAATTACCAGCTAATTTTTCAGCACAAGCTGCAGAGCTAAGGCTGTGACTGAAGCCTGTAGGTTGGCATCAGGGAGCAGTACAGTGCAGTAAACATACACAGACAGCAGCTGTGCTTTTGAGTAGTAGGAGTAGTGCATGATATCGACACACTGTGGAAGCATAGGCACTCCCTCACATCAGCTGTGTGATTCAGTTTTGGTGGTCACAAGACAACATGTTTTTTAGCAATGCCTCAAGCTCTATTTTGCATCTGAAGGGGCTTCTTAAACCCCAAGTAGACATGATTTTAATGTTACTTACTGGTGTGTTTATATATATATATATATATTATGTGAACTTTTTTTGTTTAAGGAAGAGAAAGATAAAGGGGAACATTTCAAACTGCTTGAACTTTGTGTGACACTAGGCAGTGAAGGTGGAGTCACTTCCCCTGCACCCTATCTTTTGACAGGGTGTGTCCTTTAGAAAATAGAAACTGGGGTCATGGCACCTGAGAACAGAACTGAAGTATTCTCAGAACAGGCAGACTGATGCACACTCCCACAATGCAATGCACATAAGGAAATGCAGGAGTTGATGGTGGTGTTAAGTCAGCTTTACAAAGTGGAAAAGAATCATGTAAATCTTTGGACAAACATTTTGATGTCTATTAAAAAAAAGACCATATTTACAGGATCTCTGCAGGCCCTTAAAATGACTTACATTCAAGTGTATAAATATGACACCTTAAAAGTTATTGAATAGTTAAAATTGAATTTCTGAGGTCTTAATTGCCACATACAATTTATCTCATTTTGTTTATCTGTCTTTTAATTTTTCCTCGTCAAAATATCGAGCTCTCCTGTGTGAAAGTCCACACTTACGATGTTACAAATTTTAAAACCTACCACCGAACCTAATACTGTCTTTGTACTTTCTGCTTGCGCTCACCTGTTAGAGAAATATAGATTTAACTTACCTCACTCTGATAACCACACTTCTATGTAAAACCCACCTCTGCATAATTCTTACCATGATTTGCAATGCCTGAATAACAAAAAGATGATTGTCCACAAATCAGTCTTAAATTATCTTTAAAAAGTCTTTAAAAGCCTTAAATTTAAATGTCTGATACCTTCCATATGCCATATGTCTTATGAAGAAGAGGATATACATTATCAATCCCTGAGGTGAAATTCAATTTTTTTTTTACTCCGTTTTCATACACACACATGCACAAAGAGGACCTATATGTGTATTAAAAGGAGAGTTGTCACGCCTTTGGCAGTGCCCAGGAGGCGAACTGGCACCTCTCCAGCTACCAGTCCATGGTCCTTACTTGGTCCGTATGAGGACTTGAACTGGCGACCCTCTGGTTCCCAAGTCAAGTCCCTATGAACTGAGCTACTGCCGCCCCAACAGTCATAATATATGCCATCATCACTGCTCTGCATTGAGGTTTTTGACCTCAAATCACACCCAGCCCATCTGAAAACAAGGTGTATTACAAGCTTCAGTGGCACCACAGCTGAAAACAGTGCTCTCAGTGCTGTTCATTCAAAGGGATTTATTAGGCTCATTTTCAGGTCCATACTTGTATTTCAGGTTTCTACTAGAACATGTTATTATCAGGCAGCAACCTCTGAGGCTGTTTCCCAGATGTATGCATGTAGCTACAAGTAGCAGTGTACTTATAGCCAGGGAATGGCTGTAGCAGAGTATGGTGGCACTTCCTACTATGGAAAGTCAGCAAAAAAGCTTCTAAAACAAAGTCTTCAAAACTGAACATGTTCCAGCAGGAATATGATCTGAAATTGGGGAGAAAAAAACAAGATCTCATGTTTTTCTGATGTGAGCATGTAGCTACATGTCGCATTGTAGGCTATGTAAACACTTGCAGTGGCATGCCTGGAGCAGATGACCATATATAGAAATCTGCCAAGAGCAGATGACAGCTTGTCATGTAAGTAAACAAAATGTCGATAACAGTATTCAGAACAGTCTGAAGCCTGATGGTTTTGCTCACAGGGATTACTTTTACATACGTTTACCTCACTATATGAAACTTTGGCAACGTTTCTCAAGACATCCAACATTGTAACACTATACATGACAGAATAAGGAAAAGTATCATAGTTCCCCTTTAAACCGGACATGCGTGATGAGTGATTGTGTCTTGTGAGGCATAAATGTTGTCTCCCTGCACAACAGCAGTCACCCTCCTAGCGACCTTTGCACTTGTTGACGCACTCTGTAAGTGCAGCGTCTCTTCGCCATGTGTGTATGTTGTGAACTCTGGCCCTGGCAAACATTAAAGGGCAAGCCCAGTCTGCTGCTATCATATGTCACATGTGACGTGAAAAGAGAGGGCTCGGAGGGGTGGGGGTGGGTTGAAGATACTTTGGCTGGGGGGTTTAAGTTTCTTTAAAAAGAGTTTCAGATCCACAGGCCTCATAATCCAGTGTGTCGATTGTGTCGTCTGTCTTTAGCCGCTCTGCTGGTTGCTTCATTGGAGTGTGGTGCAGAATGGAGCTTCCCCAGCTGGAACACGTGAGGCTCCGCAGGTGTGACAGCGCAGGTGAGCTCACAGATGAACTGCCTTTGCATAGAGCATGCCAACGGAATACATAGAAGAGACATTTCATCAAGGTTTCTACTAATATGTTGCAAATGCAGGCCATAGATATGGTCATACTGACTGAGTGCAATACAGACATAAAGGGGTTAAAAATAGACCCCATGTGTTGTATTAAAGTAATTTCCTTGTTGAGTGAATGCAAATAAATAGTAAGAAATGCACAGGAAGAGAGCTGCAGGAAGCTTTAGAGACTTAATTGTTTTTCTATGTTCAGGTTCATGTTACAGGTAATTAAAGCTTTGCACACTTGCGTGCATGAGCAATAACAATGCAGAGTAATTTTATGAGACAGTAAAAGAGCCAGGTGCCCTAACAGGTCCTCGCCTCAAACAAAAACACATGTCAACACTTCATTCTGCAAGATGATCACCAGAGAAAGCTTGCTCACTGTGTAATATTGTTTCGTATTCTGTGTGTTTGCAGTCTGTGCATGAGACAAGGGAGGCTCACAGCAAAACAGGAAATACTGGTCATTAGTGGCTATCGCTGCCCTGCCATTCAATGCCCAAGAGAAACTGCTTGCAGGACTTGAAACAGTGGCCAGACTGGGTACATGATGTTCCCAGTTTGAAATAAATGGAATGAGTGACATTAAGGTTTGACATTAAGTGACCCCCTCTTTTGGGATCAGGCAGGAGAAGTTTCATATGTCACACACAGGAAAAAAAGATACAGATGATTTTCATTTGTCACTTAAAGGCTGAAAAGGGTTGTTTGTCTGCTCACAGCTGGGGCACATTCAATATTAGAACCTTGTAGACTGTTTTGCTGTGGTTAGTGGGTTGAAAATATGTTTCCTTGAAACAGTTTGCAACAAACTTTGATGTATGCTGTTTGTCACTTGGTGGGTGTGTCAGAGGTGTTACCCAATCAGCAGTGATATGTATATAAACCACATTCCAGTAGATCTTTACTTATTGTCCATACATTTTTTGTTGAAATTACACACCTGCTTTGGCACTAGAACACATGTTTCCTCTGGTATAAAAGTTCCTTTGAACTTAATTGAACCCAGCCATACTCAAAGGCAGCATCCTTGTGAAACACTACAGAGTGTTCAACATATCACTGTTTCTGTTTAACTGTGTTGTCTCAGGACACGCGAAGAGTGTATGAGCTGCATCCAAATCACATATTTTTTCTTTTTACTTGTAGCAGGTACTACAGCTACCTTACAAAATATGTACTCTTGCATGCAGTATGGGTAAAACCAGCACATACTTTATCATAACATTACGCCCTGAACTTTGAACCTCTTGCTCATATATTTGTTACGTTGGAGATAAAAGAGAAAGCTATTTGCTGAGCTCTCCAGAGATTGAGATCAACCTGGAGAGCTCTGCTGCGTACAGTTTAGATTCTAACATACTGTTAGACATGACAGTAGAATTTCATTTGCATTTCTCTGTCTTTATGTTCAATGTTTTGTCCCTTTGTTGTTGGTAATATTTATGATCATTTTTGTTCAGTTAAACGATTAATATTCCGTTATTACTATTTGACTGGTCATCAGTCTCTTGAATGCTCTATCATTGACAGCTGTCAGCAAGCTGTCAAGCTGTCATCTTTTTGCATCTCAGTTGATGTGACTTTTCATTTTATATTTTTATTATTACTATTAATGTTTCATAGTAAGTGTACACACAGCAGCAAGTGTAAACAGAAGCAGAAAAATACATACATGTACATCATACGTCCAGAAAAAAAAAAAGTATTAAGATGTCCACATGAGCCCACATACACACATACACACACACACACACACACACTTTCACTCACGGGAAGCAGTATTATAATACATATCTAATAGTAGTAGTAACAGTCACAGTTCTTCTTAATAAATCTCACAAGTTGTTGCCCTCCAATGGAGCCCACACAATTCCAAAACAAGGGGGTCCTGGCCCGCTTTATATGACTGAATATGGGAATGTTTTCCCATAACCTGAGACACATCTAACACGTCCCAAGCTATACAGCAAACAAAAATGCCACTCGACCATCTGAAAAAAAATACATTGCCACAAAGCTGTTAAAATGGATGTTCCCTCTAAGCCATGACAGGTTGACATGTTGGAGCTGCATGGTTCACATATCACAACGACATACATACATATGTACAAACATACACGCATACAAGGGTACATAAATTATGAACAGTTAGAGTTCAATATTGATACATTCATGTACTTTTGAAGCCCAACTTGAAGTTCGTCTTCTGTACTCATTGGCCCCCTTTACACCTTGCATTTGCATGCGTTTTTTGCGATCAGATTGGACACGGATAGCGCTTGACCACATACATTTATACCTGGTATTAATATGCGTCTCTGGTGTCCACATCCAGATCCGTTTGCTGTCAGATAACGCGCCGTCCCGCTGACGTTAAATCCTAGCGGCACACTACAATGTCATAACATGTGCACCAAATAAGAACAACATCATGAAGATGTTAGCCACCCATGAAGTTGCGTTATTGTATGGACACTTTTGTCGGACCAAATGGAGAGCAGACACTTCGTCTCACCGTGACTCCATCCTCGGCGAGCATACCTGTTTTCTGTTTCTTGGCAGTCGCTACCCGGTGAGTGTTGTTGTTGTTGTCTTCTTTCTTCTTCCTATGTCCAGCTGGTGCACCATGCTTACTTGTATTCGTCCACGGAGTTGTTGCAAGTGGATTGGAGACGCATTTGCATTTACACTTATGTTTGATGCAGTCAGAATGCGTCCCTGACCACCTTCAGAAGTGGTTTGGCAGATTGGATAACAATACCTCGTCAGTGCGTTTCGAGTGTATTTACACCTGAACTTTCATCTCGTCAAGAGCAATCCGATTGCAATCCGATTGCAAAAAAAACTCATGCTAATGCAAGGTGTAAAGGGGGTAAATGGCTGTGAAAACATGGATGCATAACACACATCTTTCCCCCCCAGCACAGAAGATCTATTCAACACAGTTTCAACATGGGCACCCAAGATTAGTGTCACCAATTCACTATCTGAGTGTTTTTACAGAACATTATGATGTGACAATGAAGTTGACATTCGCTTTGTTACCAGTGCCCCTTTAAAACTCATCTTTCTCTAGTCAACTGGCCACCACTTCCTACCAGGCAACAGATTCACTGACATCAGTTTGTTTACAAAACGATGATTAAAAACCCCTCCTTATGTCCATTTACTACCAAACATCTCCAAAAGTAACCCAAAAAAATTTGCTTTAGCAAAGTAATAATGTGGTCTTTCCTGAAATCTGCATCTCCTTTGGCCGTCACTCATTTCAATTTCCTAAATACTGCATCAAGTGGCTAAAGATGCTAGAACTCCCCACTGTCATTTGTTTACCCTCCTATAATAGCTCATTACAAGCCATAGTTTCTTATCACTGCACCTGTTTTTGAACTTGCTTCTCCAGAACACAGTACATGGATCATGTAGTTGTTGTACACACCGATCAGACAAAACAGTATGTTCTGCTGGGTCCCCAGATCGGGGGTACCTCCTGGGTACCAGTGTGTCCCACAAAGGCTTTATCAAATAAGGATCTGGAGAGTATGGAGGCCAGGTTGATGCCTTGAGCTCTTTGTGCTATTCCTCATTCCATTCCATGGTGCATTGTCCTGCTGAAGGGGTCACTGCCATTGGGGAGTGCTGTTGATATAAGGGGTTAGAAGGGGTAACAGTGTTTGGCATCCACATAAATACCAGGACCCAGTGTTTTCCAGCAGGACATTACATTGTAACAATGTTATCAATGTTAATCACTTCACCCACCAGAGGTTTTAATTTTTTGGCTGATCAGTGTATAGTGTAGCCTATATACTGTGATGTTCTAATTTAGTTTAATGTTGTTTTACTGCACCAGCTGTATGTATTTTAATGTCTTGTATCAGCTTGCCTACTGTGGCTGCCTCTTGGGCAGGTTATCATTTAAAATGAAAACTGGTTTTCAGATGACTTATCTGGTTGAATAAAGGTAAAATAAATAAACGAATAAACAGGTATGTAACTCTGACAAAAGTCAACATGATGTTGAAGTAATACATTTCCCAACATGAGCAAGTTCAAAGTAATTCAACACTATCAAATGTCTGACCGCGAACTCCAGGTTTGTTTCCTTGTTGACCCAGTTTTAACAAGTCAAACCATATTGAGCTGCCCTGTTTCTGCATTGTGTACAGTATTTCTACGCTAGAGTGTTACCTGGCCACACGTTTGCTGTGTGATCATTTAGAAAAAGACAAGTGAGCAGCATGTTAGCACAGTGTCGGTTTTACCTGAAAATGTTGACACTGGGACCTTTTTCATTACAGAGTCCAGCGTAATATAGCCTAGCTCTTGTTTGGTCTCCACCAACTCCTGAGAAAAATATCTGCATCTTCAGTTGTCGAATGCTCCACTAAGGTTCTCCAGCAGTCTCTAACTGTGTCTCCTATTTGATAGGTAGCGTGTACAGTGGGTGTTTTTCCTGCTGCTACTGGAGCACTGTGACTGAGCTAAAAGATTCATGTTATGGTTGTAAAATCAAAACATGAGCTGAAAATGGCAAAAAGTTCCACAGAGCTGAGGGGAACCATAGACTGTACAAAATAATCTATGTTACATGGATTTTACCTCAATAGGACCTCTTCAGGAGATTATCAGCAGGTCCTGAGTCCTGGGGCAGGGAAGAGGATGAAGATACATGACACAGATACAGATACAGGAAATGACTCTAAAGGGAGCCATCTTGTAAATTTGGAGGGGATAAAATCAATCCATCATGCAGCTCTTCTAGGCTTTTTTAAATGTTGCTGGACCTAATGGATCAAATCCTGATAGTATAAAGAATCATTTTTGATGCTCAAAAACTGTATCCACTGATTTATCCATTTTATCCATGATTTACAGATGTCTCTTTCCTAATATAAATCTATGGGGGGAAAAAAACAACTTTTTGAGCCACAGGGCATCATGTGATGGACTCAGAAGTTGTAATTCTGTTGTTTGCCTGGTATTGGCCATCCCCCAGGTAGTGGCCAAACAGTGGAATTACAACTACCGAGCCAGTCACGTGATACCATCAGGTGAAAAAAAAAAACGTTTTCCCATTGACTTCCATTGTGAAATAGTCTGTAAATCAGTGAATACATTTTGTCCGTGATTTGATCCATTCAGTCCAGTATTTGAAACGTGTGGAAGAGCCACAAGATTAAATCATTTTATTCTAATTTAAGCCAGTGGAGCACTAAAGTGGAGGCAGCCAACTTGACTGGCAAAAGTCTCTAGTCTAGTGCATCTGCTCTATGGACTCAGTGATGTGGAAGCAGCGACGATCATGCGGGTAGTTTTATAGGTGGCAGCTGAACCAATGGACTCCATGCCTACTCACCAACTTTAATAAAAATAAACAAGGGCTGGCTCCAGTGCTGTATACGGGTCTTTTTATACATCCATAGTCTATGCTCTGTAAATCTGGGGTTAATGATATGTTACCAAATGTAAACTAAATGTGAACAGGTGAGTTCTTTAAAATTTAACCCCTATTCAGTTGTCATGAATGTTGAAATTTCTTCTCACCAAAAACGTTTTTTGTACCAGGCTGTAAGCATGTTTATTTGTGCTGTAGAGTTGGACATTTTAACATGGGGGTCTGTGGAGAGTGACTGGCTTCTGGAGCCAGCCTCAAGTAGCCATTAGAAGAACTGCAGTTTTTGGCACTTCACTGTTGGCTTCATGATTCAGCCCCAGGGGCTGCCCCTTAGGGAAACTGCAAGGTCTGGTTATAACTTTTTGTTGGTTTGTTACTGAGAGACAAATTTTCACATCTGACCCATAGTTCAATTTTTAAAAATAGTGCCGCTTTAAGGTCCTTATCATGTCCACTGATATTGTGCTATAGTAATGCAAGTTCCCACATTCCCAAACAAAGTTACAATCATTCAAATTACCACCTGACCTGAAACCAAGTGAACCCAAGGTTTTTGGGAGCAATGGGGCAGTTTTATTCAGTTAGTAATCCTGCCTCGGATCAGACTGAAAAGGGACTTTCCCGTATCATTTTTTTAATATTTACGCTATACTGCAGATAATTAAATTGAGTCACCTTTTTAAAACTATCACTCTCTCATCCAGTTTTCTTAAGGTGAGAAGAAATAGAAGATGTTTTTCTTTAACTCTATTACATCTTTGAGGCCACAGTGGGGACTTCAAAGGTATGCTTGAGTGCTATACTCTATGTAACATAAAACACACACCAGTAGGCCAGTTTAATGACTGTTTAAAACTTTAATTCACATTAAATCTGCCCTCATTATGCTTAATAGTATATACAGAGAGGTGCATTACCAATACAAGAACAATGTACATATGTAACACCAGTGTATTGATATTACAGAAAGTGGTGGCATAAATTAACAGAGTGTAACTGACACTACTGTCACATATCAAGCATGTTCTGAAACTTTAGGGGGGTATGATGATGATGAAGATGATGATGAAGAGCCATGTATTGGGTGAGTTTTGGTCATAGCTAAGACATGAGTACAAAGCTTAGGCCAGCAGTCATGCACCTTCACCTGTCCTGTCCTATGCTATGATGCAATTCCATACATACAATTATAGAACGCTGCGTCTTTATCGAGTTACCTCACAGCAATAAAACATTAGTCAGTCATCCTGCAGAACACAGTAGGAAAAGCAAAATACCCACTGTCCTTAAACAGACTTCAGAGAATCAAACTGTAGATTTTATTTTATGACCAACATGCAGGTGAATATAATGACAACCTATGGGTGCTTCCTTCAAGGAGTTAAATGAATGCGTGCATTAACAGAAATTCAGTTTTCTTTTTTGTCCACACTGGTGTTGATAACTCAACCATCATCCATTCTGACATCACTCATCAACATCCTGTGCAAAGGGCGAACTCTAAAAAACAATCCTCTGAATGACAAGATGTCATCATTTCTAGGACTGTCCAGTGGATACTATGGATTTATCTAAAAATCAAGCAAATGAAAACGAGCAGAGGATTTACGAGTGAACACTCTTCTTTTAGTCAGGTTATATCAAATCTAATGCTGTCAAGATATTCAACACAAACAGAGTGACCTGTACACAGTCATTACAGCAAACTGACTATTACAGCTCTGCAAAAAGAATAAAGGTTTCATGTCAGAAGGTTTGAGTGAGAGCTAACCTAACAGCCTTTGAACTTAGGGGACTGATTTCAATACAACTACAAGGCTGCCTTGTCTCAAGTCTTGTTTAATGACTACCCAGGCCCCATTCTTCCATTCTTCCCTGTTCTTCCAACATAGGTGAAGGATGTATTTTTCCATAAGTTCAAGTTCTCTCATAACAGCAAACCATTATTTTGAAAATAAAAGCAACATGAGTAATGTGTAGAATCAGCACAGGTTTAAATTGCTGCCATGCTGTTATTGCTCTACATACTTTTAAGTGAGTGATGTCCCTCATCTTCAACATACTCTCACAATAATCAAAATAATTCTGGATTTTAAAAATGTTTTAATAATATATGGGACGATAATATGTCTTCTAATGTACCAGCTTATAACTGCCTGACTGATTTATCAGTCTTTAGTTCTGACTATTAAACTCCATATTGGAAAGCCTCTATGAAACAAGAGATTACATCGCCACAATTTGGAAAATTGCAAAAATTTAGAAGGCATGCTTTCTTAAAAACATGCCAAAAGTTACATCGCCAAAATTTGGAAGGTTTGCTTTAAAAAAAAAAAAAATCATCTGTAAAATAAATACAAAATACAGCCATTCAAGCTTGTATGCAAATCTTCAAAGGCATCTGAAGTGAACACCTTTCCCTATAATTACTACAACTAAAACTGCTACAAATTTCTAGACAGTTATTTGGAAGTTAGATGTCTGCCCAAAACCAGTGGTCAATTGGATCAAAAAAGGAGTTCATATATGAGGAGAACCTTGAAAAGGTAAGCTCATGGTCCATTTGACAGTGAAATCTGTTGATCAGACATCAGCTCCACAAGAAATTTGGGTGAGGCTGGAAGAACAGAAAAACTGGGTAATGTTGTATCTTCAACAATTAAATTATTATCAGTGTAGTCAAACACAAAAGAAGATGAGGCCAAACATGGATTACATGGATCTAGCAAACTTAGTCCTTCAGTTAGACTTTATTTCATGATGTAGCCTGACTGATCATTTATATACTGTAGGTATTTTATTCTTTATTGTGAAAGTTAAGTTGTGAAAGTCAAATAGGCAATTTGATGTGTCTATATTTTAACATGTTCTCAATGTATCAATATTTCTCTATTATAGTCTTAAAGAAAATGACCATATCACTTCACTGGTAACCTGGGAGTTTTTAAAGCCTTGTACATTCAGCCTCCTGCCTGTGATCTGTTATCTTCCACAGGGAGTTCCTCCGGTGGGGTCCTACTAATGGTTCCAAAATCTCTGTCACTAAAGATGACTGGGCCTTTGCTGTCAGAACCCCTCAGCTGTGCAACTCAGAACTCAGTATCCTCTTTTTCATCTCATGGTTTTTTTTCTTAACTGAAGGTATTTATTTTTGTAATCATTTATTTCATCGTGTTTTATATCTTATGTTTTGGAATTACTTTTATATTTGTTTTTAATGTAAAGCACTTTTTAACTTTGTTTTGAAATATATATAACATTCACTACTGAAACAGAACTGAAAAATCCAGGCTAGTTTTAAATCATTGACTATTAAGTGAAGTTAATGAAGTTGTCCACATGTGAAGAACAGGGCCCAGCACTGGCTTTTCCCATACTGATTAAATATGTCTAACAGATTATACTGATGGTGCTAAAAGCGTGGAGAGTAAGAATGTCAATCTGTTCTGTCAACGAAAGTTGGCATTAACTTTAAAACTGGTCTACAAATAAGGAAAAGCAAATACTCAATTAAATACAAAAGGAGATTTTTGTTGATGTCCACTCCACTCTTTGTTTTATTATTCTTATTATTATACTAATTCTCACATACTGGTTTGTAATTGCAATGTCACTACACATGCTGTGGTCCACTGCATGTCACGTATTAGCAAGTGTAGAATTAAGACCAGCAAATAAATAAAAAAATAAAAAAACAATATGCTGTATTATATACAATTAACTCTGCCACTTTGTCAACAGGAAAATACACAGCTGGACAGCATGTTATGGCCTCTCTATGTCCATCTCCTCAAACGGCTAATAGTCTGCATGCTGCACTCCAGGGATGCCTGACAGTCAGAAAGTCCAGGATGCTGCTGAGGAAAGTGCAACCAGACTGCATTTCCTGTCGGAATTAGCAGCACAGTCTATGCAAAGATCTGTAAACTCTGCAGTGATCTAATGATGGAAACATTTTAATTTTTTAACTAATTCATGACAAATCACAAAGACATTATATTGCTGCTGATAGTTGTTTTCTAAAGCACAGCAAACTCTTTTAGGATTTTTAATAGGCAGCCATTAGTTTCCACTTTTTCTACCACAGTATGAAAATCTAACTTTAAGAGACCTGGAGCTCCACATTACTATTACATGCTCTGCAGTTATGTAATGTACATAAGTGAGATTTGTAGTGAAGAGCAGGAAAAAGGCTGAAACATGCAAAAAATAATAATAATATAGTTAATAATCTGTATGTTAAAGGGTTAAACATTTGCAGTTGCTGCCATTCCACTCTAATCAAGTTAGCTGGCACTGTATCATGTTTTAGCTGTGAAGAGGAGACAAGAATTTTCTATTTGGCTCATTAAGTAACCCTGTTGTCTTTCAACATGTTGACATCACTACACGCCTACACAACAGACGGACTTTAATCTTTTTACATTTTAACTCACTGATTACATCAGACATTGGTTACATTACTGCTGCCGACCATTTTCCAAAGCAACACTGCACTCTTTTAGGGCTTTTATGATTATTTTTGTCCCCACTTTCAGACTGTGAAAATCCTGCTTGAAAAGGCTTGAAACTTATTATGTAATCATTCCATCCATTTTTTTTTTAAATTGTTGAAAAAGTTAACTTTCCACTGGGTGGTGAATAAAGGTGTAACTGCAGGCTGATTAAGAAAAAAACATGACTGACTAGATTTATAACATACTTAAGCATATATTTACGACATTACTATCTTTGAGGTTTGGATAAAATCCAAAGGTTTAGATGTTACCTTATAGATCTCAAAACTTGTGATGGCTGTTTCTCTCTCTCGTTTTTTTCCAATTTCTGAAGACCAAACAATGAAGCAATGACCATAAATCTTCAGTTTTATCTTTTACTAGCCCAGCATGGTTACACATTTTGACGAATATACACGTCTCAATTAGACGCCTGGTCTGGTTGCCAAGCGGTACATTTTTATAGAAGTTCCTCAAATGACAAATGTGTTCATCCCTCGATTACCCTGTAAGTTATTTATATTCCTTTAATCCGTAAGGGTCCTTGGTTTAAAAGAATCAAAAGGGTTTTTCGTAGAAATTAATCCAAATTGTGAATATTGTTTTAACATGATAAAGTGGTAATTAAAAAACAAATACAAATAAATACAGGGTTCCACACTTTTTTATGGACAAAATTTCCAAATTTTTCCTTGACTTTTCAACATACGATAATAAAATATTTTTTTTCTTGGCCCACTTGGCTAACGTTTTTAAACATATCGTAGTACACAAAATGTTTACGATCGCATTGTTGCACATCAGTGCATATTAGAGCTTACCTTACATCAAAGTCTGCAAAAAATAATTTGCTGTTATGTTACATTATGTGGAAGGTTAACCATGTAAGATTATTCTAACAATTTCATTATACATAACAAATTTCATGACTTTTCCAAAATGTCACTGAGAAATTTCACTTTTCTGTGAGACCCTGTAAGTAACAATAGAGCTAAAGTGATTTCTTAATTTGTCAGTTTGTAGATTGACATGAAATGAATCTGCATCTCTTTTGATAATTGAGTATGGGTAACTATCTGAGTTTGTTTGAGTTTGTTGCGCCATGTGAGGATCTGATGCTTTTCTTTGTCACATAAACTGAATATTTTTGAGTATTTCTTGCTTTTAGACTGTTGGTAAAATACTGTTCATCACCTTGGGTCCTGGATAGAGTGATGGACCATGGTCTCTACTTTCAGAGCTACCTTCAGACAAACAACTTCTCGATTAGATGTGAAAATATTCAGCAGATTGAGCCATGTTGAAAATAACTGTCAGATGCAACCTTAAATGCATTTCAGCATTAACAACTCTGACAAAGATGCAAGCAAACATGATG
>JAPZEB010000002.1:30907290-30926167 GCA_029783705.1 Chaetodon striatus | reverse complement strand
ACACTCATGCCATAGAACCACAGCAAAAATGTTCAGTGTGTAACATTTAGGGGGATTTAGTGGCATCCAGCAGTGAGGATTGTAGACTGCAACCAGCTGAAATGTTAAGGAGGTTTTCTTCATCAACCAAATCATCCCCAGAGGTCTCCTTCTCTCCAACACAAACAAAGCTGATTTAAACAGGTGGAAACACAGAATAAGCAGTTTTATGTTATAGTCATTGTTTCTCCTGCCATGTTTGGCATGTCGCAAACAGCCTGTTTGCTCAGCACCTGCAAATGTATGCTTACCTATTTTCTCCAATAACTTAATGTGCTATTTTCTGATTCAGATGTTCAGGAGGTTTATCCAGGGAACCAAATTATTCGCAGAGGTCTCTTTGTCTCCAAAACAGACAGACTATTAAATCACTAAAAACACTGAGTAAAGCAGTTTTACAAATCAGTGTTTTTCTGATGCTTTTTGTCACAGATGGGCTTCTGCCTACAACAGTTGACACAAAAATGTGACTGGTACGATCCAGAGCCAGTGTTTGGTTTGTCAGTTCTGGGCTACGGTAGAAATATGGCAGTTAACATGGCAATTTCCATGAACGAGGACCCGCTGTCTATGTAGATAAAAGCGGCTCATTCTACAATAACGAAAACACTACAATTATTATTTTCGGGTGATTATACACTAAAGAAAACATACTTATTATTTCTGCCAACATATCCCCCAAAATGCCATACTATGGACCTTTAAGGGAAAATAAAGGTGGTGAATATAATTATAATTGTTCTATTTTTAACTGTTTTCTGTTAGATTATAGTTAATTTGGGGCATCGGTGGCTTAGTGGTTAGAGCAGGTACCCCATGTACAGGCAAAAATGCCCCCAAAATAATCTTATTTATAGTTATTTCTTATGTTTGTTATGACCATTTCTTACAGTCATGTGAGGTAACATGCCAACAATATTGCATAAGTGTGGGAGCATAACTGCTTCCCTCTTCTTGGGAAATGTGTTAATCAAATTAAAAGGAGCATATTTTTATTAAAATAGCATGTTTTACACGAGTACATAAGCTTCATGTTCCACCTCGTCACACCAGTGTATCTCTGCAGCAAAATACTGTACTGTTCCTTTAAGTGACATCACTAAGAGGAAATTACATCATTTGAAAGTTTAACAAAGAAAAATGTAAATGCTGGTGAGTTTTTATTTCATTTTGGAACATTTTTTAGTATTTTTAGTACATTTTCTGTCAAGCACAACATATTCACCCTGTCTCTCAAAAAACATGGATAAGACGTTTTTTTGATTAATTTTTCAATATGTATTTGTATAAAACATGATTTTGTTAATTTACCTGCATGCTAAGTGTGTCAGCTTTGACCACAGAGAGAATTTAGGCATATTACTTTGAAACTTTCCATCACCCCACAGATATCTGGATATAATGAGTAAAAAAAAAAACACAAGTAGCGCCTGAGCTTGTAAAATATGTCAACTGCAGGTCAAACATTTTCTTCATGTTATGAAATACACAATTCTATATTTGGTGATAATAAAAAATCTCTAAATTTCGATGTCCAATCTGACCAGTGTCCATGGAATGACTCTTCTAGTTACACTGTCAAATTCATTTTGAGTATTGTCTGTATTCATGTTGTATTAATGCTCAGTGTTGTCCGTTGTAGTTGATGGAGATCCCCATTTTGTGGTCCAGCTACTGAAGCTGCATCAGAACCTTTGTTTCACAGTAGACGGCAGAGCTAATGATGTTCTCAGACTGTTAGAGGACCCAGAGAGAGGTACGCTCAGAAAGACATTCTCATTTCAGATAAGTGCAGAAATATACATGCACACAGTTAGCTTTGACTTCTTAAAGGTATCACTGAAAATGTGTCCCCTTCATCCTCAAGGGATCATCGTCGATGGCCACCTGATGGGGGCTCCCTCCAAGCACGGTGCTGAAGAACGCACCCGAACCTACTTCGACCGGCTCACCATTTCCTCACCCACAGGCGGCTCCAGTGACATCATGATCACCCTTACACTGGATGCTGTAGTGGTGGAAGGGGAAGGGCAGGACACACTTCCCATCAATCAGCAGGGATCAGTGATGAGGAAGGGCGTGACGGTCACCGTGGACAACCATCGGAGCTGCTGGATCGAGCTGGCCAAGGATGTGCGCTTCCTGGTTTTGTTCCATCACTATAAACACCCCAGCTACCTACAGATGGCTCACCTGGGTTTCTACATCACAGACGGACGGGGGCTGTCTGCCTCAACCCAAGGCCTGCTGGGTAAGTACACATCACTCACTGTCCGTCAGTGGTGGAAGAAATACTCACATCTATACCAGAGGATCCACTATACTTAAGTCATGATACAATATTATTGTGATTTTAAATATGTTGCGATAAACCGAGTATTGCAATAAAATTTATTATGATTTATTTCTTTTTTTCAACTGTAAATTTTCCCAAAGGAAAACTTTGTTGACATCAGTTTCATCCAATACAAGAAAGTTGTTCATCTTACCTCAGCCCATTTTTGATCAATGAAATATATTTAAGTATCAAAAGTAGAAATACTGTCCTGCAGAAAAATGGTCCATGATTATAGTATTATATGGCATTATCATTAGATTGTATGTAATGATGCAACAGTGTGTTAGCAGCATTGTACTGTTGTAGCTAGTTGAGGTGAGGCTGATTTTAACTACTTTATAAACTGTTTAGTAGAAGTAGTTTGCAGTGGTAGAAAGTAACTAAGTACATTTACTCAAGTACTGTACATAAAGGAATACTTCACGCACAGAATGATAATTAGTATATCAACTACTCCATATATACCATGTTATGTTAAGTTTGTGAAGACAATGTTTCTCATGCCTCTACAGTGAACAAAGAATGTATAAAAGGTGAAGATTGTTGAATTGAAGTAAAGGGGGGCAACGTTAAACAGCAACACCACATCAAGACGTCTGTTTACTAACTGACAGAGCTCATGCATGCATGTGTTTGGGAAGTGTATGACTGGAAAAATGAGACTTGGATTACGCTGCACAGGTTGTGCGAGAGTTTGTAAATGGATGTTTGTGCTGATGTAGTCTTGCTGTTGTTAAATGTGGTCCCCCTATACTTCAGTTCATCTGAAATTTTATTCAGTTTTCGGATTCTTTGTTCATCATGGAGGCATGCAAGAAAACAAAATCCTCTAAAATACTGCCTGTTCAAGACAGGAATGTTGCATTGTTGCACCTCACCCCTCTGTATGAAAGGTACAGACATGGAATAGAGGAACAGAGTTGTCTCGCCTTTAAGCTGGCAGTGAGGTAGTAACAGCACCAAATTGATGGCTGTGTAAAAAGCGTAAGCCTGCAGGACAGGGTGGGTGTGATGTTTTGATGATGTGTTATGTGTGCGACCCACCACCTTGAGATTTACAAAAGCAGCAGTTATCAGCTAACTCAAGGAAGAAAAACAGCAACCAATAATATCCGCAAATTTGAGAGACAATAAGGTCCTGGAGCTCCTTGCCCTCGGAGCAAAGGAGGAGATGAACTGCCATAAATCACAGGGACAGTAAATGATTGTTAGTGCCATGTTACACCATTGTTATTGTTTGGAAAAAGTGTAAAATACACATCATAGATGTAAAAATTATATAAACACAAGGTGGTTAATAAATATGAAGCTGAGATATGAACATCATTAAATGTATTTGGGATATTTTGGCAGACAATAGGCCTACAAAATGTATATACTCAGTTTCTGTCAGTTTCTTATTGCTTTTTAAAATTTAAAAGGAGCTGACAAAAACAATAAATGTTTAAAGGGTAGGTGTAATAAGCTAAGGCTTCAGCCGACACCTTTTCGTTCCTGTTTTCTTTACCTTTCTTTTTGTTGTTTAGCTTTTGTTTTTTTAATACTAAAAAAACTATTAACTTAATGCTTGTATATTGTCTACCAGTATATTTGAGTTTTATACGTTAGAAAATGAATGTAATAAACTAAAAGTAAAGTGCTGCTGACACATGCATTATATGTCACAGTAGAGGCCGACACTTACATAACAAGTCACACCTTTTTTGCTTCAGAAACACTGGCACGCTATCTAAAAACACACACTGGGACAGCAGTTTGCCAGCATTGTTTGGTTCTGTATAAAAAAAGCAAAGGTGGTTTAAAGAAGGATTTTAATTGCAGCCCTGTCCCTGGATCTCTGTGTGAAAAGGACTACATTTTTGTCACAAATTCAGCACAACACAGGCTGAAAAATTGATATACAATAAAGTATTCCTTTAAACAATGTGTCGTATTTCATAAGCGTATTAAAGATTTTATATGTAGAATCTAAAAAAGTAAACTTAAAGTAACTAGAAACTAAAGCTTTCAAATAAATGTAAAAAAAAAAAGTATTTTCCTCTGAAATAGTGAAGCTGAAGTATTTAGTAGCATAACATTGAAATACCCCAGTAAAGGACAAGTAACTCAGTTTTATACTTAGATTACTTGAGTAAAAGCACTTAGTTACTTTACACCACCTGTCTGTTATCTGCCCACAGGCCAGTTTCAGCACACTGACATGACTGTAACAGCGGTAAGCAACGATCTGGATGGAGGTGCTCACAATGAGGCAGTTACAGCCAGGGGGATCCTGAGGTGGGGGTCGGAGCACATGCCGGTCACCTTGCAGGACAAGACGCTGAAAGACACGGTGCGGAAACGCCACATGGGCAAGTGTTGGGTGGTGCCCAAGACAGACATAGAGAGACTACTGGGTCATCCATATGAGAGCTACGTGGTGGATCGTGTGTAATTCTAGCTTGTGTCTGCTCCACCTCGTCACCTTTCTGCTGCACAGCTCAGGTCACAGCGATTATTGCGGCACGGTTATTGGACAAAGGATGAGCAGGAAGTGGGACTCCACGAGGATAAAATGACACATTGTCTAATGTTCTGTGAGGAGCAGTGGAGCACAGGTGTGGGTACAAAAGAGGGAAAGCTGCATGTAAAACAGTAATGAGGAAGTATGGTTCGACAGATAGAGTGAAAGACTGAACGATGCTGTTGTTCCCCGTCAGTGAATTTGACTTGGATTCAAGCTCTGTCTTCTGTATCTATGACAGAGACGCTATGTTCTCCTGTTCGCATGGCAACCACAAAATGTCCATTTGTGCTGCAGCAGTTTGCGCTCGCTCCAAAATGTCCTGCACACCAACTCTGTTGATGACTTTAAAGACAAATTACTCTTAATGATTATTGGGCAGATCCTTGTAATTATTAAAATTGTATCTTTCTGTAAGTTGCATTTTTTTAGTACATGTGTATTTAAAATATTAATGTATGTAAAGATAATCCTCCCTCAAAACAAAGCTGGGTGTTGTCACTGCATCTTAGAGAAGACACACAAAACAAAATGAGGGTCTTTCCAGGTTTGCCATGTGCTTTTTATTTTTCTATCATTTCATTCATAGTTTAATTCATTTTATTTGTTACACAAGACATTAGGCATTGTTCACATACTAGTGATCAAACAAGGACAGTAAGTTTTCTACTACTCAGCCTGAACTATTTCTTTTGTCAATTTCAAGGGATATTGTCAATAGTGGTTTCCAAAAGGCCAAACTGGATGGAAATTAAAACGGTACAACCACACAAGAGGCTTTTTTTTTTTTCAATAAATTAAAAAAAACAGAGAGAGGAGAGTATCTGATGCTGAGGGAGGGCAGGGGAAGGGAGGGCTTCAGATATATCTATGTTCAAAGAGTAAACAGTATTCCAGTTTTATCAGATGATTCCAGGATGAAGAGCACACACAATGTTGAATGATGCACAGTGTGAAAACTGTTGTGAACACACAGCTGTAGAGAGTTTCAGCTCCGCCACTGACTTGCTGTTATCCTTCCATCAAAACCTGTTTCTTAGGAATGCTAATAATCATATTAAAGTATGATGCAACACTGGAATGATCATTGAGTAAGGTGACACAGCAAATAACAAACAAAAACAAACAATTTCGATGTGCATCACTTTTAAAATCCTTTTCTTTCTTAAATCCTCAGAACATAATCTAATAGCATAGCAATAATCAGCATTTGACAAAAAACTTTCCACAATACGTCAGTGAAATTCAAATAAATAGAGCATTACAATAAGACACGTCAACACCCCAAACACGCGATAACTTTGTTTAGAGTTGCTTAGGGATTAGTCGTGGTGGATAAAGCGAGATGCTTCAGGTGTTTTGTAGAAAGCGATCGGAGCGTCTCATCTGTTTGTTGTTGATGTGCAACGAGCCGCAGATCAATCAGGCTGTGAGTGATATGAGGAGCTGCCTCCACTCAAGTGTACAGTAACAGCCCTGATAGAAAACAATATCCCTTCTGTAGTATTTAGTCAGATCTGCAGAGCAACGTACGCCACCAAACTGCACTTTCAACATTGTCAGCAACTTTTGCCAATAACAGCAACACCATTTTTGGCACTAGACTGACCTGCTGCTGACGGTTGGGTAAAACGAAGCTTTTGAAAGGGGCCCAAACATTATGCCCCAGAATTAAGGCTACAACCAAATAAAAGCATCTTGGTTCGTTCCTGTGGGGCACCGCCTGTAACTGTGGCTTCACACCTTTTGCTACAAAGTCTTAAAGTTACGGGAGTTTCAAGCTCTTTCCACTATTTAACAATTTTTCATAGGTTTTAGTCCCTAAAGGAATGACTCACCTAAATGATATACACAAGGGTTGAAACAACCAAGACACAATCTGGTGCTTTCACTATGAGCCGAAATTTCAGTCTTCACCCTCTTCACTCAAAAGTGAAACTTTCCAAAATCCAAAACGTCCCCCACATACATTCCTTACCCTTCGCCACACTTCCTCACCTCTCAGCTAGTACTATATCAATTTAAATTTTCATCACTCATTCCCAA
The DNA here is from genome assembly GCA_029783705.1 of Chaetodon striatus. Lineage (NCBI taxonomy): Eukaryota > Metazoa > Chordata > Actinopteri > Chaetodontiformes > Chaetodontidae > Chaetodon > Chaetodon striatus. The sequence continues at coordinate 30,919,241 of JAPZEB010000002.1, read as the reverse complement.
TCTTCCAGAATACTTCGTAAAAAGTCTCCAACACGAGAGGAATCCTCTCTGTGCCACTTTAGCTCCGTCCCTTTTTTTTTAACATCCAACTTGAAGACCACAGTTTCAACCTAAGATCTGTAAACTTCATAACTTCAGCCAGTGAAATGTGCACCAAATATATAGAAATAAAACTCTTCAATAATTTAAAATGTTAGAAAGTAAACTATTCAAATTCAAAATTGACATCACAGAACAGAGATAAACAAAGGAACAGTATTTTTTGGAAGGGGTGGGGGTGGGGTGGGTGACAATTAATAGCCACTGGTTAGCTTGCCTGTATAGCACAGGGAACACAACAGCATTGCAAAGTGAGCACTACCAGTTGACAGAACAGCCCATTTATATGTAATTTTTCATCACATTGTTTTTTGTATTTTTTTTTTTGCCTGACCAACAGATTTTGCCAAAAGGAGCGGCGTCTTTTGACGTAACACAGGTAAAAGACCGAGAAAGAGAAAAGTGAAAGCAGGGTTGACAGGAGCGATGCGTGGAATGGTCCAGCCTTCATACCGCAGTGTCGTCTTTGAGTCTATGTACAATACTACTGTGTAAAAGATGCATGCACGTCAACTGGAGGTGACCCTTCCAGAGGATTCTACACTAAGCCATTACAGATCTCTCATGTCAGAGCTCGCCGTTCACACCTCTCAATGCCATCAATCTTCCATCCATCTACCCGACTTCTGATATGAGGAGAAAGACGTTACAGAAAGAATGAAATGCTTGAAAATCGGCAACAACAAGTAATAAATTCACCTCTAATGATAATAGTTAAGACATGAATATACTGTAAATTCTACAATGGAATGAAAGACCATATCAACCCTGCTTTTCGGTGACAGAGATAAGGAGTGTGAGTATTTGAACAGCGTGTGTGTGTGTTCGTGAGCATTTATGTGTTTGTCAAGAGAGAGAGGGACGTAAGGAAAAGGAGGCAAACGGCTGAGGGCAAGCAGAGTCCAGAAACACACCCTCTACACCGCACTCCCACCCATTTGTTTTTTAATGACCGCCCCGAGGCAGCCCGGGCCCTCTAACGCTGGCTCTGCTGCCTCTCTCGCCCCTGTTCGCCCCGCCTCCTCTCCCGGCCCCGCCCTCTCTCTCGGAAGCCCCCTCTACCTCTCACTGCTCATCCTCCCCAAACACGTCGTTCTGTTTGCGCTTCATGTTCTCAAAGTCAAAGTCGCTCCCGGTCATACGTTTGTAGATGTCCTTGATGTCGTTGCAAGTGGTCTCGAAATGAGTGGTGGCATCGTAGGACCTCGAGGCGAAAACCTGCGAATGGTAAAATAACAGGACTGAGAATCTGCAACACTAACCACTGCACCACCTGACAGCAAGGGGGTTCCTGGTTCGAGCCCAGGGTGGGGGGCTCGAACCTAGGGGGCGCGGGGAATGTGGAGTTTTGCATGTTCTCCCTGTGTCACTGTGGGTTTTCTCCGGGTACTCTAGCTTCCTCCCACGGCCCAAAAACATGGGTGTGAATGGCAGTGCCCAGGAGGTGAACTGGCACCTCTCCAGCTACCAGTCCATGCTCCAGTCCATTCTCTGTATTTTGGTCCGGGCGGGGACTTGGCCGGCGACCCTCCAGTTCCCGAGCCAAGTCCCTACGGACTGAGCTACTGCCACCCTGTCTGGCAACTTGTCCAGGGTGTACCCCACCTCTTGCCCAATGTCAGCTGGGATAGGCTCCAACCCCCCCGCCGCAACCCCCAACTCAGGCAGAGCAGTGCTTTTAGCTAAATGCTAACTTATAATATTCTCAATGTGACAATGCTAGCCACTGATGTTTCATGTTTACCATGCTCAGCACAGTTATTTAGCCTGTTGGCATGTCCTCTTCACCTAATCAACAGGAAAACTGTTGTCATTATATGTTTCTACAAACCATGGATGTGTTACATTTGCACATTAAGTAGATCTGGTATAAAACTCTGAAGATAGCCTATGATAGCCAGTAATGGATTTGCTTTGGCAGGCCAAATGCAGTTTGAATAGCTCTCCAGCACATATGTGAACACTTAAATTTCAGTGATGGTGTGGTTGACAGGCGGTTAGGTTTAGGTACAAAATCCACTTGTTTATGGTAAGGAAAAGATCATGTTTTGACTTAAAATACCCACTTTGGGGGCACAATCGCTGCTGGAACTGAACTAATAGCTAGCTAAAAAACACCTGCCTTTAGAGGCACGATCCATGTTGGAAAGACAGCAACAGGTTGCTAAAAATCCAGGTTTACTGGCTAAAAAAGCCACTAGAAGAACAGCAATATTTGCTAAAACACAGTTTTGTTGTTTCATGTCACACCATCCACCATGCCCTCCACCTCCTGATGACAAAGTCAGCTCAAATACTACCTCACTTTAGAAATACTGATACGATACATATGAAACATGCAAATGTAACATATTAATGGTTTGCAGAAATGTACAATGCCAACATTTTCTTCTGACAACTGGGCTGGGTGTTAATGCCCAAAGATTTTTGACCAGATGATGGCGCTAAAAGAAAAATCAGCAGATCACCAAAATCCATAGTATTGATCCCCTAGGGCAGGAGTAGGCAACCTGCGGCTCTTACAACCCTCTCCAGTGGCTCCCTGTGGCTCTGACATAAAATAATATGGAAATGAATAAGGATTATTTTTTAACATTCAGATTTTTCTTTGTCATTGTTGTGCGCCTGAATTGATTCCTACTTTCTACATCTGTAAAAATGTGTAGCCTATACACAGAATTAAAAAATGGTTTAATGTCTCTTGAGCTAAATTGTGTGTCATACGACTACGACCTGCTATCTTTTTCTAAAGACTCAGCTGAACTTGAGTAGCGGTGGCTAACCTGGGGTCTCTCTAGCAAGGCTAGCTGTTGATTCCAAATCCAAAAAAGGAAGCGCTGGAGGAAAATGGAGGATTTAAAAATGTGTGGACAGATTCATTTGCTTTCACCACCAACACTGCAAAGTTAAAGTACTAAATTATTATAAATAGCCCACTGTAAAGTAGCCACTTTATAGTAAATCATATTAATGAATGCTCATTTAGACCTATTCCTAATGTTGATGGGCTAATTTAGACTTAATAGGCTGATGTTGTGACTCCAAACAGACTTTTTTTTTCCTTTTCTGGCCAATAATGGCTCATTTAATAGTAAAGGTTGCCGAGCCCTGCCCTAGGGACATTAAATATCTGTAGCAAACTTCGTGGTAATCCGTCCAATAGATTTCAAGCTATTTCACTGACAACTTACAATATCAACCTCATGGTTTTGCTAGAAGTCAGTGGATCACTAAAATCTGTCAGATACACCCTCCAAGGACCATGAATGTCTGTGCACAATTTAATCGCAATCTATTTAATAGTTGTTGAGATATCTCAGTTACCGCAAAAGAGGTGGAGTGATATCATACACATTTTGTTTTTCTCAGGAAACCATTTTTTATAGTTGCAGATATGTTGGAAACCTTACCTGGCTTTCAGTACCATCATCTGTGGGCTCATAAAGGTCACTAATAGCCACAAACCTGTTGGAAAACACACACAAAAACAACTCCATTTACTAAACTCCATTTACTAAACATACTGTCATTGCTGTTAGTTTCATGGCCCTGCTTGTTTGTTAAACTATAACCGTGATGGCGCAGATACAAGCAGCAGTAAATGAGGGACTGACTTTTGGTCGATAGGCTCCAGCAGCTCCAGGGCCGGCTCTATCTCAGCCTCGGGCTCGCTGGTTTCCACTGTGGTGCTGACGATGGCAATGTACTTCCCCTGGGCTGCCACATTGTGAGCATAGGAGATCATGCACACGTAGATGTCTGGAGGATTGACAGAAAGGTTATGAGGAGGTGTAATTCAGATCAGTTACCCATTAACTGAACACAAACATATTTCCTTTAGTTGCTGTTATGTTAGCAGATAGCAACATCAGCAGTTACTTCTAGTGGTGTTTTTACCCACCTGGGGAATCTAGGTCAAATATTCACTCTCCTTTTAGTTCTATCTGGTTCTTTAGCTGCTAAATGTTCCTTTATCTCCACCAGCTAGTAACACACATCAGGTTTTTAGAGCTTGCAGCAGCCGCCTGCATCAGGAAACAAGCTGATGAGAGCTGTTAAAGTGAACCAGAGCTGTAAAGTTTTGGGTCAGAACACCAAAACAATGACCTGAAAGATGATAAAAAACTCTGTAGAGCTGAGGGGAACTGTGGAGTTATTATGAGTGACCCCTTTCACATACAAGTGATCCATTGTTACTATAAGAACATTGATTATAGCTGCTGTGAGAGTTAAGAAAAAAGCTATTGAGAGGACTCAAATCTGCATGTTTCTCTGAAATAGACTACATATTTGTCCCTGTAAGAGGGCTCCTTGTCATCTCCAGGGCGTTAAATCAAATAAATTACATTTAACAGAAAATCCATCTTTGTTATTGATCGTACTGCTCCAGTTCCTGAGAACTGAAGTCCATCATATTGCACTCTAAATCGCGTTGATTAATTTTAACAGTGACAATGATTCCTACCTGAGTTGCGGTTAACTTGATTCTGAGGAATGATGATCTGGCAGGAGTTTGCGTCATTAGTGTTTTTGATAGGGTGGCTGAGGACGCAGATCACACGGATCACTTGACCCGCCTTACGGACACGGTCCGGGATGTAGCTGGGGTCACAGATGAGCTGCTTGCAACGAGCCACCTGCAGCAGCGATGACACAGCACGCAGCAATTTAAAAGACTTCATTTTCTTATCTGTTCTGCGTGAATAGACTTAACGACTGATGCATAAATCTGCATAATCACGGGCAATAAATCAGCATACCTCGCCCTCAGACTTCACTCCAATCACATGGCCTCCCTCCATCACTATCTCATCCACTGGTTTGTTCAGCATGTAGGTCCCTCCGTAGATTGCACTCAATCTAAAATGGCAAGTGAATAAGAGCCGGTTTGTACATCTGTATTTACTATTAAAGACAAGCTGTACCAAGCAAGTAACATATAGACAGAAAAAAACCTGGCAAATCCCTGCGGCAGCTCTCCCAGACCATACAGGGGGTAAAGGTAGGGGCTCTTCCCATACCGCGCCAGCGATTCACTGTACAGCTTGATACGATTGATCGTCTCCAAACAGGGAACATCAAGATAGCTGGGGGAGAACAGAGAACAAGATAATGAATGGGAATGACACAGACAGACAAAAAGTGAATCTTAGTCTGCACACATATTACTGGGTGGTCAAGTTAGGAGATGAGCTGTATTTGACATCAGGAAGTCAGTTGCTACATTGGCGCTCCATTACACCATTATTCAAGCATATGTTCTTTAGTAATCATCAGGGCTGTACCGAATAGTTCGAAGCTTCAAAGCTACATTCATAACATTGACATTCAAATTCTAAGTCATTTTGTTTAACCCTGGTATCTGCATAGTTGCAGCTGCATTACGTTACACCAATACTGTTAGCATTATTAGACAGAGTATAGGCTTTATTGCTATGCAGATGATTTGCAACTTTATGTCCTGTTAAAGCCTGTTAATTACCCCCGCTAGCCCAAGTACTAGTATCATTAATCTCTGGTAGTCTGAGTCACTGGTTCCAAAGTGGTCCAACTATGTGGTCCTGATTGCTCCTGAGTCATTAGTTTGAGGTCCCACAGTTTAATGCATTCAGTGTCATACTTGTGGTCGGCCATGTCATTGAGCTACTTTGCCGTCTCTGTTAAGTAGCTGTCTGTTAGTCACTCACTCCACAGCAGGAAACAGCACTTCAAATAAAAGCTCTGTGTTGGAAAGTCACTGTACATAAAAATAAAGTTTGTTTTTTTACAAATTTGACATGACTGCGAGTCACTTGATGTCCATTCAGAATGGGCCCGCGACCCACTAGTTGGGAACCACTGGTCTAGGTGCCTTAACCTGATACTGTCAAAAAAGACAGCAGTAACCTCGGTGTCATTTTTGAGTCAGCTGTGTTTTTTGATGCTAAGGTGACTGAAGTGGTTCAGTTCTGCTTCACCCAACTGACACATTTAACAAAGATCAGGTCATTTATTTCCTCTGCAGATTTAAAAAAGGTGATCCATGCTGTTATCTCCTCCAACTGCACAAACGTTATTTGGCATAAGAGGGTGAAACAAAGACTCAAACTCATACAAAACTGCTGCCAGGCTTTCAACTTGCACTAAGAGAGGAACCGCATCACATCAATCCTTGCTGGTTATCTGGGAGTTTGAGAATTGACTTTAAAGTTTTAAAGCCTTAAATGGTCAGGCTCCTGCCTGCATCTGTGATCTGCTAATTCCCTTATGAGCCTGATCGCTGCCTGAGATCCTCAAACAAGACTTTACTAATGGTTTTAAAATCCCAACTTGTCACTAAAGGTGACAGAGCGGGCTCCTCCGCCGTGCCTGTTAGTCTGTGCAGACAAACTCAGTGACCTCTTTTAAATCTCTCCCTAAAACTCAGTTTAACTGTTTGGCTTTTTCTCAACAGACGGCATTTACTATTACTACATGTACTATTTTATCCTGTTTTATAGCTTGTATGTGTTTTTTATCTATATTATTGTTTTTTGAAAAGCACTGTGTAATATTGTTTTGGCAGGTGCTATATTCAAAGGTGCTATAAAGTTATTATCATTAATATTACTATTAGTGTAGTACTATCTTTAGAAATCCATCCCAGTGGTGGCTGCGTAGGATTGTTTCAGAGTCGTGCGATCCAAACATTTACAATAATCTAGAGCACCGTAAAACCCAAAAGTCCAAATTTATTGACAAAAGATAATGTCATCATTTCCAAAATCTCTAACATCCTGCAAAATATTCTGCTTCAATCCATATTTGTTGGCATTTGGCTTTAAAAAAACAACATTTTCACTGTGGGAAAAAACCTGTTTGCTCCTCTGCTTGCTGCACACAAAGGGAGGCACACACCTGTATCAATGGGGTGGTCTGGCAGCACCATAAATTACTTTAATGCATTAAAAAAAATTGATTTAATAAACAAACACTACCTTATTTTATCTCCATGAATCATGCTATTCCATTTGTTTTTTAGGGTGATGATGTCATAGACATTCAGTGCTTCATTTGAAACCACAATAGACGCTTCAAATGTTAAAAAAAAGTGACATTCAGTACAGTTGCAGTAATTATGTGGAAGTCATAAACCCAGCTACCAGAGGACTTGCTGATGTTTGACATTCTGCTGTTGATCTTACTCATCTGTCCTGTAGAGGGCCAGGGCGTGGCCGGTGAAGTCAATGACATCCTGGCCGAGGTCAAACTTCTTGTACACATCCCTCATCGTTGTGGTTTTGGGGTCCACGCCCTCAAAGGTCTTGGGGTCATTCTCGTCAAAGTTGGCCACAAAGACTAAGAACTTCCGAAATCTTCGCTTCTCAAACATTCCCATCAGATCTGAAAATTCAGACAGAGGCTTTACAATGTAATACCCCCCCCCACTTAAATGTGATTCAATTATTCTTGATATCTCAGACGTGTTTGAGTGGCTTACTTGAAGCTAGTGCCTCAGTCTCGGTCGACGGCACCTTGTAGATCTTTCCTCCTTTGTACACAAAGCTTCCCTCCACTACTTTAAAGTCCAGGTACCGTGTCACTTCTGTGTATAGCAGCATCTTCACAAGCTGACCTGCAGTCACACAGGCAGACACACGCTACAGCTTATTATTTAGCATCAAACGTTCTCCCTTAAAAACATGAAGACAGATGATGCCTCCTTACTTCTGAGCCTTATCAGTAATCCTGATTATGTACTAACTGTCCATCTATCTCCTCCGTATATGATGAGTCAGTTTTATGGTGACATATTTGTGCCTTTATGTGCAAAAGTAGTGATGCAGCACTGACCGTTGGCCATGAGAAACTTGGGGATGAGGTCAACGTTCCAGTCCCTTCCTCTGCCCATCGACTCGGGCGGGCTATCTGGAAGGTTGAAGCGCTTGTACAGCTGTGGAAAAAAAAGAAAATGAAGTAAAGTCAGTAAAGAGAAATATAAAGAACACCCTGTGGTGACGATGAAATCTATGCAGCTGACAGAAGCTAAAGCATAAGGCAGGATGAGCAAATGAAAACAGCAGCTGATGCACAATGGCACTGGAAGTAAAATGAGATGTACTGAGGGATATAAAATATATTGATTGGATTTTATAGATCCCAGGAGCCCTTTACCTCCTCCAGAGGGGTGATGGAAGAGCTCTCGCCTCCGTAGTAGGGGTTCCTGTCCATGTGTAGGACCTTTTTCCCGTTCACGGACATGATCCCGGACAGAATGCATTCCTGGATAAAACGAGATTTAATACAAATTTGAAAATGATATAAAAGTGACTGACGGTGGAGCTCTCTTTCAAGGAAACAGGCAGATTTAATAGAAGACGTGAAAGCAAGTTAAGAGACTTTGACAGGAGGCTGCAGGGAGGGCAGAATTAACAGTGTGCGCATGCGCGAATAAATCGTTTCACCCATATGTATCTACTGTAATAATAATAATCATAATCATAATAATGACTAAATAACAGTGATGTGTATTCTTGAGCGTAACATCCGCATGACATTTTTACATCATTAAATACTGATGAATGTGGCTGTTCATTGGAAGAAAAGATATTTGATACCTGTTATAAAACAACAAAATGTCGGCTTTAATGCACCTGAAACCCAGATTAACATCACATAAAGGCATCGTGGCGTATTTCTGCCGCACTGGGTGTGTAAGTGAAGGCAATTGCGGCGAGAGTAGCAGCAGTGAAGGGCTCAGTCATTTAATAAACCCGTGCTCAGGCCTGCGCCAACCTCAGGATGGAGGCCTGTCTATGCAAAGAGGACCATGACACTGTGGGGTTACGCCTAAAAGATGCTACAGGGTGTAACACAACCCTGGAGCCGGCTGCGAGCACAATAAAACAACTCCTTGACGTAATGTTTGCGTCCTTTCATGCACGAACAGGTCGAAGTACATTTGGTCACATTTCTCTTATCATCATTTTGTAATGTCACAAGCACACAGGGGGATGCAGGAGGCTCTCACTGCCCGGTGAAGATAAGGGGACAAAACGGCTGAAATAAGATGGAAGCTCACACAATCTGTTTTTTGTCTCTCTGCAAACGAGGCTTGACTACTTACTGTGAGTCCGGTGCCCAAAACGATCACATCATATTCCTCATCCATGTTGTATCACCGCCTCTCCCGTCTCGCCCTCTTTTTGCCTTGAGAAATGAAGGGTATTGAAGCAAAGAATCACCCGTGAGTCCACAAAAACCGGGCTGTTCGGCTCCCTTGTTTCTCTGCCCGCGTGCTCTAAACGGCTCGTTCAAAATGAGATATTATTTATTAATCATTAGGCATTTAATGACCAATGGAATAAACTGTCCACACTGTCACCGGCGAGGACGACCAAAGATGGCCCTGATCGTGTAGCACTCTAGAACAATGTCAGTGCGCGTCGGGAAATAGTGCGCATCCTCCTTCTCTCTACCCATTTCGCCACACAATGGGCTCAAACTGAAAAGCTGGCTGTGGGAGGAAACCCGGCTCTCGGCTGGCTTTATCGAGCGAGTATGCGCATTTTTAGTTTCGTTTTACACTTTGACTCGGAGTTTAGGATCTTTTGGCCCTTTTAAATGAATTTTGTCCAAGTCTGTACGTTGTGTTTTCTTTCCTATCCTTCCTTTCCAGTTGTAGGCGCAGCGTTGCGCGGATGCAGGCAGTGTTATCCCTCCGCCACCACAGCTGTGTGGATGGGAGTTGCTTTCACTGAGTGAACGCACGCAGGCTGTTTTCAATAGAAAAAACATGCTCAAAACTTTAATTTTTTAGCTTGTTTGTTTCTGTTTAACAATGTCTACATATGCATCGTACATGAATGATGGGGCATGATGACACGAGGGGGGAAATGCCCAAATTTAAGAGTGTATCAGCACCATGGACAGTCGCCCAGTGTACCTGTCAGTCATTGATAAAGAGCAGTTCAGCTACAAAACAGTCTCTTTGTGTATGTATGGCACATTCAGCATTATGACCGTTTATTTTATAGCTTAAAATATCCTGCCATGTACTTAAGTATCCACTAACAAGCAATTAGCCAGTGGTGGAAGAAGTATTCCAATCCTCCACCTGAGTAAAAGTACTAATATGTCACTGTAAAATATAGTTACAAGTCCTGCATTGAAAATGTTACTCACCTAAAAGTATGTTAAAAAAAATCGAATCTAAATATACTTTAAGTATTAAAAGTAAAAGTATTTGATGCAGAAAAATGCCCTCTGTGACTGTTATACTATTGTGTAGTATATCATTAGATTATTATTGGTGGAAGAAGTATTCAGAGCCTCTATTCAAGTAAAAGTACAAAGTACAAAAAAGTCCGGTATTGGAAATGTTACTTGAACTTGTGTAAAAGTTTGTAAATATTACAAGAAAAATATACTTGAAGCATTATAAGTAAAAGTATTTGATGCAGAAACATTTCCCCTGTAACTGTTGTACTATTATATAGTATATCATTAGGTTATCATTGGTGGAAGAAGTGCTCATATCCTTCCCAAGTAAATAAAAAAAAATATACTAAAGTATATTTAATTCAAGTATACTTAGTGTACTTCCATGACCACATGATTAATATACTAAAAGTGTGCTATTTTTGAGTGTACTAACAATGTACTTAATACACTAATCATATGTCATTAGAGAAGCTAAAGGCACATTAAAATGCAACTAAAAGTACCTTTGTACTACTTTGAGAGACCATTAATATGCACTTAAATATACATATGTACATCTTTTATTATGAATTCTGAGCTTTTTAAAAAATAAACTTTAATCCAACTTCGTTTCTACTGGAAGACTTTTTCATTTTAATTTAAGTACACTTGAAATGCATAATAAATTCTAATAAATGGAACTTAAATTGTATTTAATACATTTTAATTTTATTAGAAATATATTTATTATATATCAAAAGTTTATCTACAATTATCTGGAAAAAAATGTATTGAAATATACTTCAAGTCTTCCTGATGTTTCCCCCCTCTGTAGTGGGTGTAAAGAGGCAGACTGGACATTAACATATTTAGACATTTTGGAAATTGTTTATATTCGAAGAGTATATTTGAATGTTTTTCTTATACCTTTAAGAAGAACCTTAGAACCTAACCCACTAGTTGCTGTTCTAGATCCAAGAGTGTGTTACCTTTGGCAGACAAGTATGGAACTCAGGCCGTTTTATTTGGTATGGCTGTGGCAAGGAAACTTATTCTGCTTACGTGGAAGTCAGACTATGCACCGACATATGGTATGTGGATAAGAGAGTGGATGAATGTATTGCACCTAGAAAGGTCAAGGCTCTCTTCAAGGAGTAAGACTCAAATATTTGTCCGAATTTGGAGCCCTGTGCTAGACTGGACAGACAGTGTAACAGTTAACCCTCTGTCACTGTGTATATGTATTTAGATCCTTCACTTAAGTATACAGTGATGATACCACACAGTGCTCTACTGCTATGACTTCCTGTATTCAAACCTTGTGTGAAAATATGTGTTATCAGCAAAATGCACTTTAGGTGGGTTATTAAGAGTGAAAATACTCTCTATGCATTAAAATGGTCCCTGTCATTGTGTTTTATTATCATAGGTTGTACAGTAATATGCAGCATTAAAGTGTGTGTAGCATTATTTTTTATATGTTTTTTATGTTTGTAGCTTTTTGACATTACATTTTCCAGCTGATCCAAGAGGGTTTTAAAGAGTTAATCTATCTTCAGAAAAGGGAGAATTTTCTCAACACATAAAGGAGCACTTCCTCTTTCAGTTTATCACACACTAGAATTACGAATCACCACATTTGGCATTAGCATTACAGTAGAAGTCCCAATGCTAACTGGCTAATGTTAGCA
>JAPZEB010000002.1:30832996-30853770 GCA_029783705.1 Chaetodon striatus | reverse complement strand
ATTTGACTGAACGGATCAAATCCTGATATTGAAAGTCATTTCTCTGTGGTTGTGATGCTCAAAAAATGTATCCATTGATTAATGGGCTCCTCTTTTCCACTCTAGGTCTATGCAACAAAGTATTTTTGGGCCCCATGGCATTACATGACAGACGCAGACAGGGGTAAAATTGGCTTAAAAGCCTGGCACTGTTCCTGGGGGCTTGGTATTTACATTAATTCTTGGGTGGGGTGAAGTCCGTGACTGAGTGAATGTTGCCACTTCCTGTTTGAAATTAAAATCACTCAACAGTAGGACTTCATACATGGTCCAACTATATGCTAGGTTTTGACCTAGTCTTGTTGATAGGCAGAAAGCTCTCACCTGTAGTCTGGTCAAAGGTGTATCCACCCAGTCTGAGTGTGATGCCGCACTGATGGCAGGTGAAGCAGCTCCGATGGAAGAACTTGCCCTCAGCACTGATGCGCTCCAGCACATAGACCCTCTGACCGCAGAAGTAACACTCCTCACTGTTGGTCATCGACACACCAGTACCAGGTTCAGCCTCAGGTGAAGCAGCAGGAGGAGCAGGTGTAGGACTGAGCTCAGGGGACACAGGAGGCACTGACGTCTGAGGGAAGAAGACAAATTCAGTAAAGCCACATTGGGGAAAAAAGATAAATGGAACAAAGTAGCACAGAAAGCTTCAAACACAACTCACACTGCCCTCATCTTCCATCCTTGTCTCTTTTTCTCTTTTTTCAGCTGCCAGCTTTTCCTGCAGAGAAGATAAGAAAAACTATTAACCATATTATGTTGATTATGTGCCAAACATTCAAACAAGCATTTTACACCATTTTAATGACTAACTAAAAACCAATTCCCTTGAAATAACATCTAACAAATTGCCCCTGAAATAACAGGAGTGAGTCACAGACAGCGCAAGAACACAGACTGAAGGCCCAGACGTGAACTCCAGCCAACAGGCCAGTGTGTTTGAAAATATCTTTATCAAACATTTCTCGGTGCTGTGTAAACAGTGAACTCGCTGTCACAGTGGGCGTACCTTACGTCTTTGCAGAGAGTTGTGCTTCAGCTTGTTCAGGAAAAAGACAGCTGACTGTGTCTGGGAGAGAGTCAGAGGCTTGGACGACGGCAGGAAGGCTGCAGGGTCTGTAGCCAACAGAGAATGAGAGGAAGAAAAATGTCAGAGAGGGACACACACCAAATTCAGTTTATCTAACCATTACGCCAGGCTGCAAACCTAAAGACACCTGAGCGTTATTGTTGGCCTACTTGCATCTCTGCATGCAGCTGCTTCAAATATTCTGATTGTGCCTATTCATTTAAAACATCTTCAAGGTATATCCTTTTATACTGGATACTCTGTCAGAAATATAAATAATCCTTCTTACTTGTATTTTCTGTAGCGCCTCAGCAGCTGAATTTAACTTGTCAATCCACATAAAAACTCTTCAGCTCCTGCTCTGCTCTACCACTCCCACCCTTTCATCATTCAGATAAGGTTACCGGAGAATGACAGCTCCCTTCTGCCTGCACATCAGTCAGCGGATCCCAAGCAGAGCAGCACAGCATCGCAGACACAGAGAGCGTATATCACACCCACTTCAGCTCATTCAGTGCTTCATAACGTTGAGCTCACATTTAAGCTGCACAAACTCCTCATGCTTCAAAGACTGTAAAAATACCTCTGCTACAAAGAAAATCCTCCTTCAGCGCAGGAATAGTGGATCCCCTTCAAGAGACGCTAGTCCCATCAGACCTGATAAGCCAGGTCCACACGGTGACTATTTGCTCTGTCTGCTGCTGCTGCTGGGCTGGCTCAGTGCAGGAGAGCAGTACAACCAGTAGAGGCTGGGCTCTGAGCACAGCCCTAGCCACTTAAACCAAATGGATTCTGGGTAATATGCTCTTAAAGAGACAGCAGCAATTTGATCACTTCTCAACAGCAAACACATTTCAGTGGGAAGGCACCTGACCCTTTTAAGGTGATGCTAATGCTGTGCAGTGTCTAAGCAACCAAGTTATGTAAGATTGATGCTGCTGTCACCAAAAGCTATATTCAGAAATATATCAAAGCATAATAGCATTAAAATCCACATAAATAATGAAAACATTAACCGTGCTTAGTTGCAAAGTGCTTTTCTGGCTTTCATAATTATGCCGTTTGACGTTCCTTTTACTATTGCAGATAATACATGCTGAAAGTTTTACCTTTTGCTGGCACAGTGAAGGCACTTTGGACCTGTGTGAGGTAGAGGACCATGGACAACTTGTCTATCTGACCACTTTTGGCTAAGTCACTGGCAGACATGACAGGTGGGATGCCCAGCTCCTTCTCCAAAATACTGAAGGCCAGCTGGTTGTTGTGAACAGTGTTGGACTGATCCAGGGAGGACATGTCACTGTGGAGGAAATTAAAACGCTGGCCTTACTTTACAGTGTTAATTAAAGGGGTCTTTACAAATCAGAGGTAAGCATTACATGTAATGTGTTAAAGGGACAGTTCACCTCCAAATCAAAAATACATATTTTTCCTTTTACCTGTAGCGCTATATATCAAAAAGTGTTTTGATGTAACCTGCAGAGTGTTAAAAGTATCAACAATAGAGATGTCTGCCTTCTTGCCAATATAATGGAGCTAGATGGCACATAAAACATATATGTGAAAAACTCAACAGCAATGTCTATTTCCAGAAATCATTAGCCAGTTACTCAAGATAATCCACAGACCTGTGGTGGTACAGTGGTTAGTATTGTTGCCACACAGGGAGACGGTTCCTGGTTCTCTGTGCAGAGTTTGCATGTTCTCCCTGTGTCAGCGTGGGTTTCCTCCAGGTGCTATGGCTCCCTCCCACAGTCCAAAGATATGCACATTAATTAGTGACTCTAAATTGGCTGTTGATGTGAATATGATCGTGAATGGTTGTCTGTCTCTATGTGTCAGCCCTGTAATAGTGCGGTGACCTGTCCAGGGTGAACCCTGCCCTTCGCCCAAAGTCAGCTGGGATAGCCTTCAGGCGTCAGCCTCCCGTGAATTCCAACAGGATAAGTGGTTATGGAAAATGAATGAATGATCCATGCCCTGGTTGTGAGCAGTTTCATGTAGGAACTATTTTCTCTTAACATAACTACAGCCGCCAACAGCATCACTTTGCAAAAGGAAGCGTACATCAACTCAATTGACATCAACAAACATCAACAATTTTGCACTATGGACAAGCCAACTGCAAAGGATGGCAAGCAACCCCTACAACTACTATGTTATTATTTTGTGCCACAAATTTACACTCTGCTACAAATGCCAGCAATGAGACGAAGAGCTGGGCATCTATTCTGCAGCTATTCTGCTGCTCTTTTTTTTTTCCCTGGTCGCCAAGAATTGAAAAACATTCCACTTGGGGTAAAACACTGCAGCCACTCGCCACTGTCACTTTTTAACCAGCCGTCTAATCACAGTGAAGGGGGGGCGTGACAAATAGCCTTCCACAAAGACCAACCATCAACGTCGCTGAATAACAACATCCATTTATTCATTCATTTTCCGTAATTGCTTGCCTGCCTGTTGGGGGGCTGGAGTCTATCCCAGCTGACACTGGGCGAGAGGCAGGGTACACCCTTGACAGGGCTGACACACACAGAGACAGACAACCATTCACTTACATTCACAACCTACAATATAGAGTCACCAAATAACCTGGACTGTGGGAGGAAGCTGGAGAACCCGGAGAAAACCTGTGAGAACATGCAACTCCGCAAAGTGGTGGTTTCCCACCACTGTGAGGCGACAATGCTAGCCACTGCATCACCATGTTGGCAGAATAACAATGGAGGAGAAATTAATACTGAACCCACATAGACTGGTTGGTCCATCCTCTCTCCCTTCATCCAGAGCGGGTACTCTACTTGAGCTCACCTTTTTACTTCTACAGATATTCTGTATCATATCAAGACACAACCAAACACTGCCCCCCTTATTACGCCTCATTGCCTCTCTGTGTTCTGTATTAACAACAAACAAGAATTTGTCTAAAACTGTGTCATCTTTGTCATTTAATAAAACAATATAATATCCTCACAATAAAGTTTATTTATATAGTCCTAAATTCAGAGTAGATTCATCAATTTGCAAAAACAAATAAATATGGAGAGATACAAACATTAACAGCGTCCTTGACTGACCTGTAACGCTAACTAAGTGGCTGTAGCTCGGTAGAAAGAAAATACATGAAACTGCTCACAACAAGGTCTGTGGATTATCTTTAGTAACTAGGTCACGATTTCCGGAAAGAGACATTGCTGTTGAGTTTTTCAAATGTATTTTTTACCATTTTGAGCACCACAAGCCGCGTGCCATCTAGTTGTACTATATTTGAGAGAGGGTATACACCTCTGCAGCCAATACCTCCAACACTCTGCAACTTACACCCAAACAATTAAGACTGATAAACAGCACTACAGGTAAGAGGAAAATATGTATTATTGATTTGAGATTGTCCCTTCAGTTGTAAATACCTGACACAAATTACTTTCAAAGAACTGTGAAATGACACGATTATATCTTTACATAAATGTACAGCATCTGAGTATCAGACGAAAACCAAGCTAACTCCAGGGAAGCCACTCACATGAGATGAGGTCTAAAGTGGTGGATCAGAGCACACAGGGCGAGTCCGGACTTCCAGGACTGGGTAAAATCCTTTACGCTCACATTCTCATAACCTGCTGTGTGTTTCTGGCACCATTTCAACAACTCTTCAAAACCACTGACTGAATCTGAGAAGACAAACAGAGACAATTCATCAGACAATACTTACCAACCACAGTGGTGTGGTTTCACAGTCATAAAAAATGTCCTTCTGTGATGTGTAAATATGGTGTGAGTGATTTGGGTTTTTTTAAACGATGTGTCAATGTTGACCACAAAGTAGTTCCTCCTTCACTCAACACAGCTGAATATAACCATCATACAGGCCTTGAGTGGCTGCACAATGAAGAGCAGCTGACCTTGACGCATTTGAGACAACCTGTTCTTCACTTTCTTGCTTGATGGACTGAGTTTATCTGCGTCATACAAGTGCTGCACCTAAATAAAGTAAAAGGTAGGTCAGTCAGTGCATTCAGAGGTCACAGAATAAAGTAAAATTGCACCAGTTTATCAAGAAGGAACACAACAAGATCTGTAAAGCATCTCCTAGACAAAATTTTGCACAAAACTACTTAAAAAAATCTTCAGCTCTTAAAATATTGTACATATTTTTAAAGAATTTTTTTTGATTTTTATTGTATGTTTTTCTACTACACATTTACATTTCTTAACTTTTGCAGTGCTTACTTTTATTTTTATTTTCTCTTACTATGTTAATTGTTATGCACCAATACACCAAAGCAAATTTCTTGCATGTTAAAACCTACTTGACAATAAACTGGATTCTGAGGGAAATTTTGTTTTACTTGAACCTGGACCCTATTTTCTTACATTATTGTGTCTAGGTGAGTAATGGAGACAACATATTTTTTAAACTCGGTCCAGTACTGAGAGAGACCACTGCAGCTGTAGTAGCAAAACAGGGCTGCAATGGAATACCTATAGGCAATCGTGCACCACTAAATAAGGTCCATTAAAAGTGCTTGTTTTTGTCACTGACAGGCTCAGGTTATCATTATAATACCCTTTCTTTCCGTTGTCACTCTGGGCTGCACAGAGTAAAGCCATGTCCTGTTTGTGTTTCCATTGACAGTTAAGACACACCATGCCACGCCAAGCCGCGCCAGAGATAGACCTTCTCCAGAGTAGGTCCAAACTCCAGGTCACCCTGTGGGTAGCGGTGACATCTCACTGACTGCAGCCAACCCGACGACACCAAAAAAAATTACAGGGGAATTTAATTGTGGATCAGCACTCGAAACAAGCCGTCATCAGTTTAAGACACACCTTCAAAAAGGTAGCCCTGTTGTAATGGAAATGCAAATCCCAGTGTTGGGCTGACAGCCCAAATGAAGCCAAGTCAAGCCAAGCTAGCCTATGGCTGTCCAAAATGGGTATAAGTGTCTGACAACATTATGGAGAAGACCCTACAGAGAAATTAAATGTTTTGCTGAGTCTCTCGTTTTGGAATCTTGTTGACTTTTCTACATTGTTGAAATCAGCTACATATTCAGCTGTGATGGTGACAATCTTTTAGACAACACTAAGCTTCACTTTCTTTACTCCAACACTAGAAACTCCTCCAGGCACTCCTTTGTCCAGCTCGCACTAGTGCAGGCATGTCAAAAGTCCAGCCTGGGGGCCTCGTGTGGCCCACTGACCAATTATAAACAGCCTGCAGCTTATTGTTCAAAATATACTACATGTGGCCCACCACACAGTATTGGTTACTCAAGTAAGATCACTTTGCTGTCATACAGTTTGTAGGCATCCACCAAGTAGGAACTACATAGGCTGAACTAATGTGTTGTCATAAACAGACAGTAAACAAGCAAATTAATGGTTACCTAACAGCAGAAATTTCCTGCTAGGTCACAGACATAGCCATTACAAAGAAGTGTAGTCAACAGAGAGGGATGGTGCATTTAGGAGCAGAGGAAAGTTAAATACTTTTTCACTGAGAGATGAAAAAATTGCGTTTGTCTCATTTCTATGTGATTTTCTTTTTTAATAACCTTTATGATGGGAGAAGCAGCTGGCCCCCATTCAGAATAGTTTGGATACCCCTGTTCTGTTTTAGAGACTTCTAATAACAATATGAGCTGGTCAGTGCCAAAAACAAGCTCTTATAATGGATGTAAATTAATCATGCCCATTGGAGTTTACATTGCAGCCTGTTTGCTGCAGCTCCAGCTGTCACCCTCAATACTTAACCAAGTTCAAAAATTATTGTCTCCATTAGTCATTTAGACTCAGCATGAGCTACCCTTTAAACCACTTTTTAAAAATGTATCCCATACTATCCAAGACCTTCTAATAATTATTCTTTGTGTCTAACCAAGAAATGATGAATACTAGCAGTTACACAGAAATATGTAAAACACCTAAAACTGAAGAAAACAACTAGCCATGTCACATGTTGAGAGTGTAAACACTGTTTTACTTTCACGAGTCTACCTGACTGAGTGACCTTCCTGCAGATTTAAGTGACTGTGATTTAAGTCTCTTTTGGGTAAATAAAGGCTAACAGTCCTGACCTGGTTGGTCTTGATGGCAGAGAGGCTGACACTCGTGTACCGTGTTTTGGGGTCGATGCTGTAGCCAGCATAGTTTTTGCTGGTGTTTTCTGGTGTGGTCTGGGACAGGATCTGGTAGATACTTTCTCTGTGCATTTGTAAAGAAATGAGAATGGAGTGATTTAGAGAAAAGAACCACCCCAAAAATCAAACAACATATGGAAACACAGAGATACGATGAAATGAAACAGGAAAAGGAACCTAACACTAATAAAGGAAGAGTGCGATGGGTTAAGAGATCACTGAACAATACAACTTTTTAACTTCAGGCTAGATTAGAGTTAGGCAGAGACACATGCGGCTCTCTGGCCCTTCTTCAGTGGCTCCATGTGGCTTTGACAAAAAGCTTTACAAATATGAATAATTAATAATATTAACATTTTAATTTGTATTTATCGGTGCCATAGGCCTAACGTGATTCTTACATTCTACAACTGTAAAAACGTGTAACCTGCCAAGTAAAATCTACGTTTTAAGATTTTGTCAACTAAATGTGCATCATACGTCTACAGCCAGGACCCCTTTCTCTACATTTTGCCTAACCTCCGTAGCAGTGGCTAGTCTTGAGTCTCCCTAGCAAGCCTAGTTGTGAAGTCCAAATCTAAAGAAGAAAAAGTCTCTGAGGAAAATAAAGAATTTAATATTGCATGGACAGATTTGTTGGCTTTCTCGGCTAAAGCTGAGAAGTTAAACTACCAAATAATTACAAATTGCCCACTGCAGAGTAGTTACCTTGTGGTAAAACATGTTGACACATGCCCAATTAGATCTTTCAGTAATAAAGACCTCATTATAAGGCTCAAACATTTTTGTGTCTCCGGACAATTTTTTTGCTGTTGTTGTTTGTTGTTTGTCCAAAAATAGCTCTTTTGATGGCAAAGGTTGCCGAACCCTGGGCTAGATAAACAGAAACAGAAATCTTCAAAATAACTGGCACGTAAAAAATGTTTTGAATTGTCAAGTATTAAATTAATCTGCAAATACACCCTTTCATTTTGGAATACGTAAAAAATTAACCAGAGGTTCCTGAAGAGGACACTTCAGTCTGTATTCTCATTGGATTTTGTAGTCAGATTTTGAACCTTTAAAGTCACACCTGATTTCTGTCAAACACAAGAGGTCTCATTGTTTTATTCTTGTCACATCAAGGAATCATGCTGAAATAATTCTTATACTATGCAATCAAAACAGCTATTCATCACACTAATTATCTGAGGATGGGAAGTGTTGCTGATGAGGGGATCCACAGGCATACTAATGAATGTTTGAACTCTATCTTTACCCTTTATATTCAATACCTGCAGTGACATCCATTCTTTTTGTAAATGTTTAAATCTTTATTTTAGTTTTAGTAAAATAATAATAAAATATTGTACTAATAGCAGAACCTTTATTTTTCACTGTGTGTCTGGAAAACAGAAAGTAACACTATATTGTAAACGGAGAAATATGGCAGGTAGTGAAGAAACATGAAGTAGCTGCACCATGATGTAAAGATGAAATGTGATTGTCTGTATTGTGTGCTGCTGCAGTTTTATGAAGGCAGCTCACCGCTCAGCTAGGACCTTGATATGTGGGACCCCCATGCCCCAGCTCCTCACCATCCATGCTGTGTCAAAAGAAGCTAGAAACCCCCGGGCAATACCTGTACCCAGAGGCCAGAAAGGCTGCAGAGAACAGAGATAAGAACTAATTACAGCACATTAAGATAATCTCTCCATTCATGGCAAGTCACTCATTAAATGGCCCAGCTGCCAGAGGAAAATGTTGATTGTGCGTTCCTGCAAACCACAGATTTGTTACATTTGTATGTTTCATAGGCACCATATCAGTGTTTCTAAAGGGATGTAGTATATGAGCTGACTTTTTCATCAGGGGGTGAAGGGGATGGCAGAGGGCCTGTCACCTAGGCGATATGCCTGCCAAGCTGCAGAACACTGGTTGAAACCAACACACAATGAAACTGGTTGTTTGTTAGAGAGTCATTGCTGGGTTTCCAGCCACGATATTGCCACAAAAAGTGGGCACTTTACTTTAAAAATAAGTTAACACAACTCAGCCATCATAACCAAGGAAGAATAAATGTTGTCGAAATGTTATTATGTTTCTTTCCATTTCAACAACGCGATGGTTACCATGTGGTGAAGTTTAGGCACAAAATCAAAAAATATCATGTTTTGGCTTACTCAACAAAAACAGAGCTGTGAATGCATTACAGTGTCAGTATTACTGCACCTGTTAGTCAGATGGGACGTGGAGCTAAAGAGGACAACCGCCAACTGAATGCCTTTATTTCATGAAACACTGCCAGGTATATGTAGTCACTGTTCTATAAAAGCAGTAAGCCACTTGGGGCCGTGATTTATATCAATATTAGAACAGCTATGGGGGTTTAGCTGTTCCTTAGCTGTTCTAAAAATCACTGTAAACCACACCCTCTCGTGGCTAAATGCTTATTGCTAACATCAGAATGCAAACATGCTCACAATTGCAATGCCAACATGCTGATGTTGAACTAATACAATGTTTATCATATTCACCATCTTGGTTTACCATATTAACATGCTGACATTTGCTAATTAGCACTACAAGTACAGCCGAGGATAATGCGAGCGTCAACAGTTTTGCAGGTATGTGGTCATAAACCAGTTTTGGACAAGTTAAAATCTTCACTTGGTGATAGCGCTAGTTTCTGTTATTATAGGTAGTTCTCATCACGCTGATGTGTGTTCCAGTGTTCGTCTTTCTGATTAGTTTGGTTTTAAATAGTTGATGCTACAAAATGTCATGACTGGCAGCTGTGTGTATCAGTAAGTGTCCTCGGATTTAGAGGCGCTGCTCACGATTGGTTGGATGGGTGTATTGGCTGGAACTCTATACAGCAGATGTCATTATTGCGCAGACTCTGGCTCCAAATGACATCACCAGCCCAAGATGGTAGCAGCCATATTGTGGATGTTTTTCATTTATTTTGGTACAGTGGGAAGAAGCGGAAACTCACTGCACTTCAGTCTAGATCAAAGTGGTAATCTACAAATGTTAATGAGGGGAAATTTGCACCAGATTTCTAAAAATGCTGCCCCCTACCTCCACCAGGCAATCTCCAACAAGAGCCATCAACAATTTCTTCCCCCTCCTCTCCCTGATCAGAGAGGCGTTCTCAGCACGGTGCATGCAGGTAAAATCAAACATGGCCACATCTGGCTGGCTGGCATGGTTCACAGCAAACTGCAGGTCGGGCAGTTTGCCACCTGTGGAGAAGCAGGCAGCATCACGGGCATAGCTTCTCAAAGCCTCATGATCCACGTTTGCAGGAGCCAGCAGCTCCTCTGCATTGCCGTAGTCCTGTAGAGACAGAGTGAGAGGTGCAATCTGATGAGTCATGGCACCTTTTTCTTACTTTGAATGACATGCCTAATACTTGGGTTTTTACTGCTTTAGCTAATGGGCCAGACTGCGGAGAAAGAGGAGATGATTGGCAGTTTATTGCTTCACAGTGGAGAAACTGCATCTGCTGTTTCATCCATCTGGTTTGTATCTTTTTCTTTACCGGCCACAGATGCAGCTAGTGCCAATAAGAATCACACTTTTTCTTGGTAATGGATGTGTTGTTCTCACCTGTTTAATGACCCCCTTCTTCAGCAAGCTCTTCTTCTTGGCAGTCATGACAAAGTAGTGGGTTTCGTCTTTGTAGTAGACAATATTCTCCAGATCAATACCTGGAATGGTAAATGGAGAGGGAGGATGGTGGGCATAAAGAGAGAAAACAGTGTAGGAAAAAGGGGAATCAGGAGCGCTGTCGTCAAGAGCATTTGTTATTTAGGAATGACATTTTTCTATATCATTAACATGTGTGGTTATGCTTTTTTCTACTGCTTTTACTGGGAGGGGGGAGCAGATGGAGACACATGGTGGATAAAAAAAAATCATTCAGCTGGGTGCTATCAGGGTTGTAAAAGGTGACACACATAATTCCTGGACGGTTTGTTAAAAAATCAAACTGCAGAGTGGGTCTAAAAGGCAAGCCGGATTTCATCACGGTTTGCGCTACCACAGGAAATTAACTGAAGATTGGAGCACAGATTAACAGCCTTGCCACCCTTTTCACACTTCACATTGAACCCAACCTGACAGTGTGAACATTCATTTCATGCCTCAAAGGCTGCATTCAGCGAAGGCTGAACAACACAACAATACAATGAAAAAAAATAAGAGTGCTGATATTCTTATTAGAAATGTTACGGTTCGGTGAGTCTACTTAAGTCATGTTCTGATTTTCTCTTTTGTTCAATTTTTAAACATTTTACTGAAAAAGAGCACATGGTTCGCTGCAAATCAAGATGTCCTCTTCCATTCAGCTGAACGTGACTGTAGATGTCATATGGACTCCTACCCGTCTCATTGAGCAGCTCTTGGAAGAACTTCTGGTTGTAGATGCGGGCCACGCCGCTGATCTCTGCTACTTGGGCCTCTTCAGCTGTGTGTCTGTTGACGAAGTTGGCTGTGATGCCAATAGCCAGCTTCCCTCTCAGCTCCTTGTGTTTAAAACCTGATAGTGTGGGAAAGAAGAAGGGAGGAAACTGGGCTGATGAAATTTCAGTAATGGTATACAGCTGCTGGAGGAAGTTTGTGACTATGTGTAACCGCCCGGCCTTGCAAAATTTCTAGCTGCAGCTGTTTGTCTCCAGTTCCAACAGTGGTTACAGAAGTGATTCAAGAGTACATGTGTGTTTGTCTCACCATCAGGGACAAACCTGCCTCCTCCAGCAGAGATGAAGACGTCAAACTGGTAGGATGCAGCAGGATGAGACGCAGGCTGCAGCTTTGCCATCCAACCTGTCAGAAACACACCAAACTTTGATAATAACTTTACTTCTTTACACGCTGCTGCTGTATAGGCGTTGTTGGTTCATAAAAACAACTGATAATGGTATACTGAGCATAATTAGAGGGGATAGTATTTTGCTGGTTGGAAAATGTAGATACCGTTTTCTCCTAAGGGGTCAATCAAGCCCTGAAACTCCACTCCAGAGTGCACCTCCACCCCAAGTAGAAGTTACACTTTCAATAGAATCAACTGCAGCTGACGGATGCCTGAAAACACAGATGTATATTTAATTCAAAATGTGTACATGACATATTCAAGAAACAAAATAAAGTCAGTCAGTCATGCAGAGAGAAAGATAATGGGAGCTAGGGCTGCAACTAATAATCATTTTCATTACTGATTAATTAAATAAATAATCAGGAGATTTCTATATTAATTGTTTAGACTTCATAATAGGCCTGTTAAATTTCCAGTCCAGCCCAGTGTCATGTCTTCAGTTAGCTTTATTCTGTCCAAACATCAGTCAGAAACCAGAGAGAGGAGCAGCGAATCTCACATTTGAGAAGCCATTTCGGTTAATAATCAACTTAAAGCTGGAGTGCAGGACTTTTCCACATAAATCAACATCTGTACACTCAAGCCCTTTGCCAAGCAACTTCACATACTGTAATGCTGATTAAGCCTATCACAGCCAAGGAAAGCTCTCTGTATTTCACAGTATAACTAAGTTGTGGTGTCTGGTGTCTTTCCTGCCCTAATGCACCGGAAGTGATGTGTTTTATGTCAACCAGACAGATCTAAAGGGGACAGGAAGAGGGGAGCGATCGTAGCGACAGAGCAGCAGCTCGGAGTATGGTAGCTATGGCGGAAAATCCTAAGAAGCATCTAAGAAAAAGTGTTTGGAGTGGATGCTCAAGTTAAGGGAAGTCAGTTATTTTTTCAGATAAAAAAAGCAAATACAAGAGTAAAATACAAGAGTCCTTTCATTTTCATTCAGCGCTCCGTTGACTCCGTGAGCTTTAGCGCTGCATTTGAAAATGCTCTCCATTTAGAGGTGTTGAAATTTAATGATTAGTGATGTAAATGTCTTTTATTTCATTTTCTGTTGACTTCACTGACAGACTGGTGGCTAGCCACATTAACATGTGGAAACATGTGCCCACTGCACACCTTCTGGTCTCCATTAGTTAGTGCACTGCGCACTACCTGAGTCGGGTGGGAGCTAGCTAGCAGCACTACTTCGTTGGTGATTACTGCTGGTAAAACCATCCAGACAGCAAAAAGGCGCTGCTGCAGAAACATAGTGGCCACCTTCCGACCTCCGCCAGGGTTACCTCACTAAGTAAGTGGCTTCATTTTGAGCCACAAAACCCTTTTAGCATTATCTGTGTTAGCACCACTGACTGTACTGAGAATGCTAACAGCACAAACAGAGCTAACAGTGGTTAACAATGCTAAAGGGGATCTGCAGCGCAAAACTGGGCCACTTAGGGTGACCCTGGGGTAGACCGGAGGGTGGACACAATATTTCAACAGCAACACTGTTGCGTCACAACAACGTTACAAGTGGTAACTGCCAAATAAGCAGCGTTGCAAGCTAATGTTAGCTCCCACCAGAGCCGGATGGTGGACAGTGCAGGAAACTGAGTATGCCAAAATTAACCTACAGACCGACATGCGAAACCTGTCAAAAATATTCTCAGTGCTTATTTGGTTAACAGTAAACTACTCCAAATTTTAAAATAAAGACCTGAAAAGAGCGCTCCTGGGGGCAGGGAGATGCAGTGAGCTCACCTGCAGGCGTATGTCATAAGCATGTGTCAACAGTGTCATTACTCTCACTGTCAGAGGGAGGAAGACAAAAGTTTCACACTCCAGCTTTAAATGCTTACATTTTATAATGTCAGAAATTAGAGTAAAATGCCTATTTCAATTTCTCAGAGCCCAATGCGATGCCTTCAATTTGCTTAACAACAGTCAGAGACCAGAGAGAAGCAGCAAATCTCAATTTGAGCAGTCATTTTGGTTTATAACTGACTTAAAGTATTGATTAATCATTATAAATGTTGCTGATTCTGGTAATGACTAAAGTTAAGTAATTTTAATGGATGAATTAATCAGCTAATTATCTCAGCCCTATGAATACAGTAGCATTATCAAACAAAGAGTTTCTCAGTAAAGGACAGTCCACTGATAACAGTCATTAGTCACTCACTAATGTGATCCAGAGACCCAGTGCAGAATTTGCCGTAGAACTTCTTGGCTCCGAGCCCACGGAGGTCATAAATGGTGAAGGGCCACAGGTGGAGAACGTTGTTCCTGGAGAAAGACTCTCTCTTCTCCAACACCACCACCTGTGCCCCCAGTAGGGCCAGCTCGATGGCTGTTCTCAGCCCACATGGTCCAGCGCCCAACACAAGACACTAAGAGTGAGAGAGACAGCCAGCATGAAGATAAGATGCCAATCAAAGAATGACGCAATCAGTTAAAAACATCATTTAGATCATGGACTGACAAAAAGTCACCTCTGTACCTATTTAGTGGTGGGTGAAATTATGTAGTGCATCATAATTATTAAGAAATTAAGAATTAATTTGCAGAACAACACAAGAAAACATTAAATAAGAATAGAAATGAAACCTAAATTAAAGCCACTGTAGTCTATGTTTAGCCATTGTCAAAATAAAAAGAATTATCAATATAAAACAAGCCAGCAGAGACTACCTTCCACATACTATTAAAATATAAAAAAGAAAAAGGTTACTGATCACCACTACCTTGTTTTTGGTGCAGACTTTTCCTTGCTTGTAATCTTGGTGAGACATCCTTTTGTCCAGCTTCGTCCACAGAGCTTTGGCCTTCCAGTAGTTCAGTTTTTCCTTTAACTTAGAGTAGAAGCTCCTGAAATCCTTTGGATTGATGTCCAGTTGCTTGCAGAGTACAGCAAATTGGTGCTTCACATCCTTAAAAGTCTGGGCTTGGATGAAGAGATCAAATGTATAATGTGAAGGGTTGACAGGGTCCTGGCTTGCCATAGTGGAGAGTGAGGGCTTTCCTGGTCCTGTGGTCACTGGGTTTGTTGGTAAACTGTGAAAGAGGAGGTTATACCATGGTTTTAGAACTTCCTTCCTGGAAGTAACTGAGCTTCTGGGAAAGGTTCACTGTAAATGATCAAAGGGTTACAAAGTCCCTGTTGTTAACATTTATAGAGGTGGTCCAGTCTTCCTCCTTTTGGGCTGTGTGAAGTTTCCTCCCCGTGTTCCCCTAATTATAGTCCACATGAAACACGTAGAACTTATTTGTCACCTACTCAGCTGAGTCATTACTAACTTCCTCGATGTAGTTTCTGCGGCTCCCTGTATGTTTTTAACGACTTCACTGCACTCAACAGCCCGCCCACAGCTGATGTGTCATTCTCACACACTGCCTCAGGAGGTGTGCCTGTCATTAGTTTGAGTACGTACACCAAGTACACAGTTTAATGGAAACATATGGCTCAAACACAAAGCGGGAAGGTCACTTTTTCCATATGGTTGGACTGGAATAACCACCTCGACCAAACAAGAAAAACTATAGGTTATCTGGAGCTGGGTAATACGGTTAAAATGAAGATAGCAGTATGGCAGGTGTATGCCGTTCATTATAATTTAATGCTGGGTAATATTTAACTTACTACTGACAAAAGTAGGATTGCAACTGATGATTATTTTTACCATTAATTGATAACTGGGAATCTGTTGGTCTATAAAACATAAAAAAACACTGTTCACAGCCCCAGGTGACATCTTAAAAGTCTTGCTTTGCCCAAACAACACTCCAAAGTCCAAATATATTACAGTTACTGTAATGTTAAACAAGGAAAAGCAGAACATTATTACAGATAAGAACCTAGAACCAACAAATGAAGTCATTTGTTATCTGTAACTACTTATCTAATGCAGGGTCGCAGATAACCAATTAACCTGCATGTCTTTGGGCTGTGAGAGGAAGCTGGAGAACCCAAAGAAAACCCACGCTGACATGGGTAGAACATGCAATTCCACACAGAAGGGCTCCGGACCGTAGCTGGGTCATGGCTAAGCAAAGTATTCCAGACGTCCCTCTTCCCGGCAAAGCGTTCCAGCTCCTCCTGGAGGACCCCGAGGTGTCCCCAGATGTACGATCCCTCTAGTGTGTTCTGGGTCTGCCCCGGTGTAAGTAAAGTATCACAAAACATAACAGCACAATACTCAAATCTATTAATTATTTCTAACGCCCCTAATGTTGACAGTTGGGCTGCAACGGAATAAAATTTTCATGGTACGGTACCCGTCTCAGAAAGTATTGCAGTTTCGCGGTATAGAGTGCCCAAGAAATGAGTCAGCATTTTCCCAGTTCCTGTTCCCTCATCTTTAGTCAATGGGTTTTTTTTGAATGGGCCTGTGGTTAACACAAGCTTAACAGACTTTCTTGTTCTCCATCATTCTCCAACATAAAACACAGCAGCAAATCCCCCACTTGTTAATTGTGAAGCTTCTATGTGTCTTAAAAGCAGTTGCTACCACGTTGCTACATGATACTACAGAACATCATCACACTGACATGGCTTTATAGCCTCAATGGGGTGGCGACGTTGAAGTCACGCAACTGCGGTGTAGTCTGTTTATAGCCTAATGTTGGCTTTTCACCCCTGGCAATTACAATTAGGCTCCAATAATCATGAAAGTGGTGTTAATTTGTGATGATAGTGTTGCTGAACAAAATGTATAAGCATCAACCGTTTGTTTGCCACTGAGCTTCTTTCCGGTAGTAATACAAATCCCATTGTAAAATCCCATTGGCTTTTAGATGAGGGAACCAAGGCGATGCTAACTTCCACGTTGGCCAACAGAAAAACATCATCCCTGGAGCACTTTACACTGGCTCCCAGTATGTTTTAGAATGGATTTTAAGATTTTACTGATCACTTCTAAGGCTCTTCATGGTCTCTCTCCAAGCTATATCCCCAACCTCCTAGTACTGTACACACCAGGACAAACTTTGAGGTCCTCGGGCAGCAGAGTCTTTTGTCTGTTTCAGAGGTCTGGCTGAAAACCAAAGGGGACAGAGCGTTTGCTGTCAGGGCCCCGAGGCTCTGGAAGTCTGCCTAAGGAAATCAGGTTGGCCGAGTCAGTGATCTCTTCTAAGTCCCTTCCTGATGCATACTTTTATCAGAGAGCCTTTCCTGATTTTACATGAGTTTTACGTTCATTTAAACTGTCTTTTATTTCCTCAGTTTTTATATATCAAAGTGTTTTAACAGTTCTTTCAAAGCTGTTTTCATGTCTTGTCTGTTTTAATTGTTGACCTGTAAAGCACTTTGTAATCCTGTTTTGAAAAGCACTTAACAATCACAATAAAGATCACTATTATTACTCTATGATGGTATCCGTATAACACAATTAATATTATTGAGTGTTACTAACAGTTAAAATGACACTTAAAGGAACAAAAACAGTTTTTTTGGTTGAAAAAAATGCTACGACTTGAAACCATTTTTAATGTGTAAAAAAACCTCCATTTTGAAAATAACTTAAATAAGGTGAGATTTCTGTCTGGTTGCATTTTTTTTCAGTACTGTAGATAAGTGAATGTTCCTGGTATGATAACCATATCATACCACTGTGTACCTTGAAACTGTTACAATGTTGAAACCCCAGCAAATATTACAGCAGCTTTCTGGACAACATCTATAACTTGTGGAACAAATACAGCACAATTGTTTTCAACTAATTAGTATTCACTTTAAGCTCCCATCTGTTTGTAAACATTTACTTAGGGTGGGTTATTTTCAGAAACCTATGGCGCCACAGGCAACATGCTAATCCTTTACGTAAATATCACACTAAAACAATAAAAGCAGTTTTTCAAAGAACAGCTCCTACACTTCACATCGACCATAACACCTTTCTAGCAGCAGAAAGAAATGCAGAAACATGCCCACAGTACAGTACGTGTGAAACATGTTTCTGGCGGCTGACATTTCCTGTAACGAACAGTCATGCATCACTTCCTGATGATAACATTAACCTCACAGCAACTCCCCTCTGCTGCTAAAACTGCAGCCTCTGCCTTCCACCTGAGACACACAGTCTATAATTACAGTCAGAGACCACTGCAGCATGTGCGTGTGCATGACTGTGCATGTCTGTGGACCTGATGGAAGCTGCATTTCAGCTGCTGTTCCCTCAATTCTTCTTTACCAATAATTGTCTGTAGATATTCACTGAAAAAGAATCAACCATGATGACACAGCTTTTGAAAAAAAAACGTTGCTTAAAAGCATGTCTTCCTGTTTTGTTGCAATACCGCATTTCACTGTTGCATATGGTTCCAATTACTCCAACTAGTTACTACCTGCAATAAATCCAAAGACAAACAGTGCACCATGGAGACCTAAATGATCCCAACACAGAAGCCTCAACATGAAAGCACAGCTCCAGTGAACATAATCCAGCTTTGGTGCAACCAGTATTTCTCACGAGCACCCAGAGGCATTTAAACCTGAGATTTTTGACAGATAATTACATTCAAAATCATTCAACGCCCCATTTTCTGTTTCCCTACCCATTAATTCCAATGTAGACAATGCAAGTGCAAGTGTAGAGATACTGTTGGTCTGAAATGATTAATCAAGATTACATCAAGGTGAATGTCTCCTGGCTGCAAAATGGAGCTGCTTTTCCGCCACTTTATCGCAAGAATCAAGGCCTGTGAAGACAAGACAACCTGTCAAAACTAAAAATAACTCAGAAGACTGTCTTTTATCTAATTCTCAAGGAGGCTGCTGTATTTATACTCCGCTTGGATGCTACTGTACACTGCTCAAGCTACCTAAAACAGGAAACAGAGCACAGACATTAAAGCACAAACAAGCTTCTCATGGTTAAAATCACCTTTTAAGACACTGCTAAATATATTTTAGCCGTGGTCATGCTCAAAGAAGCATCATCTGTGGTATAGGTAGGCCCGCCCACACACACACACACACACACACACACACACACACACACACACAGAGAGTCATCATCATCTGACTTGTGTTAAGCAATTCTGGGGGATGAAACAAGTTTTAGCTGGAATGTTATGGACAAGATGAGACAGAAGCAACCAGGATATAAAAGGTGAATTGACCTAATTTTCTCTGGAGCCATGGATTGGGTTGGATTGGATTGACCCACCTTATTACATGTGTAAGCTCTGCGCAGTGTGTCTGGCAACGCTGTGTGTATCAGGATGTTGGATCAAACACTGATCTCCAGCCTGGCAGGTTTAGGAAAAAGGGAGATAAAAAAAACAGAAGGGAGAATGAGAGGGATATGAGAGGAGAGGAAAGAAAAAAGACGTAATTTCCTCCTTTTATCTGCCTCCAACAGACATCCACGGTTTGTACTGAGACATTAAAACATACCGTATAAAATGTAAAGACCTCACAATGATAGGAAGCTGGTAAATGAACAGGAAGGTGTGGCACTGAATGTGATCTGCTGTGCCAAAGCAGGTTGCAGTCACAACATGTTGCCAAGTGCTAGCAGCCAGATTTAAGAGAACCCTCAGTGCTGTAAGTGCTGTCAGAAAATATGGTTACCATAAACCAAATTCATTCATTCATGTGTGTTACAGAGGGAGTGAGTTACAAAAGACACACTGAGTGTCACCAGAAAGCACCAGCACATTATTAGGCTACAAAACCCCACCGGCAAACTTTTAAACTCACAGAATGACTTGCAACATGACAGGAGAGTCTTTAAATGAAACCAAAGCAACGACACACACAATCTTTGCTCGCAAGTCAAACAGGAGCTGAGTCGATTCTTAAAATGTCTCCTGAAGTTACGTTACCGGCTCTGAAGTGCTGCTGTCACCACCGAGTGTCCGTGAAACTGTATCCTGGCTGTCGTTTCCATGTGTGTGTGTTTCGTCTTTGTTTACAGGTACAGAGCGCAACCTCGCTGGCTCACCTGCGCCTCGCGCCCATTCCGCACAAGTACAGCCTCTTCCGGGACTTTCTGGTAAAGACAGCGCGAGCACCGGCGGCACGTGACGACAGGGTGGGTAGGTGTTAAAGGTGATAGGGCTGTCCTCAGGGCGTCGTGGGTGGATCACTGATAACGATATCTCTTTTTTCAGATATTGTAATAAAAAAAGCGATAATAATTGTAATAACATTCTTATTTTTTTTATTTATTTATATATTTATTTTACATACGTGGTCGAAAGTTATTTAGTAGTCTACATTTACTCAGGTTCTTTACCTGACAACATCCTTGTGTGTTATTGACGAGGACATGAGGTTATTTTGTCTTTTTGGGGGGGTCCACACAGATCCCACTGCTGTATATGTCAAAGATTAAAAAAAAGAAAAAAAAAATTAAATTAAAATTAAAATTAAATTAATGATTATGATAATAACTATTATAATTATTCATATGATTATTTATACCTTTATATTATTTTATTTGTTAGTTTTTTTGTTTTTTGTTTTTTACACAAATGGTGGAAAGTATTTTAGTACATTTATTCAAGTACTGAAGTACTGACAACATCCTCCTGTTTTGTTGACAATCACATAACGATACTTTTGGGGTCCACACAGACCTGTATGTGCTGTATATGTAAAAGATATAAAGAAAAAAAAAGTGGAAATAAAGACAAATAAATAGCTAAATAAATAAAGGATAAAAAAGGAGTAAATTAAGGATAA
>JAPZEB010000002.1:30821015-30832896 GCA_029783705.1 Chaetodon striatus | reverse complement strand
AAAAAGGAGTAAATTAAGGATAACTATTTTTGTTATTATTACTTACATTCTTTATTATTTATATTCTTTATATTTTTTATCTTATTTTCTTCCTTTTTTTTTTTACACAAATACATTAGTACATTTACTCAAGTACTTTGCTTGACAACATCCTTGCGTTCTGAGGACACTGGCCTTAATAGATAATAGTAACAGCGACATAAGTAATAATAGAAAATTATTATTTTTATCAGAGAATGAGCATATGAAAACCCTGACTGTATTTATCCATTTATCCATTGTATTTATCCATTATCTGTATCTTACTTCTGAAACATTCAATTCAAAATCATACTCGTTAGCAAGGCTCATAAAACTGGAAAAGGTCATGGTAAAAGATATTAAAACCGTGCTGGATTTTTTTTTTTTTTTTTTTACTCTTGTGAGCTGTTAAAGAAAACCAGTTTTGAGATACTTGTACTTTACCTGTGTATTTCCATTTTATATGACCACATTTCAGGTGCAACTATTGTACTTTCTACTGCACTTTATTTATGTGACAGTTATACTGCAGACTGGTTACTCTACAGATTGAGATTTTGCATACATGGATTAATCTACCCAAAAGTATGCAAAGA
Source organism: Chaetodon striatus (assembly GCA_029783705.1). Taxonomy (NCBI): domain Eukaryota; kingdom Metazoa; phylum Chordata; class Actinopteri; order Chaetodontiformes; family Chaetodontidae; genus Chaetodon; species Chaetodon striatus. Next base: position 30,832,279 of record JAPZEB010000002.1, on the reverse strand, counting down.
AGTTTAAATTAGCTCCAGCTTGACGCGTTACAATATTAAAATGCTGTTTACATGTTAAATGAAAACACCAAGAGAGGCCTGCAAAAGGAGCACTTATACCTTTCCTTTGATATTTTAAGGACATTTTGCTGATAAATCTTCTGTGCTTTGTGATATTTCTAATTTTAATATACTGAAATACATCTTCAAGCACTCCATGATACTGCAGTATATAGTGCTTAATAACTTCAAAACACAATAGAAAGTGTCTTAATACCATATGCTACAGTTGATAAACAAAAACATAATTACAAAATTAATATTTCTTTGTGGATTATATCTGGTTGTCCTGTGATCTTTGTTAATATCACTGTAAAGACATTAGTCACTTTCTGCTTACATCTTCTGTGACACTATAATCAACCTAGTTGGCAGAAAAAATGTTGGCATTGTATGTTTCTGCAAACCATGGATACTTTACATTTGTACTTTTGTTATGTAGTAGATATGTTGAAACTTTATATTACAGTAATACTTTGGTGAATGTTAACAATTAGGCTGGCTAGCACATTACCCATTTGAAATCATAGCTTAAAACATATTTTTATAGCAAAGCTTTCACTTTTAATGCCTGATTTGTACTTTTCTGATTTGTAACTTTTGTGTGTTATTTTCTGTTTTGTTTTGTCTTATTTTTATGCACTTTGTGAAGTACTTTGTAACCTTGTTTAGATATTATAAATAAATATTATTATATTATTATTAGTATTATTATTATAATGTGTGGTTAAGTTTAATTACAAAAGCAGCGTTGTCTTGGTCAAAAACACCCGATGGACAAACAGTGACAGGTCAACACAAAACACCCATGTTTGTTGCCTATAACACAAAACTGAGCCACTAAATCACAGCCAGCTTTGCCATTTGTTGGTCTCGAACAGTGGTCTGCAGCTTGGCAGCTCGCCTGGATGTCACACCATTCACCATCCCCTCCGCCTCCCAATGGCAAAGTCAGCTCATACATGCCACTGATATGATACATATAAAATGTGCAAATGTAACTTGTTTATGGTTTGCAGAAACGCCCTTACTGTACTAACAAATCTACAAGATGAAAGAAGCAGGTCTATTATTGGTTATGACCTTTGATCATAGACTTATTGACTCACTTCAAACACAAACTTCATTCAGTCGGTAAACATGATAGGATACAATTGGCAATATACAAATTTTATTCAAACGTACTTTCGAATTTGAACAATATTCAGTAGGATTTAACAAAGAGCTATTTATCTGAAAATTCCCATTGGATACAGTAGAAAAGAGTATATATAGGAATATCACAGATTTAAAAAAATATCTGCATAGCCAGAAAGAAGACCCACAGAACCCCACAGGAAATGTCCTTGGCTTGTAAGCAAGGCTGCATACAAACAATATCATCTTTTTTTTCGTGCACTTTTGCTCGTCAGCATTCAGTGAGACAGGTTGTGAAAAGAAGTGGACAATGCCACACAACCTGCCATGCAGGTCAATGCATTCATTGTGGCATAACCCATGTCCACAGGACACAGTAGATGCTACATCAAACTCCTCCCATTCGTGGCAGTCACATCATCTTCTGCATTGAGTTATTAAATCATATGGAGCTTTATGCAAAACAAGCTGGAGATCAAACCGTCGAGCTCTCGTGGAAGCACAGAGGATGGCAGCACACAAACAATGTACTCAGAAAAACATACACAACAATGACATTTGATTACCTGCTCATTAACCAGCCTCTGAAGCAGCACCAAAATAATTCGAAGATTATCACGATGTAAACATTTGTGGTTCTGATTGTATTATGGGAAGGAGTAATGCTGGCAGAGGATCAGTATCTGGCAGGACAGAGGTGTTGTGAGTCAGGGGATATGGAGCTGATCTCACCAACTCTGTCATACTGAAAATGTACAACCAAGATACGTTTCACAGAAATACGTGCACCAAAAAAAAAAAAAAAAAAAAGACAGACTTGTAATGTAACAGTGTTTTTACTTTCAGATGTTATTTAACCCATTAAAGTACCATAAACATTAACGTTTGAACGATGATGCCGAAGCAAAATAAACAATTGGGTTATTTTAAAAGGAATAAATTATAAAGATGATATATACAAAAAATATTAGCATTAAGGATATTTACAATAAGTTTCAAGATGCCAATTTATTTGCTATACATGCTGTTTATATGGGAAGGCTTTCTGGTTTGCCCCCTACAGGCTGGAGGAAGGCAGACTCAGCACAGTATCACTCTGTTGCTCATTTATCACAGAAACATAACCTCCAGTGTACGATCGTGCACAAAGATGCACTCAGTGGGAAAAAACTCAGGCTGATTAAAAATAGAAATCTTCATATTAAAGCCAGGGTAGGCAACTTATTTTAGAAGCTTTTTTTGTTGTATTTGTTGAAATTCTCTTCACATCCTGAAAGCAATCAATGAATGAGATTCTCCCCAAAAAAAAAGGCTTGTAATAAGCCTGTCCAATCATTTCATTCATAAACGATTGGACATCATCCTATTGGCTGTTTTGTATATGCAGATGCATGTGCATGCCCCTTTGGTAGAAGCGTGATTCAACGGAGGAGTATTCTACAGAGAAAATTGCTATTCCAGCATTGGCAACAACTGCCTGCACTGCAAAGCAACCCCAAAAAGAAAAATGGACTTTTAAAAAAGAGGGTCTAAAAGACAGTCTGACACTAAATGAAAGAAAAGATTTGTTAATATCAGTGTAGTCGGACTTATCCAATGTAGACTGCGGTTATAAACCTGCCACTGGTTGACTACTTTGGCCGACATTCTCTCTCCCTCCTGCTATCTGCCTGTTACCATTTTTAAAATCTCCTTTGCTACAGGAAACAACAACCTCTGAGCTAACAACCCACACACTGAAACTGGCAAGTTTCGACGAAGATTTGCATTGTGCAATAAGGCTTGCCTGCTTTCTTCTTTTTCATGAATTTTTGTAAAGGTCTACAACCAATAAAACAACTGTGAACACACCTCAGAAAAGCCCAGACTCTGTCTCACTCATGCCCAATGATGGTATGTTTTCTGACATGGGTGAGAGATGATTTGCACATCAAACGTCTTCAGTCAAATGATACCTGAATGCGTTACTTTTGCACTGGGGTTCTAAACTCAGATCATCCCTACTCCCTGCCAGATCAGCAAACCTTCTGTTGCCATTTTCTAGAAGCCATTCTCCTCCCACAGTTTGCCCAGTTAGCAAAAGCTAACACAGCAGCAGCGCTAACACCCAACTCAATGCTGTTTAACAAAAAAACTCAGAGACTATGATTATGTTGTTAAACTGTTCATAACCATTGTGTAATGTTTGTTGTGTGATGCTAACAGTTAGCTCTGTCACTGTGTGTGTTCCCCCCTGACACAATTTTGCAAGGACACCATCACTGCATCCTGGGCTTAGTGCTGCCCAGGTAGATTGTGATTGGTTTAGAGAAAGAAAAACAAGCCACTGCTTCCATTATAGCAGAATGGTATTCTGGACCCTTCTCTAGCACAGACACAGTGCTGTTGAGGTACATCTCGCTACGTGAGACTAATATCAGCAATGTGTTTTAGAGATGGAGAGTTGCTAATAGTTTAGCTTTCTGCTAACCTGAGCAAAAGGCTCACAGCCGGGCTTCATGTTCATGTTTATGTAGCTAACATAAGCTAGAGCCTCGAATCATGGTGTGTCCTCTGCCTCACTGCCTTCAACTCCCCGCCACTACAGACCACCACACCGGGAGGAAAGCTGGCAGCAGCTCCTGAGATGGACCCCAGTTGGCAGCTGCAGCAACACAACTCAGGCCTGCACTAAGACCCCAGGTGCCCCCACCAAATCAGCTAACAGGTTAGACTCTGCCGCTGGCCACCAGGCCTTTGTGACACCTGGCGCTGGGGAGTTTGTGCTGGCTGAATTTGAGCAGCTACTGTCGCTAACTGAAGATCCATCTCCTGAGCTGCTGCCTGTTCTCCTCCCAGGGGAAGCCCACAGTGGCGAGTTAGGTGGAGAGACCCAGGGGTGGCTAACATTAGCTTGCTAATTCTTGTCTCAATTGTGGTCTGATAAACAGAGGAAGGAGGGACTGAGTGAATACACTGCGTGCAACTCTACTGTGAAATAAGATTAAATAAATCAATGCATTGGAAGCACGGGCTTACTGTATAAATTGCGTGCATATGCTCGTGGTTGTCTAGTGGATGGGGTTTAGGACAGAGACAGGAGAGCAGCAGGAGGAGGGTGTATTTAAGTCTTTTTTGCCTTTTCCAGATTTCTGCCTACCCCAGTTTTAATAAAAGTCTGAACTGAAAGGAGACATGAAAGAAGATTCACCTGATTTTAATTTCAACACTTGAAAACAAATCAGCACCTTGAAACCAATGCTGGTGAGCCGCTTGGTACTGTACACAGGCGCAGGATCTCAAAACAGTGGATTATTCCTTTAAGAAGAACCGCTTACACACCTCAAACTTCATTGTAAGAAAAGCAGAGTAGTAAAATACACTTTTGCACAGTAGAAGAGAGTACAAAAGAGAATTTCATTGGCACAAAAATTCTTGCAGCAGAAATCTAGTCCTCTCCATCCTGAGATGACTGTTAGTGATCAGTAGCCATTTTGTTTTTGTAAGAAAAGTCACAATTAGAAAATAGAGAGACAGACGCTGCCTGTTCTCTTCTTTGAGCTGAGCTGTATGTTGGTCACAGCCATAAACCAATTCAGCGAGACTGCACACTCTTATAAGAATCAAGGGCGTTAGTCTCCTACTAAATCTCACAGCAGTTGGAAAACTAGCCGAAACGATGCACAGGGGAAGCATGGTTATAAAATGAAATTGTTCACCTGAATATATTCCAGTTGATCCAGGTCTATTAAGAAAATAAAACCTACAATATCCTGGCAAAATTATTGTACATCCCAAACAGTTGCTTCTCAAGCGGCAAAATGGAAGACAGACTGTTTCAAATGGTGTCCCAAAGGAAATGCAGTAAAAAATAGACATCCTGAAGTGGTGCTTTCAGCAGGACAACACTTGTATCCAACATTTATCCTCCCATGTTTGACCAATATGCAGTCTTTTATGCCATAGTCAGTTGCAATGTAGAAGCTGGCAACTACAAGATCAGCCAGGTGAGTTAACACAGGAAGACCGCATGGGGAATGTATATTATTCGGGTGCCTTACAAACACGAGGAAAGTAGAAAAACCTGCTTGGGTGTGTCGAGTGTTGATTGACTGACAAACAAAATAACACAGTACCATATGATAAACTCAGAATAATACCACAGTTTAGTCTTTTACTTTAAAAACTGTCCCTCAAAGCTGAGAGCGTGACAATGACTTTGGAAAGAGGCAGGAACTGAATGTTGCTGATTGGTTTGATGTCCCACTGATACTCCTCAATGTCAGAGAGTTACTGATTGTACCAGAAAGCAGTCGGCTTTCTGCCCCGTTATAGTGTACATACATACCCTCACACATACTTGTCCATGCACTCTGAAGTAAATGCACATGCTCAGTTTTGCACATGCATGATGCATGCACGTTCAGCCCAGTTACAGGTTCTCTCCTGGCTGGTACTGAGGCTCTGTGGAGGTGAAGTAATCCTCCAGGAAGCCCTGCAGGTACTCGAAGGTGGGCCTCTCCTCGGGCTCTTTTCTCCAGCAGGTCAGCATAAGCTCATGCAGGGATTCGGGGCACTCTGCAGGGCACGGCATTCTGTAGCCACGCTCCACCTGGTCTAACACCTCCCGGTTAACCATACCTGGGGGAGCAAAAGCATGTTAGCAACACATAAATATCAGCAATCATACGATTGCTTATGACTAACAGACTGCCAGTCATAAATCTTTATGATGTTGGACTGTTGAAGCATGACGTCAGTTAATGAGTCTAGGTGATAAAAACACAATATAAAACATAACATACACAGGTTGACCTCTGACTGATAAATATCCCAAAGAAAATGATCCTTGCCTGGATATGGCACTCGGCCTTTAGTGGCCAGTTCAGTCAGCAGGACCCCGAATGACCAGACATCAGATTTGATGGTGAAGCGGCCGTACAGAGCAGCCTCAGGAGCTGTCCACTTGATGGGAAACTTGGCTCCTGCAAGAGGACAGGTTTATCACCAGGTTAAAATGAGCTCAGAGTAGCACACACTGAAAGCAGAGCACATCACATCTGCTGCACATCAGAAAGTTTCCACCTTACAACCACAGGTGCTACATCAGTAGCTTCCCACTATTACTGAACAATGTATGAAACTCTTTATTTGCACTCTCCCATTAAAAGAAGACAACAACGCTGGCTGCAGCTTATTTTGTATACATTTCAATTACCCACAATATTTAAAACACTTTATGGTGTCTTTCTCCTCTGAGACACTCTGCACAGCTCTTTTTTTCTTAGTCAATAGCTAAGACAGATCTGATTCTCTGTTTCGAATAATCTGCCTGTAAATATTCGCTCCGTATCATATTTCCACGCCCTGTCTTCTTATTAAAAGATAAATTGTACATGTCATAATAACAGCTCTATAATTTTGTGAAGTGATGATTTACAAGTAACTTTATTACTTAATGTTATCACTGACATTAACACTTTTTTTGATTGATGATTGAATGATAAATGTCATGCTCTTTTTTGTTTAATTATCAGGTTACTTTAGTTACCTGTTACATGTTTTGACTAATTGTGCTTATGTTGTGCTATTATTATTATCATTAATAATAGCATTATTATCAAGGCATTATTATCAAGGGGTTGGGTGCCCAAGCTGGGTGGAGGGTTGGGGGGTGGGATCCCAAATGATGACAAGCTAAAAATATGAGGAACCATTGTGCTAGATAAAGACACAGTCTACAAAAAAAGATATATATATCAAACTCTAAAATCTAACCGCACCCTCTCATGGTCTTACCTTGCCTGGCAGTATACTCATTGTCCTCAATGAGGCGAGCCAGACCAAAATCAGCCACTTTACAAACCAGGTTATCTCCCACCAGGATGTTCGCAGCTCTCAGATCTCTGTGCACATAGTTCATCCTCTCCACATAAGCCATCCCTGAAGCGATCTGAGAGAAACAGAAAAAAGCTTTGTGACTGTCTACACTGAGGGAAAACAGCCAAGATACAATCCTGAACTGATGTACATGATGCAGCAGCAAATTATTCAGTGCTGACCTGTGAGGCCATGTCCACCAGCTGGGGGAGGCGCAGCATCTTACCCATGTCACCTTTCAGGAAATCCAGTAAGCTACCTGTTGGCGGGGACACACACTGCAGGTTAGTATGACACTGTTGGAGCTGTTGTGGTCATTTCTGGGTAATTTTACTGATTTGACATCAAGATGTATTTTCTATCCATCAGTTTTGTACGTACATGATGAAGTGAATTTATTAAAATTAAGTTTTGTTTTGAGGAAATACTGCATTTTTAAATACATTTGTTTTTACAGGCAGTAAATGGACCAGAGCTTGATTTGGTTTTGAATGTTTCTTATCATAAACAAATCTTTACAGTCACGCAGGTTTTCAGCATTTCACCTGTAAGACTCCATTCAGTAGGGACATATGCTAAAAACTGTCTTTAATCAGGCCGCAATGATTTGAAACAATGTAATGAAGAACATTATTTGTTTCCTCAGTTTTTATTGTAAAAATGTTTGGTTCAGGAGGAGCTGGGGTGGAGGCAGGTTGCAAAGCAGCTTGCAGAGGAAGCAGCAATAGTAGGCAGGTCAGAGCCGTTTAAATAGGGCGCCCTAAATGAGATTTGCCAACTGGTTGCATCGAAAGGAATCATGTGATCTATCAGCTGACTCCCTTCCATCAATCAGCTGATCCATCAGTTGTTTAGGCTGTCTGAGATCAGCTGATGTAGCTGGGATGTGAGCTGAGCTTGACATCATGTCCTGCCTGAACTAACGCTATGCTCAATGTGTCAAAGTGTGGTAAGTCCATGCTGACCTTGTCCCATGTACTCTGTGACAATGTATATCGGCTCCTCGGACACCACCGCGTAGAGCTGAACCAGCTTTTCATGTCTCAGTTTCTTCATGACCTGAGCTTCCTGGAGGAAGGCCTCAGGAGACATAGTGCCGGGCTTCAGAGTCTTTATAGCCACCCGTGTTGTACCGTTCCATGTTCCTGATAAAAGATTTTTAAAAAAGCAATAACAGACATATTAGCATTGATTGTAACAACTCAATTATCAGCTTTCATCTTAGGCTCATGTAGAACCTAATCAACAACCCTGCAGAGGACAGAATAATGCCTGCACCAGTGATTTCCAACCAGCAGTACCTGCACTCCATGAGGTACTTCTACAGATGTCGGGGGTAAGAGGAAAGATTGTGAGTGGCTATAACACCTGAACATCATGTGTTGCAATTAGAGTGTTTGAAAACTATTACAGAGCTGCATTAAAAGTACTGACAACGTGACTGAAATAGCTCAAGTGATGGATGAATGGTTAAGCATCTAGCTTCTCCAATTCAAAGTAGAAGATGTGTGAATGCAAACAATCTAAACATTGACAGTTCACGTCTATGCCAGTAATTGTTAAGAAACATCCATTCTATCATAATCTAATGAACATTTGGATCATGACGGGTGGTGCTGATGAAAGGATGAACTGATTATGTAATGTCTGTCCAATTATATGCCTTTTCTTAAACCTGCTTATGTTCCTTTTTATCAATCAAACCCCACATCACAGGAGACAGCTGCCAGCTGTAAACCTGCTGAGGTATAATCTCCACTGATGCTTCTTCACTTTGACCATTAGTCAAACTGACCAGGACCATGGAATACAGTATTTCCTACTGAGCAGGGGAATGTCCGTTATCAGCTCCAGCAACAACAAAAGCATTAAAGGGATAGTCTGGGTTTTTTTGAAGTGGAGTCGTATGAGGTACTTATCCATAGTGAATGTATTAAATACAGTAGATGGTGGGTTGGCGTGCCCCCAGTTTGGAGAAGCAGGCAGGAGTGCTGCCATGGAAGCTAAGCAATGTACTGGTGTGCATGGGGGCAGCAGCCACCTATATCTAGCCCAGTTCAGTCCAATGGTTCGTGAAGTGATACAACCGTAGAACATGAACTGGCAACTCAACTGGTCAAGTCGCCGGCGGCCGATTTTAAAGCACATCACCTGTTTCGACAGCCAATCAGCTTGTAGTGAAGTCTGATTGTCAAGCCAAAATGACTGCGGGCGGTGTGTTCGCTTGCTGCAGCACGTGCTCCTTCCCTGCTAAGCCTTTTGTTTCTGTTCTCACAGTGTGCCGGTGTCAAATGGTGGCTCAGTGCTGTTAGCTGTATGTGCTTGTGCCTCCTCACATTCTCATTGACTGGTTAATCGGTGCTGGTCATTTATATTATCGTGACATATTAATTGTGAATACAGTCCATCTGATGCTTGTTTTGTTTCTGTTTTTTGTTGTTTCATCACCATAAATGCAACTGTAGCCAGTATCTCACTATCACTGTCCTTATTCATATTTTAAGAAGCTACAAATTATATTCAGCCACAAAATAAGTCTGAAAAGCTGCAGAAGTACAGAAAGTTGTTGCATAGAGATGATACACCGTCTCATCTAGTTGCATTGGTGTGAACCAGTGGGTTTTAAGAATGTTGCAGAATAGTGCATTGCAAGTAGTTGCCTGTTACAACTCGTCTTGTTTTGAATCTCTGGTCTGAATTGGGCTTTTCAGCCACCTAAAAAAGTCAATAACAGTTTAAGTGTATGCTACATTTAGAATACTTTCTCTCAGTCAGCCAACATTAGTAGCCTACTGCATCTATGCTCTCATCAAAGCCGCCAGACTCCATTGACAAAAACAGTAATTTAGCTTGTTGAACACAAGAGCTGCTGGTCTAAAACTGCTCGACCGGTTAGTTTGTTTGTGTTATTGTGTGTCTTTGGTGAATCCCAACAAACCCTTTGAAACGCCAAAGTCACGCAATAACAAAAAACTAACTAACTGTTTGAGGCAGCCGTAGACCAGCAGCTGTTATGTTCAGAGATGTTTAATTACTGTTTTTGTCTATACAGTCTGGCTTTGAACAGATCGATATGACAGCGTTAGCTCTATGTCGGAAATCACTGTGTGACAGCAAGGTACAGTGGTGAAAAAATACAAAACATAACACACTAAAACTGACATTGATTTTTTTTTGGTGGCTAAAATATGTTTGACTATGGATAAGCCACTTGTACAACCCAACTTCAAAATAACTGAACTCTCCATTTAAAGAGAAGAGGAGATGCACTTTTTGGGCTAAAGATTTAAAAAGAGAATGAAAGAATGGAACTTCTATATGCACTTTGGTCTTAACATGGTTTGTTAATATTTAACTGGAACTGTGTCTTGAAACTTCCTCTTTCAGTGGGCAATAAAAGGAAATGTCTCCACAGAAGGACAGAATATTAGCAGAGGCACTTTCTCTTCTCATTATTTTGGGGTTTTGGAGAGATGCAGGTTATGTTCAGAGAATAGATCAAAGCCTGGCTTACCCATCCACACCTCTCCAAAGCAGCCCTGCCCGAGCTTGAGGTCAAGACGGAGGGACTCTCTTGGGATCTCCCAGGCGTCCTTAGATAAGCCCTGAGTCTGAGGCTTCAGCACGGGACAGATGTCTGTTAGACTGTGACACAGCCCATCAGCATGCTCTGTGGGACACAAGAGAAGGTGTGGTAAAAAAAAAATCCAATCTTCCAAATCACAGAATAATCATCTGAGGGTACAAGAGGGAGAGACTTTTTGAATTCAGATTCAGATCTGTTATTTAATGTTATACACCAAAAGATGTCCAGCCCACATGGGCATACATGACACAGCAAAACATTATAAACAAGAGCAATAACACGATGGTACAAACCGTACACTTACCTGCCACTTTATTAGGTACATCTGTTCAACTGCTCATTAACGCAAATACCTAATCAACCAATCACGTGACAGCAATTCAATGCATTTAGCCATGTGGACATGGTCAAAACGACCTGCTGAAGTTCAAACTGAGCATCAGAATGGGGAAGAAAGGGAATTTAAGTGACTTTGAACGTCGCATGTTTGTTGGTGCCAGACGGGCTGGTCTGAGTATTTACTGGGATTTTCACCACAACAATCTCTAGGGTTTACAGAGGATGGTCCAAAAAGAGAAAATATCCAGTGTTGATGCCAGAGGTCAGAGGTCAGAGGAGAATGGCCAGACTGGTTCAAGATGAT
>JAPZEB010000002.1:30796673-30809049 GCA_029783705.1 Chaetodon striatus | reverse complement strand
CTCCCACCAGTGTAGCGCACACACACACACACACACACACACACACACACACACACACACACACACACACACACACACACACAGACATGTCGAGCATGCCTGCATGCACATGTGTCAGACACAGATGCACATATGGAGACATCAGCATTTTGTGGTGTCGTGGTCCAAAGCTTCAATCAAACTGATCATTTAGAGATGGGTCTGTTTATTTATTTACTTAAGTAACAACACTTACATCATTAAGGGAAGTCCTAGGTTCTTCCTCTTTGTAGCAGTGCCGAATTTATCGATTATTCAACAGAAGATTGATCACCAATAATGATGATAAACAATTAATAATGTATGTAATGCAGCCACACTAGCAGTTCACAAGGCTGTGCTGAGGCACTGTGTTGCCAACAGCAGAATGCGAATATGCCCAAATGGTAATATTAATATGCTGATGTTTAGCAGGTGTAATATTAAATATCTTAGTTTAGCATGTCAGCATGCTTACATTTGCTAATTAGCACCAAAGCACAAAGTACAGCTGAGGCTGATGTGAATGTCATTAGTTTTCAGGTATTTGGTCATAAACATAAAGCACTGGACATATTTAATTTTAAACAAGACATTTGAGAACATCACTGTGGGCTTTGGGAAGCACTGATCAACCTTTTCACAATTTCCTGAACTTTGATAGACCAAAGACTCAATGCTTTGAGCCTCTCTAATGTGAGAATTAACCGTTTTAAACCATTGTAAATTGATAATCTTTGGATTTTTAGACTGTTGGTTGGACAATAAAGTTAAATTGGGGACATCGTCACAGGCTCTCACAAACATTTGCGCATTTACACATTCAGCAGGCACAGAACAACATCATGATTCATTGGAGACATGTCTCTGGCCACCTGACAAACATAAGTCCCATATTACATTTGGCGTTACACAAATCCCATGAAAGATATGGTACATGGTAAATAGACTGCACTTTACAGCACCTTTCTAGTCTTTCGACCACTCAAAGCGCTTTTACACTACACTTCACATTCACCCATTCACACACACAATCGCACACTGGTGGCCGAGACTACCATACATGACTTCACCTGCTCCTCAGTAACCATTCACACGCTGTCACACACTGATGAAACAGCCATCAGGAGCAATTTAGGGTTCAGTATCTTGGGATACTCCAGCATGTGGACTGGAGGAGCTGAGGGGCCTTTAAGCTGCTAAGTGCTTCACTATATTCACCTGCAAGTTGCACGGAGTCAGTGTGCCATTTGGTGCAGCAGTGAGTGACCCCGTTCACATTCCTCATGGCTCATTTGATCCACTGCTAATTTAAAATCATTGATTAGTGCAGCTTTAATAATAAAAATAATCAACAGATTAATTGCTGATGAATCATTAGCTGCAACTACACTGATCCACTGACGTGCTCCGAGGGGATGCTAACACTTAAGAGCACATTACTTGAAAATAGCTTTTGTGTTTTCATGTTGCTTAGAGTTAAACAGCACCAGTGAAGTGGTTACAGAAAGACACAATCGGTGTGGGCATCACTGAGTCATCAGATCACAGTGCTGCAGTAAATTTTCAGTAAAGTATAACATTTGAGATACTCAACCAAAACCTAATGAGAACAGACCAAAGGTCAAGAGGGCAGTTCTGGATTGGATTTGGACTCTGTGTCTCTTCATTACTGAAGCTTCCCCCGCCCACTCAGGCTCATGAAGTGGCTCTAATAACAGCTTAGTGCCGGGGAAATCATTACACTAAGCCAAGGATAATTTAGAAACTCAAGCCTGTGCTATCATGGATAGATATAGCCATGGGGGGCCACTAAGAAATGCTAATTTACAGAGAATACTAAGGTGGGGTGGCTTGGGAGCCCCACTGATAAGCAGAGGAGGGTCGGGGTACATTTGGGAAGTGTCAGGCTGCTCAGCCTTCTGTTGACATCCTCTGCCTGACTGTTGCCATTTAGTAGGCCATGCATCTGTTGGATATGACATCGGAGTCAGCCAATGCATGAGCCCACTCTCATTCACAAGCAAACAGTCTAATCCTGAACAAGAGACAAGCTACGACACACTAGCAGGCATGCTAGCAGTCAGAGGGATGCAGTGACATATGGTGGAAACGTGCAGCACACAGAGGAGCACAGTTTGCTAACCACGCAAGGGATATTAGTGAAGCTGTCACTGGTTCTTGTCAGTCATTTTGGATGCTGGGAAGCAGACGCCTCACAAGAGACAAGGGCTCTCAGTCAGTTTTAGAGATGATATCTATGTACAGTGCGTGCACATGTAAGCTCATCCAGAGGAGCAGTGATGCAGCTCAGGGAAAAATATTAAAACAGACAGAAAGCAGCAGCCGGAGAAATGAAAGAGATGAGCGAGGAGGGGAAGGGGGAACATAACACGGGGGTTCATTTTGGGTTTGCATCATGAATGGGTGAGATGGGGGAGGAGGGCGAGGAAGTGAAGAGGGGTCAGTGGGGCCGGACAGTCGATTCCACCCCCACCCCCTGGGGCATGTCTGCGTAAAGGGGGTCGCATCCCAGCAAGTGTAACATACATAGCGTGCAGGTTGACACACACAGACACAAGAGAGCAGACACAAAGGTGAAGGCTCGGGAGATGCTCTTTGTGTGATCTGCGTCCTCCCCGAGCAGACTGGGTGAATAGTTAATAAGCAAATCGAAGGCAGAGCATAGCGGGGACACCACCTCTCTCATCTCCAGCCGTCGGATGTGTAAAAGCCTTCCCTGTTTCACAGAGATGATGCTTTTACTTAAAGGAACAGTTCATCCCAAAATTAAAAATAGATATTTTTCCTCTGACTTGTAGTGCGATTTATCAGCCTAGATTGTTTTGGTGTGAGGTGCCGAGTGTTGGAGATATCGGCCATAGAGCTTTCTGACTTCTCTCCAATATAATGGAACTTGATGGTATTCAGCTCGTGGTGCTCAAAGCGCCAAAACAATACAACAGCAATGTCTCCTTCCAGAAATCATGACCTGTTTCATGTAGAAAATACTATTTTTCTACTGAACTACACCCACCAATTGTATCACTGCACAAAAGGAAGTGTGCTATGAGCTTAGGCAGTACCAAGGTATGAAGGTATACGAGGTTATTTAGAAATCCTGAAGGCGTGAGTTTCAATACTGTCAAAAATAGAGACGTTCCTCTTTTAATAAAGCTATGTTTTGTAGTGCACAAAACACACCACCAGAGGTCAGTCTTTACTGCTGGAACAGGCAGCTGAGCTGAGAAACACAGAAACTGTGAGAAGTAGGGATAACATTACAGGACTAATAAAAGCTAGCCAGCAACAGCAGAGAGACAGCTGGGGAACACAGCGTGCAGGGTTTATTTTGCCCAAACCAGAGTTATTGACTGTTGAGACAATGGAAAGAAAGAAGGGTGGGGAGGGCATGCTAGTTGTAACCTAGCACACTCTATTCATGGACAATAGCCTTATGACATTCTCCTGGGCTAAGCTGAAATGTTATTTAGCTCAGTTGTGCTAGGCATTTATAAATTAATGAACAGGCCTACCAGGCACAGGACCAGGGGCCCAGTGTGTCAGGGGGCCTCCTTGGCATGCAAAATGTCTTTCATGGGTAGGTGCCAGGAAGAGACTCAAAATGACCACAAAGACACAGAAAAAGAATAGAGAAATGCAAAGGAACAGCAAAGAGACACAAAATACCTACAAAATGGCAAAAAAACAACCACAAAGAGGCCCAAATGACTACAAAAAGATACACAACAACCAGAGGGAGACACAAAATGACCAAAAAAAGACAAAAAATTACCTCAAAGAGGCACAAAACAACAAAAAGATGCATAACAAGACACAACACCATCACAAAGTCCACGTAACTTGCTCCTGTGTAAGAGAGGTGGTGGTGCCCTTTGCATATCTGTGCCCAGGGCACTGTCTCATAATCCGACCATGGTGCTAGGTTGATGCATGCTTCCTTCTATGCTGTGATACCACGAGCAGGTGCAGTTTGGTAGTAAGATTTCTGAAAAGAAACATTTCTGTTGAGTTTTCCAATTGTATTTTTTTGTCGCTTTAAGCTCCACAATGAGTGCCAACTAGTTCCATTATTATCAAGAGAGGGCAGACATCTCTATGGCCTATATCTCCAACATTCAGCAACTCAACAGAGACACCTAAACAATGGAGATGATGAACAGCACTGTAGGTAAGATGGAAAATGTGCATTCATGAGATAATACAGGAGGTGCTTAAACATTTTGTGAACAGATGATTGCAAAATAATACTCGTGACTTTTGCTGAATATGTTTGCAGGACAGCAGCTGTGCATGTGACATGGCATGTAATACACTGAACAAATGAAAAAGACCCATTTTAGCCACTCTCATATTTCAGGGTTGAATAGAATTTGGTTCATTTGGCCAACAGCGTCCTAATACTGTGACCCAGACTGCATACCCAGACAAACACACTGAAAACTCCCGCAAAGAGAAGACGGAACCAAGTAAACACCAAACAGCGCATTAAGAGACTCTCAGGCCTTTCTTCACACTCCGTTTGCAACAAAGCCATCTTTTGTCGGCTCACAGCAGGCGGCATAAACAAGACACAGAAGTGGCCTGTGGCTCGCGGGCTGCCAGATCTTAGCGTGTTTTAGCTCTAACAGCCGGCAGGAAATATGGAAATGAAGGAAGTCGTGAAGCCAAACGATGTCATATTTTGCAGGAATCATGTTTGCGTGTGTATCATCAGTAGCTAATGGTAACGAGAGCTTGATTCTGGTCTAATAGGGCTGAGGTACTGTAACAAGCACCCACTGTCTTAGGGGGGAGGCAGGGCTGCATGAAAATCCCTCTGGCTAGGCAGAGGGGGTGTGGCAGGGTGGATGGGGGATTTGCTTAATTATGCATAAGATCTGACAATGAATTCCAAATCCTTCAAGTCTCCTGGGCTTTTGGTAAATGGGAATAGTCTTTTAATATTGCTGCCGGTGTTGTCTTTCCCTTACAGGATGCTATGTATCCCTGTTTTGCTTGCTTTTTCTTTTAATATACAAAGAAAACAATTACACTGCCTGAATGGTATCCTCTCATTGAAATGAAACAAAGACGGTGGTGTCAGTCATCCATTAACAGGATTTATTGATGGAGCCTTTGTCAGGGCGGGATCATGATGCTGGTCCATTTCCCGTAACAACACAGGCTTTGAAATGAACTGTGGCTTATTTAAAAAAAAAAAAATCTTCCATCTCGAGGGAAGGATCAGATAGTTATGAACATCAAAATAGAACAATCCTGCTTCATATGTTCTGTCTGCAGGCTTGATGGGAGATTTAACAGTACGAAGCTGAAGTAAACTCACTGAGGGAGATGGTGAAGCTCTGCTATGTGAAGTGGCGTGTCAAGACTCGTGTGCTGCGATGACAGCTACAGTAGACCCCTCACTTCTACCTCACAGTCGTTATTGGCCCATGGTCTAACACATGTATCAGGCATGTACTGACAATCTACCTTCACTAAAGCACCAAGCTAAATGCCTCAGGCAGCAGGTTAAAGGTCACAATTAAGCCTTTGAAGTACAACAGTAATCACAACAATTTAACTGTTGTCCGAACACTTTGTCACATTGTGGGAATAACAAGTGTTCCCGCATAATGACGGGTCTTTCACTTCTCACTGTTCACATGTGATAAATGGATCACAGAGGGAAAGCAGCATGGGATTAGTCTACAGCCCTCTGCTTTTTTTCTCTGATGCCTGAGTAAGATGAAATACACACTGAATGTGCAGCCATTAGTTTAAAAAGAAAAAAATGATTCTGTCCATCTTGCTTAATAAAAATTGGCCTTAGGATTATAATATTTTATTTGACCTTTTTTTGTCAAACATAAATTATTCACATGACATGACAAAGACATACAATTCAGAATTCTCCTTAAAAACAATGTAAAGACTCATACAGAGAAAATCCTTCTTAGTCATCACTTATGACTCACTGTGAGTGTATTCCTGCAGAAACTCAGACCTCTGCCTGTATTTTCTTATTTTCTTCTTATTTTCAATGTTTGGGACATTAAGTGTGATTATATTGACATGAATAACCCGTTTAGGGGACATGACCTTTGTACATAAGGTGCCAGGTGACATACTCAGTGCCCTCGTTGTCCTTCTCCTTAAAAAAGACAAATACACAGCTTTGACTTGATGTCCGCATTGATTGTTAGGAACGAAAAAATTACTTGGAACAAGCCTGCTCAAGTTTAGGGCATACTTGTGGCTACCCATAGAAACCATTTTTATTCAGATATCATGCGGTGAGAGCTCAAGGGACCCTCTGCCAGTTGTTCCCTCTCCAAAATTTATCCCAACTTTAAAGCGTTACTTAGCCCACTTCCTGACAAGCTTTGTTTGTCGGGAAGGGGCATCCACTGGTTGCTACACTGGTTGATACAAAGGACTGTATATTAAATATGGACGACATAACAGTTCCTCAAAAGTGAAGCATATCATCTCCATCGCCCCCTGCTGGCTTGCTGCAGTACAGGTCATAAACCCCACCCCTTCCATGTTAGCAGATGGGCTGTGGGCCAAACTAAAAACTTAAATTACACCTCCAAGATTTTTCTCATAAAAATGGTTTCTGTCATTTTGAGGAGTTCTTATTACAAAGCTGTATGAATAAGTGTTCAGTTTTCTGATAAGTCTGGTTTTTATATGATATGATGCTAGAAAAAGGGGGTGCTAATCAGCAGGCTTGTGATCAATGGCGCTGCTTGCGATAGGTCAGATAAGGTAATAGGTGGGAATACTGCAGAGACCGCTACTGCGCAGACTCTGGCTCCAAATTACGTCACCAGCCCAAGATGGCAGCAGCCGTATTTTGGCTTCATTTCTGTGCAGTGGAAGGAAGTGGAGATACATTGTCCATCTTTATACAGTCTAAGGCTGGTACTAATGGATTCCTCACATTGTCTAGTTTGACAAGATACCACTACCATCGCATTAGGTATAAAAAAAATGAAGAGATAAATAAATAAAAAAAAGAGGTTGCCACAGCCTCTTAAAGACAGGAATGTTGGCCTCCAATTATTTTTGCAGGGGATGGGCAGCTATTGTGTTAGGGGGGGCAAGTAATGGGAATTACTTTAAAGATTAAGCAATGAAGACCATCATTTAATTATGTTACAATCAGAGACAAACTAATGCGCTAGCTGCTTAACATCTTAGTGATCCGATGCTAACTCCATGCTGCTGACTGGGTTTGTATCTGTTTGTAAGTCGTGTGCAAACAGCAGTGATGGTGATTACATTCCAGGCTCAGACAGTGATGACCCAAGTTTGACCACTTAAAAAGAAGAAGTCCATTCTGAATCAGAAAAGCTAGACATGATCCTGAATGTGGCCATTGTGCAGGACATGAGCCGCACAGTCCAAGAGAGACACATTAACATGTAGTCTCTACAGGCCTCCTCTGCAAAGTCCTCTTTAGTGAGCGGAGTGAACAACAGTGCCAGACTACAGGGAGATATCATCTTGTTTTTATTGTATTTGCATAAGCAGAAATCAAACGTTTGAAATGGTGTGTGTGTGTGTGTGTGTGTGTGTGTGTGTGTGTGTGTGTGTGTGTGCTCTGTTCATGTGTGCTGGAGAGCATGAACTAATGTGGATGGACAGACAGTATGTACTCAAAATCACAACAGTGCAAAAACAAAAACCTCATGCTTGACCTATTACAACCTCTTTCTGGAGGGGTTTTCCATTTAAGAGTGGGGGAAAGAAATCAATCCAGGTTTTCTTATTTTTTGAGCATTTGTGTCATCGGAGTGAAGAGGGTAGATGTAGTTCAGGGGAGAGGAAGTGTGTATGTGTCTACAGGGAATGTACACAGTCCATGCCTGTGTGAGCGACTGATCCTGATGTCAGCCTGGCGGATGTATTCCTTCATCTCAATGCTCTCTATGTAATTACTACGGAGGGAGGAAAAGTGGGGAGGCTTTGGCCCCTGCGTCACCAGCCACCAATCGTAGTATAATCCAGCCCTGCTTGTTCCGTCCAGATTATCAACATCTATTCCCTAATCGTATTCGTCAAATGCCGTGATGACATTCCATCTGGGGCCTGCAAACAACACAGGCGGTGTAATGACAAGACAGGATCGACCGGTCAAACTACTACTGCTGCTGCCGTTAGGCCTCAAAACACTTCTCTTCTCCTGTCTCAACAAATCCATCTGCTGTGGGAAAAAAATCTACACCTAGAGCAGTTTACAAGCCAGCCACACAGTTTGTTAAAGTAAGCTAACACCAATTTTGCACAACAACAGGTGGGCTGGTTCCTGCTTCTGAACAAACATTGGTTATAGTTTAATGTCACCTTGTTTCTCTTCTCCTTCAACAAACACGAATAGAGGAAATGGCTGCTTGGGTGCTACCCCCGCACGGGTTTCAGCAACTGACTCCTTCCACACTTCCCATTTACTTCCCAATTAGGTCAATCATTACGAACGGCTATGATGAAGTAACACGAACATGAAGCTTATGGCATTACAGCTCTTTTGCACTGTGAGTACACACTGAATCAAACCACTCAGAGCCAGACAGCTCCTCCGTGTTTGGAGGTCTGAAGGTAAACACACGCCCCCAATGGCAGGACTTTGCTGATTCCTGGATAAAGTGTGTGTACCGACCCCCCTCCCTCATGCTCCTGTCACGGACAGACACAGGGATGGGGAGGTGGTGAAGTCAATATTTACCGCTCCACACACACACTCACACATACACACAGCCCGTTGCCATGGAGGCGATTCCAAGCATTCCACAAACCAACAAACTGCACAGATGTAGGATAGTTGCACACAGACTTTCTGGGCCAGAACACTGCATGCCTATCTGATGAAGAAAAAGACGAGATTAGCGGAGGCTCCGTCTCTCTAAATTATGTGGGATGTCTGTCACTTCCTGAAAGCGTTTGGGAGAGAAACAGAAAGGAGGGGAGGGGGTAGACGGAGAGAGAAAGTTACGACAGAGACAGAGAGAGAAGGTGAGATCACCTGAAGAAATTCTTTCCATTGTGATATTTTCGGGTCTCCCACAGGAAGATTCCCATAAAAACATTATGTTTACCCATTTTTCCCAGCCTCTCAGGAGCCTGCAGTGCTTTGGCTTCTATAATAGGATCAGAGGCTGTGAGCCCTTATCCCTTTCACTGTGTGATTGTGTGTGTGTGTGTATTTCTCACCACTGGTATTTGTGCTAAAAAAGTGACCTAGAGTGTGTTCTGATCACCTTTTGTTTGCCAAATGCCACAGCTAACCCCGTCCTCTAAAATCATATGACATCTCTGGACTTGCAGAGCTGAGCAGCTGGCCGCTCTATCTTAAACCCTGTGCTTACAGAGGAATTTTTTTGTCCACTTCCAAACAACAAACACTGCTGGCACCCACTGTAGGTTCATGGATTTTCTGTTATCCCCTGTTCCTAATCTGAGTATGACATACATGAAATTATTTTGGGATTGAGGCTCAGTAAGAAAAATATCTGGGCCAGTTCAGATGAGGTGATGTCTTGGCTTTTGCAATGCAAGGAGCAGCAGCGGTGAAGGGAGCGACGTACTGAAACTTGTCTGTTAAAGGAATAGTTTAGTCTATTGGGAAATGTGGTCATCTGCCCTCTTGAGGTAAGATGCAAAGTTTGGTTTCACTTTGATGTCTGTTTGTAAAATGTGCAACCTATTCTCATTTCCAGGGCCTCAAATACAGCAGCTTGGTCAGTAGCCATTGGCGTTTCATTTCGATGCACATGGCACCCTTTAGCTTCTGTATTAGACATACTGTGCTTTCAGCTAACTCCAGTGTAAGCCCATCTGTGGTAATGACATATTGTAAAGAGCAAGAAAGTCTGAGTAGAGTGGGAGGGAGTGTTGGTGGGTGGGTCAAACAAACACAGGACTTTCACCTAGGAGGCCGCAGTTTTTTTATACATTAAACAGTTAATGTCATGTGACATATGAGTCATGTTACATAGTCTTATACATAAGTTACACTGGAGGAATTGTTTAAAAGGCTGAACCCCTTTGTGATTGACAGCGCTTTTGAAATACACACCAACATTGTCGCATTTCGAGCTCAGTCCCATGCGGATATTTGCGAGTGGAGTCTTCTGACAGAGTGCCGTTCAGGTGTTTAAACCCATCTGAAAACCTTTGAGGTGTGTTTTGCTGTGGCCCTATGGCATGAGTGTGCTTGAAAATTTGCTTAAATTAACTGTTCCTTTTATAAGTTACTGCCTCACTACAAAATGACGAATTTTATGATGTAATCTTAAAGTGAGATTTCCCTTTTTGAAAGACCAGCAGCCGCCACTGAACTCTACACACCTTCTCTTACACCTTTACACCAAAATTAGCCCATATATGGAGGTTTTTTAACATGGATAAACTCACTAAAAATAAGCTACAGACTCCTTACCCATTGCCAGCAGACCTGAGTTGTGTAGACATATCTGTGTTTTCTGAGACGTCGATTATGAAGTCATAATATCTTGAGGGAAGAGAAGTCCTGCCCTAGAGTCTGTGCAATATGTTATTGCTCTGCGCTTTGGTATCCCCTTCAGACAGTCAGACAGACACAGAGCCCCATTTGGGACTCTTTCTGGGTGAGATAGTAGATCTAAGTTAGTAGATAGAAGTTCAGCGAAGCTTTGCACAGTTCTTCGTCAGAGGTGGAAAACCTAAACTAGATCTAGCAAAGAGCAGGAAGAGCTAACTATGCAGTGAGCATCGTACAATGCAATAAAAGTGAGGTACCGGGGCACACTGTTCCATACATAGTAGGCCTAAAAAAAGAAAGTAAGTATAATGTTAAAATATGAACAGGCACACACAAACACCCCCTTTCAAAAATATTACTCTCAGGACTGATGTTGCCCCAACACTCTCTGAGTGCCCCTTGGGGGCGGTACTATTACTGTTAAGAAATGCTATTTTAAAGAAATGTTATGTCGCTTACCAACCAATCTCAATGCAATTTAGTCGTTGTACACTGATGTCATTTGCGTGACGTATTGACGTTATGTTATGTAACAAATGTACTTATTTTGAACCAAGACAGGATCTTTTTTGTAAGCCTTACTATGTGCAGTAGTTTTATTGCCTAAATCTAACAGATCTATCTAGATCTATCCTGGTGCCTGGTGTGTCGCTATGAGACAAAAAGGGGGTTCTTTGTCCCTTTTTGCCCAAACCATTGTGCAGCATGTTGTTCTCCATGTACAAAACTGGACATAATCAAGATTTTGTGTCAGGATAATACAAACTTTTCAACAGCAGTCTAAGTAAAGGTTGAGCAATTATATTGAATAAACTACATCTTGGATTCTCCTAAACTTAAAAAGAATTAAAAAAAAAACAAAACAAACAATAAAAAGTACATAAGTAGCCTGTGTTTGTGCATCCTGGCTTTCCCCCTGACCATCAACAGAATCAAAGCCAATACTCACAATAATTTTCTTCTTTTTTGATGACTCCCTCAACCAACTCATGGCTCCCACGACCAATCTCACAGTGCAGAAAGACAGATGACAGACAGTTAAAGGTGATACATTCCACTACTTGTGGGAGAGGGGAGATAGAGTTTAACAACACTGACCTCTGGACCAGGTGTGAGCAATAGATAAGTAACTGATTGCCAGAGCGCAGAGATAACCTTACGTATCTTCGTTTTAAGCTTGTCAAACCACAGATGAGGATACTTTTGACTCCTTTTAACTCCAGAAACTCACCTGATACATGCAAGATGAAAAGGTAGCAAGAATGGTTAATGATTTACTGAGCTATGAAATACACAAAACTAAACAAACAATCACCCCAGAGGCCCAAACTGCCAAGGTAAGACAGTGTGATTGCTGTGCAGATAAATAAAAACTGATAAATTGAAAATATTTATTGTTTTTTATGACATATATTAAAGTTAACTGCACCTAATGAACTATAAATGATGCTGAGATGATGTGAAATGTCAACTGCCAATAACTGCAGTCCCTGTATCAAAGCAGAGTCATCAAAAACCTTGAGCCTGGAATTATGACTCAAAGCCTCACTTCATATCTCTGATTAGATTTTGAATTATGAAAAATCCCGACCTTTGCACTAAAAGACTTGTTCTGATTGGTATAAAGTGGAGCAATAAAGTGGAGTATTAGGAAGTCATGTACCTCCATTTAGCGGTTAATATGATATTCAACCAATACCTACTTAACGTCAAGTTACATACTTAATGTATTGTTATGTAGGTAAGGTTAGGTTAGGCAAGTTATGTAGGTAAGGTAAGGCAAGTAAGATTAGATATGTTAGGTTAATACAAGTAAGGTTACGAAGG
>JAPZEB010000002.1:30775204-30791489 GCA_029783705.1 Chaetodon striatus | reverse complement strand
ACTGTGTAAACATGTTCTGATATGAGAAAGTGAGCCAGGTGTACATGTGTATGCATTGTGACATTCTCAGGTTCGTTGCAGCAGTGCGACTGAGCCAAGTCATGGTTGAGGAATGCAGAGCGGAGGAAAAAGGCGAGTCGCAACTCCTCTCCTGCTCGCACAGCCCAAAGATGGAATGCACAGGGAAGCAGGTAGAGACACTGTCAGATGCCCGGGCTGCCCCGGAGCCACAACATGCCACCCACCCCAACACATTCCCTTCCCCGTCTGTTAGAGAAAGCAGCAGCCACGTTGTAAGAACAAGAATGCGAGTCAAGGTCGCAGCACACTGTGGTTGTTCATTGTGCCCTGAAAAAAGCTCTGGACCAGATTGTGCTTACTGTTAACACAAAATTAAAAGCATGCTGAGGGTGTCGGTGTGGCAGATCATCAGCTGAGTCTCCGTGTCTCCAAGAGCATCTCTATTATTATTATTATTTATATTGTGCCACATTGACTGACAAAACTAAATATTCGAGCGTGGGAGAAAAAAACAATTTTGTACAAACCTGCAAAACATTTTAACAGCACAACCTCTGTGCTTATGTGCAGATGCAGGAGTATAAATAAAGCATGCTGTATCAACACTTCTATAGCTGCTTTGGCTGTATTGAAACTAAAAACAAGACACAAAGATCCCGGCCCTGCTTCCTCAGAGATAGACAAATAAGAGCTGCAGAACAAAGTCTGAACACCCGCCAGCCATTAAAATTTTAAAATGTGCCCATGTCACGCTTCATCATCAAAACATAACTGCTCCCAGCTCAGGACATTTCCGTAACAGATTGGAGGGCGAGACCCCCCAACACTGGAGTGATTTCCTCCATCGCTTTAAACCTCCCCTTTGTTCACAAGGCACTGATTTCAATATTCAAATACGACTCAGCGGGGCGGTGAAGCCGCAAACGAGACGTTGACTGCAAGGCAATCAGCACAGAGCGGAAAGTTGGTGGTGGGGCTGGAGCTTTCTGTAGGATACAGAGGGGTGGGTCAACCCAACTGGCCCTGCTGACAACGAGGAAGATCGCCCTGTGCTGTATCTGATCCAGACTCGCTTCAGAGGTAAGAGCGGAGGTCAGGGCCGAGAGGAAACAGATCCTGTACCTGTCACATTTAATATGGCTGAGTTCAGAAACAGAAGGTACAGCAAAAAGGCAATATAGCTTTCAATGTGAATTCATGTTTTAAATTACAAAAATGTTGGTGTTTCCGTGTTGCATTAATGATCTCATTGATTAATAGCTAAAAATTCAAGTAGTAGGAAAGTGAACGTATTTTGAAACATCACTGACTGCAGGGTTTTTTGCTCCATAACAGGCTATGAGCTGTAAAACTAAATTTGAAAGTGAGAAATCACAACACTTGGCAAAGCAATCACTGAGTCATTGGTATTGTTTAGCAACCTCCCACAGACACACAGTGGTCATTCTGTGATATGAGAGTAAAATATTGCATATATTCTTGCATACCTTTAATACTGATGCAAGACCATAAAAGCATGTGAGGCTGCAACTGATGAATATTTTCATTATGAATTATTCCAATAATTTTTTTGATTGGCTGTTTGTTTTATATGCTGTATATCCTGTATACAGGTGCTTCCATCTTCTGCTGGTAATGTCATTTGGAGCCAGAGTCTGTAGTGATCAGGAAGTGGAGACGCAGTATTGAGGTCCCACCCAAACACCCATCCTACATAATCCCGAGCTACGCCATTCATCATGAGTGCACTGATTTATACACACAGCTATCAATCACGACACCACACCCCCTTTTAAGGCATCAAATAACTAATTAAAACCAAACTTATAAGAAAATGTAGGGATGACCTGAATGCTTTGAAGCATTAATTGTTGCCATGGTAACTGATGTCAAAATAAGTATTCAAATGCTCCATTTTTCTAAACCATTATCCTAAAAATCCCAAATAGCCCATAATAATGGACAGCAATCAGACACAATTCATTATGCGTCAACATTAAATATTATTAGTTATTCTCAGACAAAAATTTAAATTTAGTGTTAGCTTCTGACTCCAACTTGCTCTCATCTAACATCAAGTCACCAGCAGTCCAGCACTGCAGCAACCGGGACACTTTTACAGAACTGGCTGACTGATATGCTAACAAGAAGTCGAAAAAGTTACACGTCTGGAATAGTTTTAAAACTTGTAAAGATGACCCCAAAACAGCTGAGTGCTAGATATCTAAAGGAAACTGGTGTGTCACAAATTTACAACAAGCTCAGCAAATCACCTGAAAACTGTAAGAAGGTACTTTGCCATCTTGCAAAGTCTAATTTTTCTTTTGTGGTTGATATTACTGCGACCTGAACGCTAACACAGTGACTAACTGTTGCATTATTTTAGGTGCATTGACAAAAAGTGAGGTGTGTTTGGAAAAATTAGTACTTTGAGTATTTAGTTTGGCCCATGTCCCATGACCTAACGTGGAGGGGGTGGAGTTTATGACTTATACTGCAGCCAGCAGCCAGGGGGCGATTGAGATATTTCACTTTTGGGCAGCTGTCATGCCATCCATCTTAATATGCAGTCATCGGTTTGTTCAAGAAAACATCAGAAAATAGTGACAAATGCTCCCAACAACAAAACACATTTTATTTGTGTGTGTGTGTTGTTGTTTTTTTTTAAATAGCTTGTTTTGTCCAACCAACAGAACGAAACCCAAAGATATTGAGTTTACTATCACATAAGACAGAGAAAAAGCTCAAAATGAGAGGCTGTAGGGAATCTTCTGGACTTTTGCTCAGTAAAAAAAATAAATAAAAAAAGTAGTCAAAATTAAATATGCAAATTTTAGGTTGGTTAACAAATCAGTTAAACAAATAATCACATCAGCTAATTCAGACACTGATTCTGCTTTTCAATGTGTCATGAGAGCCAGTGAAAGGATCTGCCACAGGGAGGACGTTTATTTGTAGGCAAATATCGCCCTGGTTCCCTCGACAAGAAGCTGATGGGACGTTTAATTTGTTCAGAGAGATATCTTCATAAATGAACACCACTTTTAGAAGTAAAAAGCTAATGTTAGGCTGTAAACGAACTACACCACTGTTGCATGACTTCATCATCATCACCACCACAATGAGGCTGTAAAGCTATGTTAGGCGTGATGACGCTCTCGTGGAGTCACTAGTTAGCAACTGCTTTTTGTTAAGATGCATAGAAGCTTCAATTCAGTTTATTGACATTCACGTTTTATGCTGTAGGACAGAAGTCTCTTAAGCTTGTGTAAACCACAGATCTTATTTCAGGCATTCAACCAAAAACCCATTCAAAAAAACCATCAACTTTGAGATGAGGGAACCTGAAGTGCGAAAATGCTAATGAAATTTGGGGTTTAGGACTCATTCCTGCACCACTCTGTTGTGAACCCACATCCTAAGATGTATGTTTTGATTAAGAAATTCTACACAAATATGTGTTTGTTATCAGGTTTTGGTCAGACTATAAGATCTACCCGGGGCAGAGGTTGGGCCTAACGAGGCCAACGATGATCTCTGCACTGGATCTGTATAAAAACTCCCATGTCAACATATACACTGCAGTGATTCTCAGAGGATGGAGAGCCTTGTGTATAAAAGAGGGGGGAGAGCAGCATGTGCTCTTCCCAGCATCTCATCATCCTGACCAGGCTCACACAGCTGCGCCTACACAAAGCCGCGCATAGAGGCATCTCTCTAAATGCCAAAGACGCTTTTCCTGTCACAAGAAACGTGCACAGAGCGATGGGAATGAGGGTGTGAGAGTGATCGCTTTTCCACAGAGGCAACAGTGGGTGGATTGAGTGGAGCTGCGTGGCCTGTGTCACCCTGGCCTGTTCCCAGAGCAGAGGGACAGGAAGTGGCTGGGGATCCTGGGAGGATACAAGCCCTCCTCTGTTTTTCTCTGTATCAAACCACTATCAGATACTTCATTCAAATGGCCAGCAAGCACAGGCCCCTCTGACAGAGAGCTCAGAGGGATATGTCAGAGCGCTTCAGTTCTGCATCCTTATCTTTCAACTGCCTTCACTGGGCACAGCGAAGCGGCTTTAAGCTTCATGTTTGAACATGCATCTACTTTCCTCCTGCGGTCACTAATACAGGCGGTAATATAATACTGAAGAATTAACGTGGAAGTGAAACCTAATGGCCAACAAAGTGTACACTGTAAAGAAGACAACAATGACTGACACAGAAGTAGGCCACTGACACATAAAGCTTAAACAGAGAGAGACAGACAGATGATAAAGCCTGACAGGATGGGAGAAAGAGTGAGAGAACAGGTGGCACTGGCATTCCCATGCTCAACTGTACGCCCTTGAAAGTGGCTGGGCACTAATTAGCACCAAATCTGGGCCAGAGCGACAGAAGTTTAGTATCAGCCACATGAAAAATTCAAAGGCTTTTGTCAGCAGGAAGCCATCACAAATCTCATGCCCCCCTTTCGTGTATACTCTCTCTTTCTCTCCCTCTGGAGTTTATCGCACATCTCGTTGGCAAACTGAAGAGGGGCTGATGCTGGCATTAGACAAGTGTTTTGTTTGTTAAGTACTCCAAAGCCAAAGGGGAATAATGTGTTGTTTCAACAACGAAGAGGCACGCAGCTACTGCTAGCCCAGACTCATGTACAGTCGTGCAGTTTGTGAGCCCTCCTTTTGTTATATTCCTCTGGCCGATAAGCTAGTTACTCTTTATAGTATCACAAACAATTACAATATGTCCTCAGTGCTCAATGCCAATTAATCCCCATCTGACCTAAAGGAAAGTGGGCCACTCACTAGATCAAATGATGAACTCAGCAAACCGCCAGCTAGTCTGTTTAAAGCAACTGCTCAGTTCACTTCAGAGCGGAGGCAAATACACACATCACGATCAAAATGCTTGGCCGGGATGCTTGAGAAACAGTCTCTCTATAGACCACCACTTAATGGTCCCCTTCCATCTTCCTGAATAGGTGCACAAAGGCAATTTTGAAAGTGGAAGCGACTTGTCTTAAAGCTGCCGATCCTCCAGGGCCGGATAGCTGAGGAAACAAGCAGCTCATTGATGCCAGGCCCAGTGTATCACCCTGACAGACAGACCACTCCAGTATAAGGGGAAACAAAGGGGTCCAAGTCTACAGCTACGTTGCCAATTAGCAGGAATTTCGGCCTCAAGAGCCACTTTCCACCAATCGCGTTGGAGCTGACATAAACATCTACGGCTTTCACTGGAGAGCATTCATGGGATTCCAAGGAGCATTAGGTCCCCATCTGTGGAGCCTGAAATCTGGCAGTTAGAAAGTACAATGGACCATCTCGTACCACTTTGAGAAACACTTTGCACTGGTTGGCTGCATTGCCCAGTGCAGAAATGCCAATAACCTGCTGAAACTGGCAATGCATTAGCCCAATCCCATTTTATTATTTTACGTCAACCCCTTGGGACAGAGTTACAAGATTAAGTGGTTGAAATTTTCCCTTATAAAACGAGACACCCCTTCAAGACCCTGATACATCATCTGTATTGTCATTGATGGTGTTCATGTAAACAGACACGACCATGGCAATAATGGTATTAATGACATTCGCCATTTATCTGACAGAGATAGGAAACCATGGATGCTCATTATTTGTTCACAACTTAAGGTTCACGCCATCATTCGATCAAACAAGTCATCAAATAGCTGAGACTGAACAGTGCTACAGGGATGATGTTTATCTGTAGGCTGAAGCGGAAGTTAGTGTCGCCCTGGTTCCCTCATCTAAGAACCAACTGGATTTTTCCATTGGATTTTGGATTATTGCTGAAAATAAATTCTGTGGCAAACAAACATTTATGATACTTACACATTTTGTTAGGCAAGATAATGAAGCCTATATGCAATCCCAAGCAGTTCGAAGTGTCAACTGTTTTATGGATGTCGCTTTTAAAATGGTGGCCTTTGGCAAAAAAAATTTTTTTGCTGCAATACCACGAGTGGCCTCTGGAAAAAAAAAGTGCTGCAAGGCTGAGCAGCTTTCCTGAGGGCCTGCATGGAATGCAACATGGAAGAATGTCAAAATACAGGAATGTCACGCACAAATCAGGAATAACAATGTCATGTTTGCTCGCTAGCTAGTTAGCTACTGAGCTTTTTTTGTAATGCTTGTTCTAAAGAAAAAGATCATAACACATTGAAATGGCATTAAACAAAAAAAAAAAAGATGGTTATCACACTTATTTAATCTTAATCGACAAAGAAAAAAACATTTTTGGGTTTCTTCTGTTGTGCAGCCATCTTGCGGATGATTTCTCATAACACTCGTTTGGAGTAAACTCCATTTGGAGGGGCATGTAGCCCTTACACTTCCCCCAACCCCTCTATTCCAACAATAATCAATACACCCCACGCTGCGCAGAAGAGAGGGGTAAGAGGTCTTTTTCTTGGCTGTACAGTATGCCTACAGTAGGTGGAGTAACTACTATTAACGGTGTATTCCTTTGGGACCATGCTGGACGTGTAAACTGAGCGGAATGTGTGAAAGAAACAAACAGCAAGCAAGAGGGGGAATCATTACATTCATGCCCTGGGGTGTTTACACGCAACAGGGTTTCATCCCCAGCATCAGATTGCATGTCACTGACCCGATACACAATTTAAGGATATTGAATCCATGGGATATAATATGTTTTTGCCTGCCTGCTGCCAAACATCCTAATTCCTTCAGGAACATATTAAAATATATATATATGAGCACAAGCAAAATCTGGGGAGGATTAGCCTAATGCACTACTGATAATCAAATGCAATGGCAAATTTATTTCAAGGTTTTTTTTTTTGATGCCACACTGAAATATGTCTCTGGTGAGATGTTTCAGATTTCAGAAAGGATTACAGTGACAGTACAAACAAGCTGCAGCTTTATACACAATATTTAGGTTTTAGGCAGATCAAAAGCTCCGACACACACTGTGATAGTGGTACAGCAGGTACAATCGTGTGTGTGTGTGTGTGTGTGAGCCAAGAGAACCAGAGCTGTACAAAGTGTTATATGTCAACTGTCGTTATACCAAATGTGTCACAGCGTGACGCACAAACTCCTGAGAGTAAATCAGGTCTAGACGCTAAATCAGAGTTACATTTCCAGATAGATGACGACAGTAAGTTAGCAGATCTGTGCGTTGATCCTCAATCAGGCGTCAGGACTTATGTGTGCAGTATATACAGTACAGGCCAATGTCACAGTAAAGACACAGACAACATGGACTGAATCTACACGTCCAAGGACACGGCTTACAGTAAGAGACCATACAATTACTGTGAGGTCTATACAGTCTTTTCTATTATTAGTTGCCACCACATTAGAGTCAATATTTGGGCCTTTGAGTCATGTTGAGTGGGAGAGACTAATCCTAAGCATATGAAAGCCGTGTCTTTAAAGTGTGTGGGATCCTGAGGAAAAAGAAGATCTCCTTTAAAAAGATACACAATATGTCTCATTCATATGCTCTCATCTTCTCACTCACACATAAAAACAGCACATGTACAGCAGGTAGCCCATAAAAACTCTCACTGCAGAGCCACCACAGCTGCCAGCTCTCACTTTGTCTTGTGAAGGCTTCCTCCCAGGGAACTATTTCTCTTAAAACTAAGAGTATGCACAGTGAAGAGTGCTGTGTGATTGAGCTCTATATGCTCCCCCAAAGTGCTGCTGCAGAGCAGGGACTGTATGGTACAGTATGTGGCCTAAATCAAAGGCTGCAGCTTGTGTCCTCACAAAAAAGCTCCGATGAGTCACTGTAACTCTCAGACTGGTGTTGTTGCATGGATTTTGGGGAACCAAAGTGAGGGAATTACAGTGTGACTTCCATTTACTGATCAAAATAAATCATGTTTGCAAATTTCAGTGGTGATAATTCAGGTCAGAGAGGTGTAACTGGAGTAAAAACACAGAGGACATTAGGTTTATGACCACATGCAAATGACAGTATTCTGCAGCAGTCGTTTCTAATGAACCCTGGCTGTCCTGCCTGTCATTACTGAAGTCACCCGCACTGAAATAACAAGTTTAGGGCCACTCACCCTGACGCGCAGGTTACCGGAGATTTGGCGTCGTCGCTCTTGTGACGGTCAGACAGGAGGGTGTCGCATCAAACCATCAATGACCTGATCACAGCAACCAAAAAGCTCACAGATCCTACAATGTGTTGTTCGGAGCAGCAGCAGGAGCAGCAGAGACAGTCGGTGCCAAGACGAGCGACAGGAAGGCGATGAGGAATCCCATTCAACTGGAGGGGCGGCCCGGTGAGGTCATGACGGGGAATGACTCGGAGACTAGGAAAACATCTTTGATTCACCTCTAAAACGATCACCTTCAAGTGGAAAGACCAGGATCCCCGATCACAGATGTGAAGCTGTGGGTTTCTCCGACAGTCTGCTTCCGTGCAGGAACACCAAATCAGGACCAAAACACTGGGAGGTGATATTAGAGGCAGGCGGGGGGAGGAGACTCCTGCGGATTGTCAAGCTCTGATTGGTCGGATTGTTTCGGGCTCAATCGAGCCCTGATTTAGGTGAATGGTGTTTGGTGAAGTCCCTGCTCACCTGAGGGTGCAGGTTCAAACGTGGCTCGGTGTGTGGAGTTATTCATACTGAAACCTGTGATTTTGTTTGTGCCTAAAATGAATCAGCTTCACATCAGACATGCTGTGTAACACTGTGAGTCAAAGCTTTGATTCTTAAATTAAAAGTATTGAATCTGATGTGATCTGCTGTGTGACTGTAGACATTGTGTGGACTGATAGAAAATGAACTGAACTCGAGCCTGAGACGGTGAGAAAGAAACATGTTTACTGTCATTTTGGGGTAAAAGTAAGAAATCATGGATGGTAAGCCTCCTTGCACTTTTGTGACACAATGCTGCCACCTATTGTTCAAATAGGCAACATGTCTGTAACACACGAGCATGTGTTGCAGGATTAAAGGAACACTTCACCCACAACATGATCATTTGAATATCAATCATTGCTGTTAAATCCTTGAAGAAAACTTTGTTTTTCTCGCATACCTCCACAGTGAACGAAGAATGTGTGTTTTTTTCTGATCTTGATGTTGTACAGGATGAATGCCACTCGAGGTATTCAGTCAAAGAATCCAGGGTCCATATTTACAAAGCTTCCTGGTGCTAAGAGTTGCTCCTGGTGAGAAAATACTAGAAAAAATCTTTAAATTATAGTGACATTTCCCCCTTAATGTTAAGACTAGGTCTTTGTAATGATAAAAGTAATTCTCAGAGTATCTAGCTCCTAAAGTGAAAAACTGTTAACTGTTAGCGAGGTATGAGATGGGAGATCATTTCAAGAGTATGCTAGATGATATGGCTGTTTTACAGTGTTGCTGCTTTGGTTAAGTGACAGACATGATTTTCTGCATATTACTGTTTTCATTGTTGTTGTTACAGTATGTATCTGTCCTTTATGGCAGACTCCATCCTTCATTATTTAACGTTTTCATCTTTTTACAGTTTTTTTTAAAGTTGCTGTTTATAATTCTTGATAGACGTGCTACTACTTCTTTATGGACTATTTATATATTTTCGTCCTTCTAGCCTGTTTAAAGTTAACTCAGGGCACTGCTGTCAAAGAGCTCAATGCTCGCTCAATTTTCACTGAATTAACAATGGTTGATGTGAATGACTTGGGCCTGTCTCAACCCTCCATCAGCAGTGTGATCACATTGACACTGACAACAATTTTAGTCTCATATTGCGATGCAGTTCTTTTTAGTCCCACTAGGTGTCCACACATTGCAGGATCACAAAATGTTGGGCCTCTGACAACCAATCTCATCTGTTAAAAGAATGCATCACTTCTAGCGACAGGATCGACCACACCTCCTCACTGAGGAACAAGTTTCTGTCCCCTCCTTGCTCAGAGTTGCCCTGAGAACTTTCCTACTTCACTCCTAACTAGGCTAAGTTAGGAGCTCTGTGAGAGTATTCGCAGAATGTTTGCAAGTACCGCCCCAGATGTTCACACTTTTTACTGAGATTCTTTGTTTCATAGAGATTTACAGAACATCGAAGGCAGAAAAGACCGTCTACACCAGTGGTTCTGAACTGGTCCAGCCACAAGGTCCAGATTTCTCCTTAGTCATTAGTTCAAGGTCCACTCAGTTTAAAATATTGAGCATCATACTTGTGTTTGGCCATGGCGTCAAGCTAGTTTGCTGTCTCTGTTCAGCTGTCTGTTTCTTAACTCACTCTACAGCAGGAAACGACACTTCAGAATAAAAGCTCTGTGCCTGATGATCACTGTTTTTTTACAGACTTGACACATTCACAAGTCATTTACGGTCCATTCAGAGTAGACCCGTAACCCACTTGTGGACCGCGACCCACCAGTTGGTCAACACAATATTCTTTAAAACAGGGCACTTATGTAAATGATGTTCTTTTTTTAAATTTATGATGATATGATGATGACTTGTGTTGTGTATGCCTTGGCACAGGACATTCAAATACACAAACATACCAGTTAACTATTTCATATAATGTTGGGCAGTTTAGTGATATAGTAGTTAAATATTAAAGTAGTTAAATATTTGGTGGCAAAAATGAAAATAAGTACAAATACCTCAAAACTGTGCATTCCATCACTGAGCTGTATTGTTTCAGTGTGACACCATATATGCTGTTCCTGGCGCTGGGTGTCTGCCAAGTGTGTACTAATGTCCTTGACTGTTTTTATTGTGTTCAGTTTTGTCCCCAAACTGTAAAACAATTTCCCTCTGCGGCTTTAAGTCAAAATGAGAAGCGACAATGAAACAGACAGCAGAGTTCCATTTAAATCCACTTTAAGGAGAGAAATGATAATTAGAAACAGCTATGGACAGCGACTGCAGTAATTACAAGCACAATAATAACAATAATATTTCTCCAATGTCCAAAAGTGTTCAAAAAATTGCATATGGAACCTCAAGGAGAAGAAGAAGGACAATTAATACATCATGATTATTAAGTGGATGCGGGCAGTGCCAGAAAGCGGGGAGGGAGATTTTAAGGAACCCAAGATAATTCTCATAGTTTGCACAGTCACTCAGGAGATAATCAGTAGATGAAGGGTCATGTTTTAGCATTTGGGACAAACAAAGAGGATCCTCCATTAAGTGACACTGGTTAACTCCCCACAGCACATGACACCGACAAAAACTCTGAGGAAATCAGAGATGAAAAACATCTTCACTATGTATCATATGGACGCTGCCATCTTTAGTTATTTATTTTGTGATATCCTCCTGAGACCCTGTGTCCTCTAATGTTTCCTGCCCCTCACACTTCATTCTGCTGAACTCAGACCTGTTGTCCTCAGTCGTTGACACTTTTGTGCCATCTAGTGGTAGTGAGATCACAATCCACTGATCCATGTAAAAACAAGATGGCAGCCATCTTTGCCAAGTCAGTCTGTAGCTGACCCTGACACAAAAGTGGAGAAAACCTGATCACGTTCATCAATAATGTTTGTAGTTTGATATGGCAACAAACTGACCAGTTGACTCTTAATTAGGAAGTGCTGGCCTTAGGACATCAGGACGTTATTGTCGTCTCGTTTGAGGACATTGGAACTTTGTCATCATCTTCTTTGAGGATGTTGGGACCAATTAGGTGTGACAGACTGTCTCTACTGACAAGAGGACATTCCTTGCTTGGAGTATGAAACAAGGACAATTCACCCAGAGTTACAAAATGAACAAATCACAAGAGTTTTAGATTTGTTGCATAATTTGAAA
The DNA here is from genome assembly GCA_029783705.1 of Chaetodon striatus. Classification (NCBI taxonomy): domain Eukaryota; kingdom Metazoa; phylum Chordata; class Actinopteri; order Chaetodontiformes; family Chaetodontidae; genus Chaetodon; species Chaetodon striatus. The sequence goes on along the minus strand of JAPZEB010000002.1, from coordinate 30,779,698 downwards.
TTTAGATTTTGCACAACGTTCAGACATTGAAATAAACATTTCTATATTTACTGAAACACTGTGACTATTAAAAATGAACTCAACGTTCTCATATGAGGACATCATATTTTTCTGAAATTACTTCCTGTTCAAAGACAATGTTTAGTTATACTTACCAGGTTCTGCTCAGAGACATTCAAAATGTGTGCCAAACAGAAGCTGAGGTCTCAGGAGGATATCACATATTTCATGTCTCAATTACAATATATTTCAATAATACTATAGTTGATTGTTACACTCAAATACTTTGAGGTTTATTGTTTTTCTTTCTGTAAGCTGGACTTCTATTTGATATTCTGTGACCATTGTATGATGCATTTTATCCACAGAAAATTCATTTTTGATGGAAACATTTATTTAATACTTATACTAATCCTCTCATCCTCTTCTCCTCTCTGTCATGTTTATCCAAAAGTACACTGCTACACAGCACGGCTGCATTTCTGGGAAGAAAAATAATCCCTTTTCCTTTCTGTATCTTGTTTATAGAGACTTTATTTCCTTCCCCCTCACCCCCATTTTTCTCTGATACTTTCTTTGTCAGGATCTAGCTCCCAGACTTTCTTCTTCAGTCTCGTTTGTAGCCTCTGTCCTCTTCTCTTTCTGCCCTACTCCCAGTTTTTTTATGTCCTTCACTGTCCAACAGTCTCAGTCATCCAAGTCTCTGGCGTCAGACCCTATAGGAAAGAGCATATCGCTCTCCAAGGAGAGGTTGCTGCCCAGGCCGGCCATGCGGCTGCGCAGCAGGAAGTGTGTCCTCCTCTGCAGCAACCTCTGCTGCTCCTGCTTCAGCTCCACGTAGGAGCGCGAGAAAGTGTGGAAGATGGAGGTGACGGGGAAGGCCATGAGGAGGATCCCGCTCAGGATGCTGCTCAGAGCCACCACCTGGCCTGGGATGCTCCTTGGCACCATGTCCCCGTAGCCCACTGTCGTCATGGTGATGACAGCCCACCAGTATGTAGCAGGAATGCTGGTGAACTCCTGCGTTGTGGCCATTTCATTCTCAATCAAGTATAGCAAGGGGGAATACAGGGCGATGGCCACACACAGGAAGAGGAGGAGCAGCCCGAACTCCCGTGTGCAGCGACGTGCTGTGAGGCCCAGAGTCTGCAAGCCCAGAGAATGGCGAGCAAGCCGCATCACGTAGAGGATACGCAGGGCCCTCAGGACGCGCAGCACCAAGCCCACTTTGTCCAAGTAGCTGCTGCCAGAGCCCAATCGCTTCTCCCCTTTGGAGGTGCTGTCCACCAGCAGGGTGATGTAGTACGGCAGGATGGCCACCACGTCTATTAGGTTCAGGGGCTGCCGGAGGAAGGCCAGCTTGCTGCGGTCCTGAATGAAGCGCAGAGTGAACTCCAAGGAGAACCAGGCCACGCACACCGTCTCCACTATAAAGATGTTGTAGCACATCTGGGAACATGTGCCCTAAAGAGGAAAGACACATGAGTGAGCATGTTCATCATCAGCATGTGTGAGTGGTAGCTGTAGTCACTAGAGGGAACCACTTCTATGTGAAATCCAGGAGCTAAGCATGCTGGGATGCTACAGCAATAAACACAATGTGCAAAATATTTAAACAACCAACAAAATAAATCAAGCTCACACATACATCTTCAATTATTTGGACAAATAAATTGGCAAGAAGAATATTAAGAATTTTAATTTTGATTTAATGTATGATCTGTGCTGTAAAACACAGTAACTGTTATGTTAATGTTCTTCTTGATGCATGTTTTTTAAAGCTACGGTTCACCCAAAAATTGAAAAAAAAAAAACCCCACAATATTTTTTCTATTTCCTGTATTATCAGTCTAGATTGTTTTGGTGTGAGTTGCTAAGTGTTGGAGATATTGGCCGTAGAGATGTCTGCCTTCTCTCCAATATGGTGGAACTAGATGGCACTCCGCTTGTGGTGCTCAAAGTACCAAAAAATACACTTGAAAAACGCAGTATCAATGTCTCTTTCCAGATATCATGACCCGGTTACTCAAGATAATCCACAGACCTTGTTGTGAGCAGTTCCATGTAAGAACTATTTTCTTTCTGCCACTCTACACCCACCAACCTTACTACCTAGCAGCGGGAAGCAGCATGCATCTTCTTATAGCAGAGAGGCGAGTCCTGGTGACCAGCCGTGGGTAGAGTACTAAAAATTTATACTCAAGTAAGAGTATAATTACTCCTATAAAAATGTTTCACGTAAGAGAAAATTGTGATTTGAGAAAATTTCTCAAGGTAGCCCTGTGTGAGGGTGTGACTTGTACTGTCACTGAGAGAGAGCTAACATGAAGTAGAGCAGGTCAGCTAATCAATCAAATAACAATAGTCTATACAACTGAGATGTGAGCCATCTCCCACTCTTTCTCTATTTTCTTTTTACCCTTTCTTCCTCGTCAAAACATCGAAGATTAATGTCACATATGAAAAAATTCACATACATACTTCCCTCAAGAGGAGTTTTGTTTATTTTTTTTAAAGCGAAGATCTGTGCTTTGTTTTTTTCCCAGGAGGCACAGGGAGCACTTTATCATAATGGTTGTCTATATAAGATTTGGGTAAGTGTGGCCAGATGTGGTCAGGGACTGTTGCTAGAAGCTGCCTCTTGTTCTGGGCTTTGCTCCGTACTCATTGCATTGTGGTCAAATGACAGGTGGTGCTTCTTCTTCTGGAGGAAGCTGACAGCTTGGTATGTGGAGTAGAGGTGCTCCTCACTCAGCGCCCTGCCTTACTCTCAGTCTTCACATTAGAGCAGTCTAGTTGAAACAAAGGTTAAATGGCAAAGGTAAATGTAGTGAAGTAAAAGGTAGATTACCAGCTCAAAATTATACTTCAATAAAGAGCAGGAGAACAGTTTAAAAAAGGAACATGAAAAGTATTTGTTCCTTCAAAAACAAGCACTTTTTTGCTCTTTTGAATGACTTGTATGCGTTACTGCACACCAAGCATGAGATGTGAACATTATGATATCCTCCACTTTATCAAAATGGTTGTCTTTTTTAGATTTTAGTACTTTTTTTTTTTTAAAAACTCAATAGGAATGTCGCTTTCCAGAAATCATGACCCAGTTACTGAAGATAATCCACATGTCAGAACTATTTTCTTTCGACCAAACTACACATGACAACTGCTCTCAGAAGAAAGTGCATCTACTGCGAGCTCAGCTAGCAGGATGTTCTCAATGTTTACATTTCATGCTGGGTGGGTAGTGACTCATACAAATAGCACAATTTTTCATGTTCCTTTTTTTAAGTACTTCTACTCTTCAGTGGAGTATATTTTTGAGCCAGTAATTTACTTTTTACTACATTTGCCATTTCCATTTATAGCTTCGTTTCAACTAGTCTAAATGAGGGGACTGAACGTAAGGTGGGAGGGAGAGTAAGGGGCACCTCTGTTGCAGATGCCAAGTTGTCAGCTTCCTGGCACAGACAAAGAAGCACCACCTGTTGTTTGACCATGATGCAATGATGACGGAGCAAAACCCTGAACAAAAAGCAGCTTCCTGCAACAATCCCTGACCACATCTGGCCACACTTTTCACACCAAAATCTGTAAAAGACAAGCATTATGATGAAGAGCTCCCCATACCTGCTGAAAAACACAGAGATCTCCACTTAAAAAAAAAACTCCTCTTAAAGGAAGTTTCAAAATGTAGTTAGCTAGCTAACATTATCTATGTTAATTTTTTCACATGTAATGTTAATCTTCAATTTTATAAGGAGAGGGTAAAAGAAAGAGAAAGAGAAAGAGTGGGAGACTGTTCACATCTCAGTTGTATAGACTATTGATATTTGATTGATTAGCTGACCTGCTGTACTTCATGTTAGCTCTCTCTCAGTGACAGCTTACAGCTGAACTGTAACTGCGTTATTAGCTGGTAGCCAGTTACCAAGTTCAGAGCTGGTGACCAAGGAAGGATGGTGAGGTTAAGATGTAGCCCTGAGCTTATCTAGACACTTAATTCTACTGCCATCATCACTCTTTGCTGCCTGCCGTCTTCACCATGACACCCGAGAGAGCTGCCTCCCCAGACATTCACAATGAAGTACACGTCACACCCTCACAGGTTACCCAAAAGGCCACCACCCTTAAAGGGGAAAAGGGTAAGTAATTTGTACTTTGACTAATGTATTAACCTGGTACTTTTTGGGGCAATTTTCATTTTTACTGGGGTAATTGTACTTCGAATGGAATACAGATTTTCAGTACTCTACCCACTAATGGTCACCATCATGAGCCTCTCCTCCATGAGTAGATGTACTTTTAAAAAAAAAAAATTTTTTTAGTTGATACGATTGATGGGTATAGAAAATAGCTCCTACATGAGCCTGCTCACAACAAAGTCTGTGGATTATCTTGAGTAACCAGGTCATGACTTCTTGAAAGAGTCTTTACTGTTGAGATGAGTTTTCCAAATGTTTTTTTTTCCATCTAGCCATCCAGTTTCACTGTATT
>JAPZEB010000002.1:30734427-30754377 GCA_029783705.1 Chaetodon striatus | reverse complement strand
TTTATTAATGCATTAGTTTGTCTTTTTAATCAACTTCTCATTTATTTCTGCATGGGAAATACGAATTTTTCCATCATCATTTTTAACTGACATTTCTGGATTACAATATAATATTTAATGTATAATAACCTGGGTTACACGTATAATAAAAAATCAATACTTAGCGTCCATGTATTGATACAATATCACCAAGCTAAGTATCACAATACTGTACTTAAGGTTCATTAGTATGGTTTTGTATTTCTCTGTAATGTAGCACAGTGTTCTGCCCATGTTTATTTATAAGGTTTTACATAGACTGTTTTCATCAATAAGATGGTTGTAACAATCAGTGTGTTATTCAAGCAAATGAAAGGGAAAAAAATAGGGGAAAAAAAATTAACAGTACAGGCAGTTACACATTGAAAATATTGATGGTATACAATATAGCAAGGGGCAGAAAACCTACCTACAAGGGGGAACAGAAAGGAAAATGAGGAAATGAGTAAGTAAATAAAACTAATAATACAGTAGATTGCTAAATAGAATAACAAAGTGGAGGGAGCCAGAAAGAGAGAGACAGATGAAAGAGAAAAGGGAAAAAAACTGTCAGTGGGATCAGTATGGGGCACAATGTACAAACAGGAATATCCAGGATTTACATCTTACACTGGGCCTTGGAAGGGAAGGAGAAGGTTCTACCAGTAGGCTATATCCTGTAGTGTTTGTTAGGTGACAGGTTGACTCTTTTGATGTAGTCAAAAAAAGGGAACCACCGTTTCAAGAACTTAATGGAGGAGCCCCCCAGAGTGTATTTAATCATTTCCAATTTAAGGAAATAAAGAATATCTGTAATCTAACGAAAATGAGGGGGAGGATTTTTGGCTCTCTAGTTGAGGAGTATTAAACGTCTTGCCAACAAGGTTACAAAGGCTATAGTTTGTTCTTTAGATGCATACAGAGAGGGTGAGCGGGTGTTACTGTTTCTTCAACAATGTATAAGACAATTTTAAAAACCTCTGTCCAGTAGTTATGCAAAGCTGGACATAGCCAGAACATGTGTATGTAATTTGCTAGGGAATGCTGACAACGATTACATGCAGGAGACACTTTACTGAAGATTTGCATTGGTGTAGTGGGTACTGTGTATAATTTTACATTGAATAAGTGCATGCCTTGCACAAATAGAGGACTTGTGGACCTGGTGTAAAACGTCAGACCACAGTTCATCAGAAAATTCTTGTCCCAAGTCCTCCTCCCACAAGGTCCTGATGGGGTCTGATGTTTGCGGACGTATGAGGTGAATTCTATTGTAAACCATGGAAACGAATCCCTTTAAAGAGTTGACTGGTGTCAAGAAGCCATCAAGAGGTGTGTTCATGGGTAAAGCTGGGAATCCAGGAAATCTAGAGCGGACAAAGGACTGGACTTGCAGATGTCTGTAGAAATGTAGTTTAGGTAGTGAGTATTTATCTGCAAGCTGTTGAAAAGAGGCAAATACATTATCAATATATAGGTCCTTGAATGTGCAAATACCAAACCTGGACCAGAGTAAAAAAAGCATCATCTACAAGGGAAGGTGGGAAAGCGTGGTTTGAAGCCAGGGGAGCATGAATATAGAATGCTTGCAAACCAAAATGACACTTAAATCGAGCCCAGATCCTGAGTGACTCTCTCACAATAACATTTTCAGACAAGACAGAGGCTGCAGGCGCAAATGAGGAAGGAATAAGGGCCATAAGACACTGGCTTAACAGGAGGTGGTATAAATACATTGCATTTGTTTTCATTGAGATGGTATGTTAGTTGTTTCCCCTTTATTTCTCCTTGTCAGTGTTGTTCAAGCCTAAAGCTCAGTTTCTGATTTGGACCATATGGAGGCCAGAGAGAGCTGAATTACATGTTGTGCTGACTGTAAAGGTCAAGTCAAAATGGAACACCATTTAAGTCAAGAATTCCAATATGTTGTCTCCATGGCCTACGCAAGTGCAATCAATATTTTTGATCATGAACTACTCTCTGTCAAGGCCAGAAACCAGAGAGGTCAACCCAGTCTCACTCTGAAGTCATTGAAATCCGGTTCTTGTGCAGTCAGACACGGACGAAAAAGCTGTCCTGTAACGTCGGCATGATATGCAGCAAAAGTCCGAGTAGGGTAGGCAGGAGGAGTGGATGTGTTCAACAAATGCCGACTTTCACCCAGGAGGCTGGTGTTTGCTTCCCGTATGATTCTAAAGCCAAATCCTGTTCTTTTTTCCTAAAGCCAACCACGTGCTTTTGTTTTTGAAGAACAAAAATGTCAATTTACAGTGTTATACTAACATAGTGCCTTTATTTTGAAAGAACACAATGCATGTAACAGGCAATACTTGACACTGCGTTCCAGAAGGTCAACAACCAACACACCCAGGGTACCTTGCATGTTGTATCTGGACGTGGGAAGTCCATGACCAAATGTCCATATGTGCAAGGTTAGGATGAGAATGTGTTGGAAAGGTAAGTCTCAAAGTTGTGATGTCATAGGGTATAAAGTCTGCAGCTGCTCCATAGACAATGAATGGGAGCCTAATTTTGTGAAAACACCGAATGTTAATTTTACATCCAAATGAGCTTGATCCTATTGTAGTGTTCTCAGTTCTGAAACAGAAAATGTATCCATATACTCAGAACATTTCCCTGAGTGCTCTCAGTGTCACCTAAAACAATTTTCCAAATTCATTGTCTAAGGAGCAGTTCCAGACTTTACACCACATATCATCACAAATTTATCTTTCAGCACTTTTAGCACTGATAATACAAGTATTTTTGGAGTGTCTTTGATCATAGGAATGACATGAACTGATTTTGAAATTGAGCATAGTTTCTCTTGAAAGTGGCTTGTCTCTTACTGACATCGAAATTTGGGGAAAAAAAAACCTTTGCACTATGTTTGTTATACCTTACTCACTTGCCTCCTCACATTAGCCCTGCACCTTGTATTGACACCTTATCCACACTGGTCTAGACTACAACACGTTGACCTTTTAGGTTTAAGTCATGATATTAATAATACAATGCAACATAACTCCCCTCACTCTGGTTTCCTCGAATGCAAATTTTGCCTTCAAAACCCACAAATGACTCTGCAGCAGCAGCAGCTGAAGATAAAGAGGCTCTACTATGTTTGTCAAATCTGTTTTTACATCTTTGTTTGCTCCTTTATATCAATCTCACGCTTCTTCCTGAAGAAACTGCAGAATAGTAAGGCGGTATAATTCATGCTCATTCTTTTTAATGTCTCCACGAGTTGTACTGAATCTGGTTCAACAGACTGATTATGTGCCGGCTTTAAGAAGACCTGCTTTATAAGTGGTTAAACACGGTACAGTTGTTGAGATGCTAAAATGTCTTTAGAGAAGCTAAATAAAGCATACAGCTGTTTTGTCAAAGAGGCTTTTGTGAGCTGCTTACACATGCTCCATTACATTCAATTTGCAATTCTAAAGTGACTGAATTTTCCAGTTCAGTGGTAAAAATACACCGTGTTGAAGCATTACTCCACAGAGGAAGCACTTGTGTCCTATGATGCAGCCCAGTTATTGCCTCTTGATTCCAGTGGAGTGCTGTTGAACAGATTCTGGTGCTTCAGTCACATTCACAGCTTCTTGTCTCCCCCTGCAGGCTGTCAGCAAAGCTCACCAAATATTTTTAATCTCCTCTTGCTACACTAGCTGTCACTATAATACAGGCTATGAGTATACAGTAGTGTGACTGTACATACAGTGTTTCCATGCATGTCAGGCTTTTCATCATTCATATACGGGTCATATGGAATGATCATCAGACTGAGTCCTGTATTTTTCCATCTGAGCTGATTTTCCAAGCTGCGTTTCTCATATAGTCAGGTTACGTAAAAACTTTAAATGATAAAGAAACTGGTTGCATATTTTATTAATAAAAATACAGCAGATTCAGATTATCATCATTTATCTCTCACACTGATAAATTTAATTGTTGGATAATGTTTAGATGCGAGTTTCCTCCGTCTGTGCTCCACCAAATAAATTCAATAAGTCTACGTACTTTAGCATTCAGAGGGGACTTTGCATACCTGAAGCCCAGGAAACTGACTCATGTCTCTGAGAAAATGATTTGGAGGTTTTCAGAAGCGTCTGCAAATGGACAATGTCATCTTTATTCCACACAAACAGCCCGTTATACTGTTGCTCTGCAGCTGACCCTGCAACTTATTACATTTTTTTTTTCTTTAAAGGTCCAGTGTGAAGGATTTAGGAGGACATATTGGCAGATGTGAAATATAATACAACAAGTAGGTTTTCACAAGTGTATAATCAGCTGAAAATCAGAATTCTTATGTTTTCGTTAGCTTAGAATGAGCTGTTTACATCTATATAGGAAGCGGATCTGTGTCTATGGAGATAACCATGTTGCACTGCCATGTTTCTACAATAGCCCAGAACAGACAACATTCAAGTTGTGGAGTTTTTGTGTTTTCCCATTTTCCCGTCAGCCACCATGGTGTGAAGCCGCTCTGCAATGAGAGCGCTGATTTTTATTTATTTTTTTTTTACTTTAAATTTGCTTGATTTGGTGTTTTTACTGGTGTAAATCGCCAGGTCTGTTTGTTTTGGAGAGAAGGAGACCTCAGCAGATAATTTGGTTCCCAGTAAAAATCTCCTGAAAGTCTGAATCAGAAAGAAAGTGAGGACACGTTAAAGCAAGGGTGTCCAAACGTTTTTGAGTGGGGGTCAGATTAGATAATGTAAAAATACCTGGAGGCTGGCTGCTTCTTGCATCATATGGGTTATTAAAGATTAAAGATTTTTTTCTTTTTACATTTTTTTCTTGCCTTTTTGCCTTTATTTAAAAGGACAGATTGAGTGTGAAAGGGGAGAGAGAGGGGATGACATGTGTTAATGGGCTGTAGGCTGTAATCAAATTTGTGCCGCTGCGACACAGGCACAGCCTTAAGGGCCTGAGCACACATTAGCTGGTGAAGGGCTAGCTGCCTGTCTCTGACACACCAAACAGCGCCCAAGAAACACTGATTTGTTACGTGAAACTGTTTTATTCGGTGTTTTTACCGGTTTAAATCATGGGGTTTGTTTGTTTTGGAGAGGAGGAGACCTCTGCAGATAATCCAGCTCCTGGTAAAATCTCCTGAACATCTGGATCTTAAGTTATGAAAGAAAAAAGCTGAGCGCATATTAGCATGTGCTGGGTTAGTGGACTGTCTGCAATGTGCCAATCAGGGTAGTAGAAACACTGATTTGTAATAGCAAACTGCCTTTTTTAGTGTTTTTACTGGTTTAAATCACCTGGTCTGTTTGTTTTGGAGAGGAGGAGACTTCTGCAGGTAGGGGTGTCCAAACCTTTTTTAAATTAGACAATGTGAAAATACCTGGAGGCTAGCTGCTTCTTGCATCATATGGGTTATTAAAGAAAATCATGTCAAACACAACTGTTATCTTCAGGGGATTTTTTTTTTTAGATTTTTTCTTATTACATTTTTTTTCTTGGCTTTTTGCCTTTATTTGTTAGGACAGATTTAATGTGAAATGGTACAAAGAGGAGACAACATGCAGCAAAGGGCCGCAGGCTGGGATTGAATTTTCCACCACAGTGGGAAAGACACAGCCTTGATACATGAGGCACCCGTTCTACTTGGTGAGGTACTGGGCGACTCGAGTGTTATCTTTTTAAGTTATCAGAGAAAAAAGGTGAGCACACATCGGCAGGTGCTGGACTAGTGGCCCATCCCCCAACGCGCCAAACAGTGTAGGAGAAACACTGATTTGTAATGTGAAACTGCTTTATTCAGTATTTTAGCGGTTTAAATCACCAGGTCATTTTGTTCTGGAGAGGAAGAGACCTGTATGGAAATATGGGGCTCAGTAAAAACCTCCTGAACAAAGAACACTGAAGAAATTATAACCAGGAGAAGTTTAAGCTCAATACAATCTGCAATCCTCACCACTAGATGCCACTAAATCCCCCTAAATCTTATGCATTATTATTTCAAACACTTAAAAGAAGTGTCGGAAAAAGGGGTTGCTATGATGAGTACAAACAGTTGAGCTTTGCAAATTATGATTTAAAATCTGACTTCATGTATAGGATTTAATTTATAGTTGAAGAAATAATGCTAATATTGAGGCCAGTTAAATTTGTTGCCCTTTACATCAGAATGAGCTCAGCCTTCTCTTTTTTCTTTTTTGGAAATAACACAAAAGCGAGCTGAATGAAATGCCAAGCTCATCATGTATTTCATTCTTGTCCGATTTCACACAGTAAATCTGTATGCGGTCCGAACTCATTACACCATCCAGTGCTAAAGGGCGCGTGAGTCATCGTGGCATATCTGTATGAGTGGGCTGTGTGAGACGGCTCATGCAGAGCAGCCCACGTGCTGCTTTTTCAACCAGTGGTGATGTCATAAGCAGAGACTTCCTGAACACAAGGTTCATTCACAGAGCCCTCCTCCCGGCACGGGGACCAAGCACCAAACAAGCTGTCTCCATAGTAACTACAGCCTCCGGGCATGTGTGTCCCATTCTTGTTGTTATTTGTTATTTAATGTGAGTTTGAAACTGTGTGTGTGCTGTACGTGCACACATGTGCCTATGTAAATAGCACCTCATTTTACTGGGTTAAACTTAAAGCTCAGACTATTTCTTGTTAAAGTATATACACAAACATGGTGAGTTTCCCATGAGTCTGTCTGCTCAGGACAGGAGGGGAGCACTTGATGAGTCACTGTCTACTGTGGGTCTACTAATTTTCAATTTTCCCCTTATAATAAGGAGCATAGAGTGAAGAGACACCTTTGAGCTGTATTTACTGCACACACTGACAGTACTATCTACCACCCACAACCTGGGTTAAGGACCTTAAAGAGACAGTTCACCTCCACATACACATATTTTCCCTCCAACCTGTAGTGCTATTTATCAATTTAGATTGGTGTGTGAGTTGCTGAGTGTTGGAGACATCGCCGTAGAGATGTCTGCCTTCTCTCCAGTATAATGGAACTAGATGGCACTCGACTTGTGGTGCTCAAAAAAAAATACATCTGAAAAACTCGACAGCAGTGTCTCTTTCCAGAAATCATGACGGCGTTACTCAAGACAATCCACAGACCTTGTTTTGAGCAGTTCCATGTAGAAACTATTTTCTGTCTACCGAGCTACACTCACCAAGTGTATCCCAGAGCAGAAGGAAGCATGCATCTACTCATGGACAAGCTCACTGGCACATTGTCCTCCTTGGCTGAGCTGCAATGCTAGCTAGCTCTGCAGTGCTAGGTGAGCTAGCAGTCGATGCACATGCTGTGTTCCATTTACCGCAAAGTTGGAGGCTGGAGCTGGGAATGACATCACACCCAAGTTTATCGTGTTCCAGTATAACAAGTTGGAAAGTCAAGATGTTGTAAGCAATACCAGTTTTAGCCAGGTTAGCCACTGTTAGCAATACCAGTTGATAGCAATGCACTGGACTGAATTTGTGCATACAAACACCTTTGCAACATGTCCACACATAGAAGTTGGACAGGACTGTGTGTACAACTTTTAATGAGACACAAATAAGACAGAGGTGCTAACAGACAGTAAATTACAACAGCTTCACTACTGTTGATGCACGGAGGAGTCACATGGATTTTGAGGTTGGGGTTGGTGAAGTTCCTCCCCCTTCCAGAGTCAGACACCCAACTTCAGACGGCCCTACATTTGAATTATTTTGAGTGGGAACTCAGAAATTCCAACTTCCAAGTGCAAATGGAATGCACCACAACTTTCAACACTTCCAATTTCCAAAACTTTCTGCACAGTGATATGATTGGCAGGTGTTGTTCGGAAGAAAACAAATAGTTCCTACATGAAACTGATCACAACAAGGTCTGTGGATTGTCTTGAGTAACTGGATCATGGTTTCTGGAAAGAGACATTACTGAAAATGTTTTTTTTTGCACTTTGAGCACCACAAGCTGAGTCCATCTATTTCCATTATATTGGAGAGAAGGCAGACATCTCTATAGCTGATACCTCTTAACTCAGAAACTCACAGCAAAAAAAATCTATGCTGATAAATAGCACTACAGGTAAGAGGAAAAATATGTATTTGTGATGTGAGGGTGAACTGACCCTTTAAATGCATGCCAATATTAATTAATTAATTATTTTATTCATTCATTCATTCGTGGGAGTAACTGTGCAGGAATGACACACCACAATAAGGACAATCATGATGTATATGGTTATTTATTGCTACTTTTAAGGATACAAAAATAGCATGAAACAGAGACTTTTTAAATGAGGCACATAGTCTTGTAGACTCAAAATGAAACAAATACATGACGACCATCAACACAGAAAATAAAATAAGACAGTATTAATAACATTTCCATTACCAATGATTTCTTTAAAGACTGTAAAATAATAACAAATGCATAAAGAAAAATAAAGGGAGGAGAGACTGTTTAGGAAAGTTTTTGGTAATGTATCATAATTCACTTCAGAGAAAAAAAAGGTTGTACATTGTAATAAAACAGATTAAAGATATGATAACATTGTGTATATTATAAACACAAGAGACATGTAAATGACAAACAACAAATCTTTTCTATTTTAGTCTACTTAATTTTTACTGTAACACATGGACAATCACACTTTGCATCTAATATTTACAGAAAAGGGGAAAAATATTCAATACAGATTACATTCAAGATATGTCAATGCACTGGCTCAATGAGAAATATCATTAATAGATCAATATTAGCTTTACTAATATTACAAAATAAAATCTTATTTTTATCAAATAGGTCCATATCAAACATTAAAAATTGAGATTCAGCCTTCCATTTAACTTCTATTATATGCTTCACTTGCAAGATTTTTCTCTTTAAAATTATAAAAATGGCACTTGGCACTTTTAATGTACTCCAATTCACTCAGTGAAATATTACAAAAATATTGTTTTAAACTACAACTTACAAGCTGTATTAGCACGAGTTATACACACTGTGTTTCCCTACTGTGCTTACAGTGTGTATAAATTTTAATGACGCTGACAGAAAATAAAATGTATGCTCTTTTCATTGCAAGCGTGAAGCTTGTGCATAGGCAGGCATCTAGCTTTGAGTATACTGATTGTCAATATGGATAGCCTCAATCATACACAAAACAATGTACACAGTATAAGCTTTGGAATATTTTGTTTTTCGACTGTGGAAGCAGCCAAAGATGTTATTACAATCAGCTTTAAGAGCAATACAAATAAAATAGACACAAATATTTGATTAAAAAAGCAAGAAAACCTTTAAATTTCAATGTACAAAATCTCTCACTTCAGCTTGCATGAGCCAGAGCCACGTATTTAAATCATTTTTAATGCACGATTGAAAGAAAAAAAATCATTTAAAAAGCATTTAAATCATTTAAAAAATGTAGACTCGTGCTATTGCTGTAGCATGACGGGCCCCCGTGAAGCCACTTTGGCATTATAACCTGAATATAATGCAATATATATTTCACGAATATAAAATGGTACATTATTCACATGACTCAAATATTATATAAAAAGTAATAACATTGACCCCCTGTTATTGAAAACAGTGCATATTAGGAGGCATCACAATAGTTCATCTGTATATGGTTAAGGCAGTGTGCGCTTCACTTCAATTAGAAAACTGCACTTGAAATGAGATGATCAGCATGTAAGCTTAGAACAATCCTTTCATGTAAAACTGCATATGAAGTTACACACAGATAAAGCACACACACTTTGTGCAAGAAGAATCAAACAACAAGATGACAAGCTTTTGGCCACAAGACATATTTGACACATTTTTGGTATGAAATTAAACAGGTTTTCTTCAAAAAGAATTTTCACAAATTTGAAACCGCTGCATGCTACGTAACCGTCATTCACTAGTATGAGGCAAACAGGTGTGGATTTATTGCCTGGACAGTATGGCTAATGTTTTATTTTGTTTTATCTCTATACCTATCTGTTAAAAAGAAACAGCATCCAAATGTCAACCAAAAAAAATCTAAGAGATAAGGCACATTCACCTGTTGTTTCTCACCAGTTTACTGGGAACCTGCTGGGTGTTGGTGTCAGACGTTATGGGTCAAATGAATTGTTCTGTTTGCCATATGAAACTGTTTATTGCAGAAAAATATCCAAAGCAAACACAGCAGCCGGGGGCTGATAATTCTATCTGTACAGGTAAATAAAATGAGGAAGAGAAGGTCTGATTGTTGGTGGATGTGCGTCACCTTACTGGAAGGTTGAAGACTGTGTGTTTATTTGTCTGTCTGTGTGTGTCGAACGTAGGGAGGGGGCGGAGGAGGGGGACTTATGTTGTCATTTCCTGCCTGAGTCCCTCCTCTATGTTTGCCCTCTGGCCTGAACGCCCGTCAGATCCTTTCTTATGATCTCATTCACTGTAAAACACAGAAAGTGAGAGACGTTAGACAGAAGCAGAATCAGTTTCAGTAATTTCACAATATAGTGCATATTTAAACAGTGTGCCAAAATTAACCTCGTAGCTATGTGGGATACATAGGAGCTGTTAAGTCTAAAAAACTAGGCATTCTTTTAACAGTAAGTCATTTATGGACTATAAAACTGTTTATTTCAATGCCTGAACATTGTTGTGCAAATACAAAGTTGCAAACAGTGCAACATTTGTTTAATATTTGTAACTCTATGGATGGAGTCACTGTTCAAATCTAAAAATGTTCAAAACTGTTCATTTCAATGCCTGAACATGGCTGAAGAATTGCAAGTAATGCAACATTTCTAAAAGCCTTGAGATTTGTTTGCTTTGCAACTCTTTATGAATATTCCTCGCTTTATATTCCAAGCCAGAAATGTACTTTTGTCGGTAGGAACAGTCTGTCACACCTAATTAGGCTGTGTGACATTCTGCAATATTAAAGTCCCAATGTCCTCAAATGAGCACTAACTGATAAAGTGTTTTAGCTTAGCTTTTAGCTTTAGTTACTTTTAATGAAACTCGTCATTTTTTGCCATATCAAACTACAAACATAAAAAAATCATATATTAAAAGGTTTTAACCATAATTCTGACAAAGTTTTGTACCTCATCCACTCTTGCGTCACTATCAAAAGTAAACTCACTTGGCAGAGATGGCTGCCATCTTTTTTTTTTATATCAATTAGTGTGCTTTTGCTTCCACTAGATGATACAAAGAGTGTCCACGAACGAGGACAGCAGGTTTACGTTAAGCAAAATGAAGTATATGGTGTGGCTAACCCAAAATGTAAGGTCCTCACATGAGGACTCGGGGTCGCAGAGGGTTAAAAAGTGAAACAGATTATATTCCTGAATTACTGTTGCCAAAGAGGCCTCATAGGAGTGATACTCAACTTGTGGCTTTTGGGCCAAATCTGGCCCACAATAGGGTGCTGGTGGCCCGCTGCCCATTTTCTAATTCACAATTAAGATACACTGATTCACACTGGGGATTTTTTTGTACTTTCAAAGTAGTTAAGCTGCAACAGTGCATTAACAAAGCATTGAAATAGGGCTTTTCTTATAAACCTCCCAAAAAGAGCCAAGACAGGATTCCCCTGGACCCTGCATGGACTGGTTTTACCTCTTAGCAAAGACGAGTGAGAACAAAAGTTTAAAACCCACAATTCATTCATTATTTAGTGGTAAATATCATAGATGTTCCTTCATAAACTGGCTCCTGGCCTCCTGTCGTACTGCAAAAGTGCCCTTCGGGCAAAATAAGTTGAGAATCTCTGCCTGAAAGACTGAGTGACATTTTTGTGAGTGCTGTGATGGAAGGCAGATAAAGGCTGCATTAATGATGAGCAACCACAAGAGGTAGAGCTATGCATGAGCCTATAAGTGATTACTCTCTGTCGGTTGGATGATAAAAAAAAGTGTGTGTATTCACATCAACAGAAGAGGAAGGGGGTTGAAATGGAAACTTTCAGTGTCATGGTTCTAAAAATAGAATCACAATGTGCAGGTGGGTGCTTGAAACCTGTGTATTGCACTGAAAAAAAAAACCAAAATGTTGTATTTCTGTCTGGAG
Source organism: Chaetodon striatus (assembly GCA_029783705.1). NCBI lineage: Eukaryota > Metazoa > Chordata > Actinopteri > Chaetodontiformes > Chaetodontidae > Chaetodon > Chaetodon striatus. The sequence goes on along the minus strand of JAPZEB010000002.1, from coordinate 30,742,325 downwards.
ATTCTTTATATCTGCCAACACATAAGCATTTGAAGCTTTGTTGTGAGTGTGCCAATAAAATAACCACTGACAAAACGAAGAGGAAGTGTAACTACCTGTGACTGCTCACCTCCGTTTAAACACCGTCACATTTCAACAGGTAGTTCTGCTTTGAGTAGAAAGGAATGGCGAGCATGTGTGACATGTCATCAGTGCAGATATGCCACACTGTCTGTGTGGAGCTCTGGTGTTTATCTGGGAGCCCAGGCCTGGAAGCCTACTGTGTGTGTTCCTGTGTGCACTGGCACTCTGAGACATTATACGCTGATGCCACTGCTTCCACCATGCCTCGGGGAACTCATTAGGGTCGATGAGTAATATAAGTATTCCAAAGTGGGCCAAAAAAGCTTTTTGCCTGCAACCAAGCCATTACAGAGCACATATCGTGACTGGGTTTTTGTAGCCATGGCAACGGGCTACACTTAGGGATTCTGTTATTTAACTAAAGGTTAAAAATGTTCATGTTAAAATTTGACTATGAGCATTGGTGGTTCTTTTAGCAGTTTGTGAAAAAAGTTACTGGGACACACCTTTTATCATAGTTTCAATACTTTTTAAAGTTTTCTTTTTTTTTGTTTTTTTGTTTTTCTTGCTTAGCTTAACATCAAGACTGGACATGGGGGGGGGGTGGGGGTCAGAGGGCGGCACATTTATAACATGTGCATTTGTCCCCCATAAATACATGGAAGTAGGCAGCCTTTATTTTGACACAAATGAAGATATTTTCTCTATATAATTTTGAAGAAAGTGCACAAATTGGTGCGTAAAATTGGGCTAGCAGAATGCAGGAAATAAAGTGTTTAATACTCAAAATTTTCTGGTGAAGGACTCCCAATGTCATGTGTCCCCACTAATGTAAAAAACAAATCCTACACCCTTGCTTTGGACAGAGCCAGGCTAGCTATTTCCATGTTACCCCATTTTCAGTCTTTATGCTAAGCTATGCTAAGCTAAGCTAAGCTAAGCTAATTGGCTGCAGGCTGTAGCCTATTAGTTATAAGAGCGGCATCATCTACCATGACAAAGCCTATTAGCAAGAAAGCTAATAGGTTGAACTATTCCCTTAAACTCAACAGCATGAATGGAAAATAAAAAATAATATTCAGATGATTCACCACTGAAAGAACCAACAGCTATTCAAAATACTGATTGTTGCTACCTTACACTGCCTAATTTTAGAAGCAGAAGATCTTCATTCAGTTGGCTTGTGTTTGCTCTATTAAAAGACATGATTTACATAGTGTCAAGGCAAAGGGTGCAACCATTAAAACACATGCAGAGTGAAATCAGACACCACTTCACCCACACAGCATCATCTCAAAAAAGACAAGAGACTGTGAGAGCAGAACAGCTCGCCACAAAATTGGCTAAAAAAGTAACTTGCACGGTGATGGCATATTCTTATTTAGAGGAGGTCTGTATGATATTCAGAGCATTAATATAGCAGCAGATCACTATTCACTGTGTAAAGACATTGTAGTAATGACGCCCTGAGGAGAAAGTGAAGTCACACTGATGTTATCTAAGAGTGTTTCTATTCTGAGTTTCTATGTTCTTTGCTGTGGAAGATGGTCCAGCCACCAATGCATGCTATAGCACGTGGGTCTTGTGTTTGTATCCCACTAGGTGGCTAACTAATCGCTGAAGCTCTGCAGTGTGCTATTGTTCTGACAGCCCAAATTTCGAAGCCCTATTAGTCCAAGCAACCTCTAAATCATAGATATGTTCTGAATATCATGTAGAGCTCCTTTAAAACTAGCAGTCAGGAGGTGTAAATTAAGGCATGGTAATTAATGTATAGAAAATATTATTTAGACGTAGCACCCACTGCAGTGAAGTGTTGTAAAATCTAATTAAGCAATGAGACAGATCTTCTCTCCTATCTAACAAACCAATCTTTGTCTGTCTCTTTTTCTATCTGATCATTTACAGATGTCAGAGAGAGACAAGCAGTTACAGCAGCCCAACACTGAGCACATTTTATAGCCAGAGCAGCATCTGAGGGTTGCAAAAACTGCAGCAGCAGCCAAACTGGGTGCTCTTCTGTCGTCACAACATCAGCAGCCCTGTTTATTTTAGTCTGTAGTGGAATTCCCTCTGACACCTAATGCCTTAAAGAAACTTTCATCTCCCCAACGGTGCCACAGGATTTTTCCTGAGCATAAAACAAGCTTAGAGAAGCAGCAGGGAGCGCCGCAGTAGGGCAACATACAGTGGGGCTTTACTGAATCTAATGAAGGGTTGGCACGGACCGGCTATTTGAGGCTGGCCCAGGGAACACTCGGCCTAGTCTGTTCAATAGGTGAGTGTCTGGCTCCTGAGATCTGCACCAATGAGCTGCACTGTTTACCAACCAACTGTGAGAGGAGAGAGGGAGAGACACCCTGTACAGTAGCTGACTCAGTCGCTGCACACTGACTGCTGTTAGCTGGAATGTGTGTGTTTGTGTGTCTGCAAGTATTTGCATGTTAATACAGTGTATGTGTTTGTGTGTAGAAGGGTGCACAGTGCGTTCATGGCTGATGAGGGATTGTAATGAAAGCATGAAGCTGAAAACCAAAGAGAGAAAAGAGAAAGTCGAGTGAGTGGACTCACAGCTAACCGCTGAGCTAACCACAGATTCAGTGCATCAGCGCTCACATTTTTTCGATTCTTCATACAATGCTCACACACCAGCACTTGGAGTGAAAGAGTAACTGGTTACTGTTATTGTTCATTTTCTCCACACTTGCTGTGGTTCCTTTTTAATCTGATCTAATCTGTCTCTGCGCAGAAATGTATTCCAAAGTTCACTTGAAGTCTCTCGGGGACTTCAGCAGTCGGAGTTAGTTGAAACAACTGGGTATTTCCTATGCTGTGGTCTTTCTGAGCAGAAAAAAATCTACCTGAGAACATAATGAGAGAATTTCCCACTAAGAATACTAACTTTGGAAAATACCCACTTGATTTGATTAACCCAGGCTGCTTCAAATGAACTTAAGAAGAAAGTTCTAGCCATGTTCATGGCCTGGCTCTGGGGATGGCAATGTCTACATTGGTGGGTATGTCAGTCAGTACTTTGGTCCGGACTAACATCAATTAGGCTATGAGATTTTCAAGACATTTTCAACGGACGCAGGTAGCAACCACCGGGGCTGAAAAATGAAGCCAACGCAGAAGTGCCAGAAACTGCAGTTTCTGTAGTGGCCACTGGAGGCTGGCTCCAAGAGCAAGTCAATCCCCATAGACCCACATGTTAAAATGGACAGCATATCAATGGCATAGCTGGAAAACACACTCAAATAAACTCACTTGAGTTTCTCTCCCATCCAGATGAGATAAGTATTCCCTCAAGCATGTTCTGGGTCTGCCCTGGGGCCTCCTATCAGTGGGATGTGCCCAGAAAACCTCTAACAGGATGCACCCAGGAGGCATCCTGATCAGATGCCCGAACCACCTCAACTGACCCCTTTCGATGCAAAGGAGCAGTGGCTCTACTCTGAGCTCCCTCCAGATGTCCGTGCTCCTTACCCTCTCTCTAAGGCTGAGCCCAGACACCCCACAGAGGAAGCTCATTTTGGCTGCCTGTATCCGCGACCCATTCTTTCGGTCACTACCCAGAGTTCATAACCATAGGTGCGGGCTGGGACGAAGATGGGTCAGTACAGACTAGTCCAGCTCATCTGACATGCTGCGGTTACACCTCACAAAGAGGAAATCCTCAATCGTTTGACAACCTGTTTTTCCACTGAGTCAGCTGAAGACTGCCCAGTCTGAAGAGAAATGAAATATAATAATTTTGGTGATCCTTTGATTTTACCCCTAAAGCCAACATGAGGTTGACATTTATAGTTTTGAGTAAGAGGTCTTGACAACACTCAGATTGATTGTTGTAGTATTTGCTACACACATTGATGTTCCCCTTAGGATGAGCTGTAAGAACTTTGGTGATCACCTGACTTTTCATGTACTGCCACCAACAGGTCAAAGTCTCAGTTTGTCCAATACTTTGATTTATGATCAAATATCTGCAAAACTAATGGCATTCCCATCGTCTGCACTCTTTATTGAGTACTAATTAGCCTATGTTAGCATGCTAACACACTTAATGAAGATGATGAACATGGTAGAGATGTCATGAGAACTGACACTTTGGTACCAAGTCAATGCCAAAACTGAAAATATGACAGCACTCATTTTTCTTCAGGACCTTAGGCACAGGGATGCAGTTCTTACGGACCTGCTGGGGCCACATATACTGCTACGCGTTTTCCACTATGTCTGTTAAATGCCAAAGGAAAGAGAAGAATGCCTATTAGCATAGGAGAACAACAACAACACATTGGAGATGGCAACAAGTACAGTTGCAGGTATGGCTCCGCCTCCAAGTGTTTTCTTCTGGTTGCCAAGAGTTAGAAAATGTCTAGCTTTGGGTAAAATGCTGCTCTCCTCAGTGTATAATCACAGTGGAGGAGGGTATGACAAAGTGCCTACCACAAAGACAAACTGTCACATCTTACATATACAAGTGCTGAACAACAACAATGGAGGAGAATTATGCTGTTATACTGTAGGCCAGTGGTTCCTAACTGGTCAAGCCACGAGGTCCAGATTCTTCCCCAGTCATTAGTTCAAGGTCCACACAGTTAATTACATTCAGCACCATACTTCCATTTGGCCACGTTGTAGAGCTAATATACTGTCAAGTAGCTGTTTGTTCTCTTGCTCACTCTAAAGCAGGAAACTGCACTTCAAAATAAAAGCTCTGTGCCATAAATTCACTGTACTTCAAAATAAAGTGTGTTTTTTTTACAAACAAGGTTCACGAGTCACTTGTGGTCCTTTCAGAATGAACCCGCAACCCACTTTTGGACCGTGACCCATCAGTTGGGAACCACACCATTTAATGTTTTTTAATAAAGGAGAATATGTTTGGATATCAAGAATGGTGGAATTTCACTGGTGCTGGTATCGGCTGCTCAATATCTGGTATTGTAGCATGCCAAGAACATGGTATGGTGAACATTATACCATGTGAAGGAACAATTACAGCAACCGAGTGGTTGCTGGGAATCTCTGGGCACCTCACAATTAGATTCTGATTCAGGGGGGCTACGGCGCAATTATGAAATGATTATCGATGGACCTTGATGCATCAAAATTTTTGATTTCTACACAGATTTTATTAATTTGAGATGAATTTATTGCCATTAGCTTTTATTAATGCCATTGAAAAACATTTTACATCCCCTATGTGTCAATTGGTTCAGTTTTAGGGAACTTACAGCACAGTCTTACAAAATTGTTAACAGGCAATCATAAAGTTGAGAATTGGGTGTTAAATTTCCAATTATTGACTTTTCTCCATCAAGACATAATCTTTCAAGAGAGTCGAGATGCATGTAAGAATCGATTTTTTACCCCCACACCTAGAAACCGATGAATTTTGCACTGTAAATATGGATATGCGTGAGTATCTTTTTAGAATATCTTCAATAGGCTGACATACAGAAATCCACATATATGAAAAAACTAAGTGAAATGACTCAAACACTGTAAATTATCTAGCATAATTGTCTCAAAGCAGTTGTCATGCGCTCATCACTGTGGTTGTAGCCCAGTCTGGATACAGCTAATTTGTGTATTTGATCAAGCCTTTTAAATGGGATGGAAGTGAGCTGAGACTAATGCGTGTCCACCAGGCTGTTGCTGTGTGCTTTATCTCTCCTGCCCTGATCTCTACCTGCTGGAACAATTTCACCTGCTCCACTGCCTCTGGGCTTTATTCCACACCCACTAAATCTGTCACTCTCAGCCTTTGTAGGCTACGCCAGTGGCTCTTTTACTGTTTTCAGTAAACTGACTATGTGCCACGCAGTTAGATATGCCTACATTCTTGACCTTTTTGGTTCAAAGGTGAGGCAGGCTCCAACACGCCTCTTTTGATGATATTGATATTTATATTTATCCATACATAGACCTTGTCTTGTTTGCCCACCAACAGAAGGCATGGGAACTTGTGTGAGGGCTGAAGATACAAGATATGTCTGCGTGGGAGATTGAGAGCCAAGTTCCTGGCACAAAGTGAAATACTTGACTTTCATTTAACACTCTTCACTCAGGCTGACACAGTTCAGGCATGTTCAGATGTGACAGTTAACGACCACAACACAGTGACGATACCAGGATGTGGCATCACCCTCTTTTCAAAAAATGACTACAGACAGAAACACATGTCTGGATGAGTAATGTTGACAATCTCACTTTGGTGACAATGTGTTTGATAGTCCCAACTTAAATGATTGTTTTGTGGTCAGGATTGACACCTTTGCAGTCAAACACAGAGGGGATTTTTGACCTTGTTTGTCTTCTCATAATGTTTGACATATCGGGAAGTCCCCCCTTTTTTTCCCTTATTAAAGCGTCGAAAAGTAGACCCAACAATTATGTGTGTAGGTGGTTTATCACCTGTAGGAAGATTGGCAAAGGGCAGAAAACTGTTAATGCCTTATGAATAAGGTTTTTATATTTAGGGATGTAGTATTACAGAGGTGGCAATCATTATATTGTAGTTTTACAATAATAAAATGGCCTGCAGTTCTCAGGATAAAAGAAGGCAATTAAAATGAAGTAACTGCTAATTCTACAATTAGTTTTTACAAGATTTCCAGAGAGAGGTTAATGTGCTTTTAAAATTAAAATTAAATCTGAACAAAGATTCAGAGGCACCCTGGGAAGCCGACTGGTTGTCATCACCTTTTGATGATGGGAGGATCAAACAGGAGGCCCAGTTTGACTGTTCCTCTGACTCTGTGTTAATTCACAAACCCACAGCCCTGTTGCTGTTTACTGCGGAGGGAAACCCTGCAAGTTCCATCCAAAAAACACAAATTCCATTGCTGGCCCTTTTTCTTCGTTTCATTTTTTCCATTGAAACACACACACACGCAGCCCCTTCCCTTTTCCTGCGAACTACCCTCCGCCCTCCCGCTATCTTACAGGGATCAGGCTGGATTTCTGGAGGAGAGCAGCTGCAAATAGGAATTTCTTGTGCCAGATTGGCAGAATCCCGTGGTCGGAAAAAAAGCTAATCCTCTGGTGGGTTCCCCCGCAGAATCGAGGGGCGTAAGGCCAAGGAGAAGCCCCGGCCAACTATAACAAACAAAGAGGCTTTCCCCAGCTCTCCCAGGCAGCCCGTTCCACTGTTTGACAATGGTTGCCATGGAAGTTGTTTTTCACTTCATAACAGTGTCAACATGTCCAGGCGGTCAGGAGAGTGACACTTTTTTCTCCCTCCCTCTCTGTCTTTCTCTCTGCAGGAGAGAGAAAAAAGCTCATTTCCTGATGTGTGGCGGTGCCAGATGAACCCCTGCAACCAGCAGAATGAACATTGTTGAATGAAAGGCGTGAGGACGACCTCAAGCTGCCTTTAAAGCTCACCTGGCTGACACAGACTGAAGAATAGAAAAGAACTGTACCACTTTATTTCTTTGCAATAATATAGTTTGGAGAACCTTTAACTCCAAAGTAAGGACGGGTGTCAACCTTCTGCCTGCTGCTGGATGTGGCCTGACATTAATTCTGTCAGAGGGTAATGGGGTTGACAAGAGTAAGTATAAACATATGACTCATAATCCCTGTTATTTCCACCTTGAGTGGAACATACCTCCTGGCAAGGATTGTTTTAACAGTATGAGTCTTTTCTCTAGGCTTTGTTCTGAGTGATACTATAGCACGTAGGTCATACTGTAAATATCCTTGAATTGTTCTTAGGAAAAGTCAAATCTCTTCTCATCTGTCTTTTTCAAAAAAGGGGAATTACGCATATCCATTACACTTTGCTGATAAAGACACACACTCTGAACACAACACACACACAC
>JAPZEB010000002.1:30712753-30731836 GCA_029783705.1 Chaetodon striatus | reverse complement strand
AAATGAATACTTTCCTTCCATCAAGATGCACTTAAAGGAAAACTTCACCCACAAAAGGATCATTTGTTTATCAATTACTCACCCCATGTTATATTGAATTTGTGAGAAAACTGTTTTTCTCTCATGCCTCCACAGTGAATGAAAAAAGACTGAGAAAAAATTCTTGATGAGATGAGGTCATAGGGGTCCACATTTAGCAACAGCAAAACTATATCAAAACATCTGTTTACAGTCTCTCACACAACTCATGCAGAATAATCCAACTCTCATCTATCAAGTCATATGCTCAGTAGCCCCAGACAGATGTCCCTTTTCGATGAGGAGCTGAAATCAAAGCTAAACCCCACTGAAAAAAAACAGTAATTTTACTCTGCTGAACACAGGAGCTGCTGCTAGTCTGCCACTGCGTCAGTCTGTAGTGTGTTTGTGATATTGTGTGACTTTGGTGTGAGAGTTAGTTTGGACTCAGCAAGTCACACAATAACACAAAAGCACTAACTGATCGAGGCAGCTGTAGACCAGCAGCTTTTGTGTTCAGCGAGGTAAAATTACTGATTTTGTCAAAGAAGTCTGGCTTTTAAGTGAGCATTAATAACGTTCACTTTCATTTCAGTTCCTTGTCAGAAAGGGCTGTCTGTTTGGTTAGTACTGAGCATATGACTGAAAAAATTAAGACTTGGATTATACTGCATGAGTTGTGTGATATTTTGTAAATATCTGTTTTGATATAGTTTTGCTGCCGCTATGACTTCAATATATCAACAATTTTCTCAGTTTTTTGATTCTTCGTTCACAGGAGGCACGCAAGAAAAAGTTTTCCTCCTGATTTCAACATAACACAGGGCGAGTAATTAATATAAAAATGGTCATTTGGGGGGCGACTTATTTCTTTATATGTCAACCAGGAGCGTTAACAAATGCGTGATATGTCACATGACACACAGAACTACTCATCACACAACAAAAGGCTCATCTGAGCAGTGATAAGACATCATGGATGTCAGTGAGGAAGAAAAGGGCAAAAGGAAGTCAGGCTGCAGTGTTATCATTTCGATCATGCAAATAACTCATGTGGCTCCATCTACACAAAGCGAAGCAAATGTGAAAGCTAAGAACGTGTTACACCGACATGAATACCTATGAGTCATTGTTATCACTGGTGTTGTGGTGTTACTGTGACACTGTGTTGTGTCATAGCAGAACTAACAGATGCACACACCATGAAGGTTTCATAGGTTTAGTAATACGTTTCTGGGCAATGCATGTGTTGACTGTTGCAAAATATCTACAGAACGTCTCGTTTGAAAATAGAAAATGACTACAGGTTGTGAGTGATGCGGGGTAGGATGTGATTTAATGCCACTCACCCTGGGTTTTCTCCAAAAAAATGACCTTGGAATCAGAGCTGAAGTTCTGCCCAGTCAGGATCATCTGCTGGCCTCCCAGAACTGAGCAGCTGTCAATGTCCTGCTTCTCCACCATGGGAAGCTCGTGTGCTGAACGCTGGGCTGCCAGGACAGACAGAGGGGAGGCATGTTACATTTACTGCTGTCACACACTCACACAGCCAAACATTAGTGCATAAACCAGCATTTAACTGTGGTAGAATTGAAATGACTCGTGGATGAATAGATTAGTCAGCTGACAGAAAAACTCTTGTTTTGATAATCGTTAGTTTCGGTAATTTTTCGAGCAAAAATAAAGAAAAATTACCCCCAATCCTCTATTAAATTTCTCAGACGTGCAGATTTACTGCTTTTCTCCATTTTATGACAATGTAAAGTGAATTATCTTTTGGCTTTAGACTGCTAGTGAGACAAAACAAGACAGCTGAAGATGTCACCTCCAGGCAGTTTCAGAGTTTGTTCTGCCTTTGAGCACTCTCTGTTGGTTTGGCAATCTTAGAAAAGTTGGAAAAAGTGGTGAAGTTGTGCTGTAACATCACTGGTGTTACGGCAGCTGTATGAATAGAGGGTTGCCTCTAAAACTCCATCTATTGTCTCAGACTCAGCGTTTCAGATGCTTCCAACAGGGCAGAGGTTTTGCCTCCCTAAATATAGCACTAAGTGTTACTGATAATCCTTTGTCCCATCTACCATCACTTATCTTAACCAGCAGTGAGCACTTGTTGTCCATGATTTCTCCCTGACAGTGTGTGATTCTGGATTCCGTGTGTTATGTATAGTATTGTCTGTTTTGTTGTACTTATGACTATTTCCTGTATACCACATTTCAGAGACAATTAATCGTATAATCAAGTAAGTTCTCTGCAGATTAATAACTATAAAATTAGTTGTTAGCTACAGTACAAAATAAAGTAACACTTCACTGGAAAGCTTGATTTAGTTTTGATTCATCACAAGTGCACAAACAATGTATTATCAAGAAGTGGCTGCGTTTTACAATAAAGAGGTGCTGCTTAGTCATCCAACAATCAACCCCTCTGCTTTCAGTTTTAATAAGCAGCAACAAAAATCTGTCAAATCACAACTTAGAACAGGTACCAGGAGAGGCTGCTTTGGTTTATATACAGTAAAGTACTGTACAGGAAGCATAAAAAATAAGAGGATTGCCTAACAGTCTGATGCAATCTGGTAACACAGTGCTGCAATAAATACTAGTTACTGTATGTGATGCTTCAAATGTCACTGCAATTAAACATTGTACAGTCTCACAGGACTTTAAAATAAAAAAAAAAATCTAAAAACTTTTACATTCTAGTGGAGATCCAAAAGCACAAAATTATGATTTTTTTTTCCATCTGATGGAATAGTATAGGGTGCACAGGGTTTGAATACAGGGGTATAGAGTACGTTAAAGTGTTAAATGGATAGATTGGATTTTTTTGAAGTGGGTTGTATGAGGTACTTACCCATGGTCAGTATATTACAGTAGATGTCAGTCGACATGCCCCCAGTTTGGAGAAACAAAAGCTAAGCAATGTACTGCTATGGATAGGGACAGCAGCAATAACACATTTTAGCCACCTTAAATAAGTTACACCTAAAACAATAAATAGCAGTTTGGGTGTACGCTATATCAAGAATATTTTCACCCCTTTACCTTGTTAGAGACTGCCTGTTCCGACGAGGCAGCTGCTAAAGGTTTTAGTTCCCCATCTATGCCCTTACTAATGCCACCAGTCTTTGAGGGAAGCGATATAACAGCTTCAGTTCCCCATCAGGAATCGCTGTCTGATGTGAAATGTAGTGTAAAATTAAACTGATATAGTTTTTTTTTATGTGGCTAAAATACGTTTTGTTGCTGCCCTTAAACACAGCAGTACATTGCTTAGCTTCTGTGCCAGTACTCCTGCCTGCTTTTCCAAACTAGGGTTGTGCCAACAGACATATATAGTGACTACGGATAAGTACCCCATACAACTCGACCTCAAAAGATCCAAACTATCCCTTTATTGTCAGTGTTGTTCTCTCACGTTGTAGCTTCTTATCGGACATTAGTTCAGCCGAAACTCCACACTCGCTGAGGCTGTCGACAAACAACCCCCTGACCTTTGAACAAGCTTCCCCCGATGACAACACAAGCAGATAAAACAAAGAGGATGACACCAGCAGGGCTCTGCTTCCTCAAACACACCATCGGTGACACATTCTGCTTATCAACAGTCGTGACAGATGTGTCACAGGTGTCATTGTAAGCAACTTTACACATGATTGATTTTCACTGCTGGCGATTGTTCTGAAGATTATTTTATGACAGATGGGTAATAACTATTGTTCTGCCCTTTCTGTGAAAATACATGGGAATTATTAAATGATACCATATTCTGCGTCATCATTTTTTTACAATGACACGAGCAGCCTGCTGTTGCACTGATATGATGAATGCTATATCTTGACCAGGGCGTTAGTCAAAGCTAGATAAAGGGCCTTCTTGTTTGAGTTTTGATTACATCGACAGCTTTAATAACACTGTGTACACATGTACTGATGTCCCCAAACACAGACTTTACTACTGCGCACATACAAACAGATACACAGACACTGAAACATGCTGCGCCCACCTACTGGATGGAAGCCCTGGCGGCATAAAGACATCTTTGTGTGCCGGCCTCTGGATTATCAGTCCAGCTCCAAAGTCATTTAAATGTGGGTTCCTCTTTTTTTATGATGTTTATTTTGTATAAAGTTTTGTTAGCTGATGAAAACATCGGCAGTTTGACCTCAACAGGAAGCATACACGGGGAATTCATAAACCCTTCACTGTATCAAACCAATTTTTAACAAAACATATGGTAAGTGTTTTATGTGCGGCTGCTTACAGCACTCGATAGGATGTGAGGCCACTTGGAGAGAGACATGCTGTCCTCCAGGCTGAGGTATGTGCACACGAAACACAAGACGAACTCGGGTGTTTTTCCGACCGACGTCTGTTTCGCCTTTCCTCAGCTCGATGTCGGCGTTCCTGAGCTTCAGGATCCCAGCACAGTCGATTCTGTGGGAAAGGATGTTAGCATAAGTTAGCACAACTAGATATGGAGAATGTATATTAAAAAGCCTGTGAATGAGAACATTTTGAATCACTCAAATCAAATGCATGTTATTATTTTCTCACACTGCTCTCATGTTGTTCTTGGGCTCCAGGGGGATCTCGAGGACTTTGGTGCCGTGGATAACCTTCTCATAACTGGTGGTTGTAACCGTCTTGCCAGTGATGCGGTGGACTTGATAAAAGGCATGGGGCTTGAGGATGCGCTCATCGGCCGTACCGATGAAGATCTGGAGGCCGAGTGGCTCCTTGCCTCTATAGCCATGTAACTGCAGACACAAGAATTCACAGAACAAACTTAATATTTTACTTCACTTCAAGGGATATTCCCCAGCTCTATGGCTGTTGCTCAAACTACAGATGATAGAGTACCCAAAGAATTAGTCCTAAAACCCTAAAATGAGTTAGCATTTTCCTGGTTTCCTCTTCCCCAAGTCAATGGCTTTGTTCCACAACATAAAATACGCCAGTAAATACCCCACTTGTGAACTCTGAAGCTTCTATTTGACTTAAAAAAGGCTGTTGCTAACAAGTGACTAAATGAGACTACAGAACGTCATCACGCCGAACACAGCTTTACAGTCTTGTTACAGAGGTGATGTTAGGTCATGTGACCATAGTGTAGTTTGTTTACAGCCTAACATTAGCTTTTTAAGTCTGGCGATTGCATTTAGGCTTCAATAATCATGAAAAGGGTGTTAATTATTTTGCTGAACAAAAAGTATCATAAACCTTTGTTTGCCACAGGGCTTATTTTCAGTAAAAATCCAAAATCCAATGTAAAAATCCCATAGGCTTCTTGGCGAGGGAGCCAGCGCAATACTAACTTCTGCACTGGCCTTCTGATAAACATCTTCCCTGGAGCCCTCTATACTGCTGACATAAAGAGAACATAGAGAGTATAGAAGCAAATGGATGAGAAACCTGCCCTTCCCTCTCACTCTCTCAATCTCAACTGAGATTAAATGGTAAAACTAATCACTGCTAATCAAATATGAACCAAGATTCTGTTACTGCGTTGCCTCCTTTTCACCTCATATGTTTTCAGACATACCTTAGCTCACTGTTTAAAGGAACAGTGTGTCAGATTTAGGGGGATTTAGTGGCATCTACAGGTAAGGAGTGCAAATTGCAACCAGTTGAATCTTAACCTGGTTGGGACAGCTTCAGTGTTCATTGTTTAGGAGGGTTTTTTTCAAAATCGAAAGCCAAGTTATCCGCAGGGGTTTCTTCCTCTTAAAAACAAACTGACCAGGTGATCAAAACATGTAAAAACAGCAGTTTCACGTTAAAAAATAAGTGTTTTTTCGATGCTGCTTGTCACAGAGGGGCTGTTAACTACGGTGGCCAAGGTGAAAATGCGAATGGCCCTATTTAGGGCCAGTGTCTGGCTTTTCATTTAGGACCACTGAAAACACATGGCAGTGCAACATGGCAATCTCCACAGAGGACCCGCTCCTGGGCTATGTAGATGTAAATTCGAAGGTAACACTACGATTCTTGTTTTGATGTGATTATACGCTAAGAAAGATGCTGATATTCCATTTTTACCGATACATCCTCCTAAAGCAGAATTCATAGTTGTGTGACAGCTCTATGCAGAGCCTATGCCGTAGCCTACGCACATGGTATACGTCGTGAGCATTTATACTTGTGTGATGGTGTGCCTGTGCCACTCTGCAGTTACACCTCCAAAACACTGTTAACACTTTCAACACCGCCAAAGCACATTAAACGTGGCTTAATAGCAACATTTTCAAACAGAAGCACAAGAAATCAGCTTCACTATATCTCCCAGCGTTCACAGACAAAGCACCTGTCTTTTGCTGGACACATTTTCCCCACAAATACAACATGCTAATGTTTTTAGCATAAGCCTATGGCATTTTATATAAATGTATAAATTAGCCTAGCGACAAGCAGAAAAATCCTTTACTCACATGAAACCAGGATACATCACATATGACACTTAAAATGCTATTTTGTGGGGGCGTTATGGTCTTTACAATTTGTGTCTAATCTGTGAAATTAAAGTAAATAAAAGCTTTGTTTCCACTGAGGGAAATGGTTTCAGCTCACAGAAACAGACATGAGGTCTGCGTCTTTGCGACGTGTAGTTACATTTCTGGGGAGGTGCATGTCAGGCTACAGCATAGGCTCTAAGTCGACACAGGTACGGCATAGAAGAATAAATCCCACTTAAATCCTACACACTGGACCATTAACTGTAAGATGTGATGCTTTGTTACCAGCTGGCCACCATATTCTTTCCTGTTTCAAATGGCCAAGCTTGAGTTATATCACCCACCAGCGGAATCGTTTATTGGTCCAGTGCAGCGCAATGCATTCTGTTTTTTTAATTTTCTGGTTGTGTAACTCAAATTTCAAAGCATTTGCGTCTTGTGTACAATAACAGCCAGCTTTATGAACAGACTATCTTTCCAGCTGTGAAATACTTACTTAAAGTGTCTGTTACAAGGCAATGAAACACAGATACAGTATGAAGGAAATGTTTGAGACGCTTTAACCTGGTTGTGTTTCTCCGTAGCACTTTGTTCTAACTCTGCCTTTCCAGATGCTGTTTCCCCCCAGAGGTGGCTGATCAGTGTCAGACCCACATGTAAAAGTCTTCTCTCTGCAGCCTTGAACACAAAGCCTTGTACTAGTTCTGTTATGAGTGGATGAAGGATTTAGCGGGACTGAAGCTGTCATAAACAACCAGCCTGACTGCTGCGTATCAGAGAAGTATCAGGTAGGTAAAGATGTGAACTGGAGATCGAAAGAGAGGCAGAGAGAGAGAGAGAAAGGCAGAGAGAAAGAGAGATGTCACTTTTAACCTGAGAGTGCCTCCTGAGGAAACCTGCAAAAACCACAAAGCATCAACTTGCATCTAAATGCTGTTTTTGTGCAAACAGCGTAGTGCATAACCTTTATCATAGAATATACCCGTGAAATGGGTGCAGAGGGACTGAGCAAACACGACAGGTAACTTTTTTAAGATGATTCTAATGACAAAAAAAACGTCAGTGCAGTTAGTCTTACTGCCTGAGAAATACACAGCTTATTTTAAATCAGATGTATTTCTAAGACTTATAGAGCTGCATATGGTTATTTTTTTATATTAATGGGACAGTTCAGATTTTTGAAGTAGGCTTATATGGGGTACTTATCCACAGTCACTGTATTATTTACAGCAGATGTTTGGAGAAGCAACTGCCTTTGAAGCAACTGTCAAAAACTGCTGTCTGACTGCAAGGTAAAACTGTGAAAGCACTCTAAATATAGCGTACACTTGATCTGATATTTATTTTTGTTTTGCTGCTACCGCCGTCTACAGCAGTACGTTGTTAGCTTTTGTGTTGGACGCCAGCCTGCTTGCCAAACTGAGGACGTGCCGACTGACATCTACTGTATGTAATGTAGACTCTATGGAAGAGAACCTTATACAGCCCCACTTCAGAAGATCCAAACTATACCTTTAAGACTGTGTTTTTAACTGTGGTTAGAAAAACTTCACTCAGCATGTACATGAATCACATTTTTGAAATGATCACTACAGTGAATAGAAGTGACAGCCTTCACTGCAGCTGCTGAATGTAAGCAGAAACTATGGCAACATGAATGAGCACACTGGCTCCATATCCAGGTAGCTGACACAAGGAGTGAAACAGAGGAAGCTGACTGCAAACACTCAACAGGCCATGTGAGCAGTCGGCCGGTTGTCATGGCAGTGGCAGGAGCAGTGAGTCATGACAGAAAGCAGTGTAGGAAAAGTAAAGTGGAGGGTACTAGGCTCACAGAGAGAGAGAGAGAGAGAGAGAAGGAGATATGGAGGGAGGAAGAAGGAAAAACAGAGGGAGCGAAGGAGGCGAAGAAGGAAGGGAAAGACGAGGTGAAGGAGTGCAGCCGTGGCTAGCCAGGCCTGACCATCTGATTGGCCTGGCAAACCAGGCAGAACTGACCTCAGGGTGAGGTGTTCGGGGATGGGCAGAAAATGGAAAAGAGGCGAGAGAAGCTTTATTTCCAACAAGTCCCTACTATCACAAACAAAAACAGCTTTGAACTGTTGCCACGGTAACGCAAAAAAGGGAAGTTGAACCTATTCTTGGAGCGTATAGCCAGCCACAACTGTGTCACAACTAATTTCAACACGCTGTGGTTGAATTCCATGTTGTGACTGTACGAGAAACATTAGCACATTTTTTTTCCTGATCTACAATTATGTTAACCACAGGCACTATTCGTTTTCTTTTACATGTCTGTTTCAACACTTCAAGTCAGCTTCCTAATACGAGACCCACGCAGTCAACAAACCGGCATGTAAGAGGAAGTCAGGGACAACATGAACACAGGCCTGTTTGTGTGGTTAAAACCATGGGGGCGAGGGCGCACAAAGGCAAACTATTTTAGGCAAAAGAAAAAAAAGAACTTAAAAAGCTTGTGTTGCTCACTGACCTGAGCTCAGCTCTCAGGGTTGTTGTGAGGCTACGGGGTGGTTACAGTGTGTCTTGGGTCATGGCATGCTTTATGATTTGTTTCAGAAAGCGAGAAATAGGAAAGCTGCTGTGAGAGCAGCCAGCACATAGAGTCATTTTCATACAGCTGGCCCTGGGCAATAACACCACCACTACTGAGTGCATAATGAGTAGGAAATACCATTACACGCAAGCCCTCCCATCAGGGCTGCCTGAGGCTCCTGGAAGGCTACTGTAATTTAATAGACAGGCCTGACAGGATGCTTTCATTTGGTCGTTCAGCACTTTGAACTGCAGTGTTAAAGTTATAATTTGGTTCTGATTTACAAGATCAGTGTGTACGATTAAGGGGGATTTAGTGGCATCTAGTGGTAAGGATTTCAGATGGCAACTGGCTGAAACTTCTCCCAATTAGCATCTTTTCAGGGTTTATTGTTCAGGAAGTGTTTTTACCATGAGCCGAATTATCCACAGAGGTCTCTTCCTCTCCAAAAAAAACCAGACTCTGATTAAAACCGGTAAAAACACTGAACAAAGCAGTTTCATGTTACAAGTCAGTGTTTTTTCAATGCTGTTCGGCTCGTCAGAAACAGGCCACTTGCACAGGACCTGATAATGTGTGCTCACCTTTGTCCTTCGATAACTTAAGATTCAGATGTTCAGGAGGTTTTTAATCAGGAGCTAAGTTATTTGCAGAGCTTGCTTCCTATCCAAAACAAATGGACTAGGTGATTTAAACCAATTAAAATACTTAATAAAGCAGTTTCACATAAAAAAAATCAGTGTTTCTCAGATGCTGTTTGGCTTGTCGCAGACAGACTGCTAGCTCAGCACCATATAAAATGTATTTTTTTGATAATTTAATGTGTTCTCACCTCATTTCTAATCAAGATGTTCAAGAGGTTTTTACGATGAGCTGAATTATCTGCAGAGGTCTTCTCCTCTCCAAAAGAAACAGACCCAGCGATTTAACAAGTTTCATGTCACAAATGAGTGTTTCTTCAACAGTGTTTGGCTTGTTAGCCCAGCACCTGCTGATGTGTGCTCCCCTTTTTCTCTAAAAACCTAAGATGTTGAGGAGGATTTTACTGGAAACCGAATTATCAGCAGAGGTTTCTTGGTCTGAATAACAAACGGACCCTTTGATTTAAACCGGTAACAACACTGAATACAGCGGTTTCACATAAAAAAAATCTGTGTTTTTCTGACACTGTTATAGTGGACAGGCTGCTAATGATAGTGGCTGATGCAAAAATGGGAATGGCCCTATTGAAAGCCAAGTGTTTGGTTTGTCCGCTCTGGACTACTGTAGAAACATGGTGGCACAACATGGTGATCTCCATAAACAAAGATGTGCTACCTATGTAGATATAAACAGCTCACTCTAAGGTAACAAAAATACAAGTCCTTTTTCCAGGTGATTATACACTTAAAAACACATATTTATTGTATTACACTCAATTTCTGCCGATAGATCTCCTGAAATCTGACACACTGAACCTATAAATGATATTAGTAACAGGGCTTATTCTGTTTTTGGCCATACCTGCACAACAGGATGTCCTCCTGTGGGGGCTTTGACTGCACCCCTGCTCCCCTCTGTCTCATAGTGAGCTCTGTGGTGTGGCTTGGGCTGCACTTCAATGTGGAGGTCATACTGCTCTGTGCGACTGGGCATCGGCCACTCCAGCGGGGGGAGAGAGGCCACGGGGATGCTGCAGAACATGAACAGAAAAGGATATTAATTATGAAAAAAGTTATGCTGCTTCGATCGAAATGTATTTTGTATGTTAGCAATATGCAATAAGTCCTGTCCGTCCTAATTTACCTGCAGATGCTAGAGACCAGCGGCTTGGACCAGATTGGGGGGATAACAAAGAAATTCTCTGTAGCAGGTTTGGGTTTTATGTCCTGGTCACAGGACACCAAGTAGTTCCCTTCTGCATGGTTCTCTGGGTACAGAGTGTAAACCTGGTTGGACGTCTTGACTATTTTAGTGGGCACCAGGCCTGGCTGACTGGTGCCAAAACCATTCATGGCATCAGCGAGGCTGCTGTGCGTATAGTGGGCACCTATGTTGTGATCTTCATGGCCACTGTGGGGGGAGGGACTGCGGGAGCGGTGCCCGGGCACTAAGCCTGGATTCCTGTACATGTCGTAGGTGCGTTTGCCCTGCGGGGAGGTGGAGCGGGAGCCAGGTCTGGAGGAGGGTGAGCGGCGTCCCAGGCAGCCGTCCTCAGCCAGGCTGGTGCGAGGAGAAGTGCCCGGGGAGGTGCGCGGGGAACCAGTGTGGATGTTCTGTAACCTGGGGCAGAGGTCTCCGGGGTTCTGGCCGCTGCTGGGGGACACACAAGGAGACGCCCAGGGGGAGTAACTCTCCGAGTGCCAGCTGGTGGAGGAGTTGCTGCTGGCGGGACTCAGGCACTGAGGCTCACGGTAGGCAAGGTTTTCATGGCCAGGCACAGTGAGGGTGGGTCTGGGGCTAATGTTCAGGTGGTGGTTCTGCAGGGAGTCCCGACCATGGTTGTAGTGCTCACGGGAGGGGGTGATTTCGATCCGCGGGCTCAAGGCCAGACCTGCAGGCCGGGTACTGTCCAGGTAGTGTCTAGCCTCCTGGTTCTCATATCCTGAGAGAACCTCAGTGTTGTGGTCACTGTAGGAGGGACTGCAGGTCTTGATGCCGTACGGGGAGGCCTCCTCCAGAGGGAAAGCCTGCTCAGACTCAGGGCTGAGGACTTTGTGAGGTGCAAGGTTGGGGTCATCTGCAGGGGAGGAAGGATGGAAAATCATCACAAAACACACCTTTGAAAACACCAGTATTGCCATAGAGATATTTTCTATGATCTCAATAGTAACAGCATCTAATCTCAAGTTAAGATGCACCTCTCTAAATGACAGATAGCTTCAGCTGCGAATTATTGACCTAAAATAAGAAACACACACAAGAAAGACTCTTCATGTTGACATCCTCTCTCACGTGGCTACTACATGTCAGAAACATCATCAAGAAACCTGTCAAATTTACTTCCTGTTTTCTTTTTAATTCACATAAACAAGCTCTACAGGCCACACATTAACTCTGAGCCTACATATAACCAAACGAGGGACAAGACTCAGCTCAGGTTGCCAAAAAGCTCCGGACAAACCTTGATCTCCCGCAGCAAAGTCGCTGCAAGGTGGTTCATATTCAAACAAGTACTCAAACTCCAAATCCTCATCAGGACAGTTGACTCGACTGAGCTCTTCCTCCAAATCTTTCTCGTCATAAAAAGAGGTCATCTGTCTCCGTTTTTTCCCCCTATACCGACTCTCCTCCAAGTTCAGGCAAACTGGCGACAGAGACGCGGCTGAGGCGTTGTGGCGCTGATGTGGATTTGTGGAACCTGTTCAAGTGTCAAATGATGCATCGGTGAGCCTGCAAGAGGTGAAGCGCACAAGTTTCCTGTTTCAGCCCGCCGCAGTTATTTTCAGATTGAAGGCGGGTCTATTTTCACACCGAATGCGGACTTTTCGAGTTCATCTCTGTGTCTGTTCGCGCCTCCCCTGCTCGCTGATGCGCCGAAAGAAAGAGAAAACAAAAAAACCTAAGTGCAGCTTGGAGGTGATGAATTAGCTGCCCCATTCAAACACATCACCATGAGGCTTTTTGGAAAGACTGCGCAGTTTGGTGCTGCCCCCGGGCGTCTGACACGTGACAGTGACACAGCAGGGTGCTGACTGCGCGTATCACCTGTCGGACAACTTACTTACAACTATCTATCAAAGCAGGGGATCATCTCGGGTTTGTGGGTGCGCGCAGGCACATGGATAGATAGTGTTCCCTCTGCGGATTGGATGTCAGGAGATAAATCAACCAACGTGTCGATACGCTCTTTTACAGTTCATAAAAAACGCACTCCTGAGGGAATCCCCAGATTTACGCATGACGCAGCACAGATACTCGGGCGTTCCTTCCTGTCGTAGCTTTACACAGCGGGCCAGTAAATGCTCAGTCAGCAAAACAGACGCACAAAATGTACCCGAGAGCAAACTTTGAATTTGAGTTTTATTGTCTTTTTGGTGGCGGATTCATTTGGACATGCAACTCAAATGAACCAGGAGCAGTGACCAAAACATGTACCAAGATATAAATCTGGAAATACATTCAAGCATTCGGAGGACAAGCGGAGAGTTTTGGAGAATAATAATTTGAATCTTTGTATGGATTTGGGTCGATAACATAGTTAAGTCACACCCAAAATACTCTCGTCAGAAAATATAAAATGTGCCCTTTTTGTTCTCCTATTATTGTCAACTCGAGTAACTTTAAAGTTTCATAGCATCTCATTACTTTTTTGTTGAGATCCAAAGTGTCTCTCCTGTTTAGTGCCGATAAAATAACATTTTAAGTATTTTATTTAGTCACCACAATTACATGCTGCTGTATTTAACTGGCTCCACATTTCCCCCCAAAATATCCCGGTGTTTCCCAGTGATGCCAAGGCACGCGCTGTGCGCTGATCAACTAAGCGCAGCAGCAGCGTGTCTCTTCCCAAACATCAACATCCCCAAATATCTCTGAAAGATCAGACAGCCGACACATGACATTACAGCTCACACACTCAGGGCTAACACTACTCTATCAATTAAAAATCAAATGTTTTGATTACCAGATAATCACAACACTTCAGCAGTACCTTGATCCATCGACCTCATGGTGTGGTACTGTGCCAGCCTCCAAGTCTCCCTAAACATCTGGAGAAAAAGTGAAAAATAAAAATAAATTTAAAAAAAAAAAAAAGAAAAAGAAAGAAAAAATTACTTTCCGCTAATAACCATAGCAAAATAAGCTGTCTTCGGTTCAAAATGTTCAAAATGACAAGAAAAGAATCTCTGTACAAGTTTTAAAAACTTCAAGCTGCGACTCGGCAGCTGCGCGCAAACTCCTCTTTCTTCTCAAAAAACATGCAGCCGCACCAGCTACAGCAGCGGGTCTGGTATGAAGTCCCTTCCTAGAGCTCTATAAGGATTACTTGTGTATCAAGAGCGGCTTCCTTCCCCTCTCTGGGTGTTTATAATGCTCCAATGCTGTAAAATAACGGGATTCCCTCAGTGTTTCCTCCTGTTTATGCGCCTTTGCCATGGAAACCTGGAGCTGGTCCATGTCGGAGACTCAGGGCTTTCCTGCAAAGCCCCACACTCAGGAATCCATGACGTCTCCGGCTCCTGCGCCAAGGCATTTCTGCGGCTTCTCTCAGACAGTAGCACACAAGAACTTCATTGTAGGGATGAAAAAATTACTGTAGGACACTGTAGGAGAGAGAAGGGGGGAGAAAAGAGAGAAATAGCTCTGAAGTTTGACTCCAGGATACACTACATGAAATTGACTTAACACAGTTTACTGGACCGATCTGTCTACAGTTCACTCTGTCTTCACATTTAGAGTTAAAATGTCGCTGTGTTTAGATTGAATCCGAGTGGCAATGCTTAGCTGACGTGTTGAACATGGAATATAGAGAATTCCATTGTTCCCATTGAGGGGAGAAGCTACTATCCATTTCCATTTCCTCATGGAAATCTGCCGCATCTTCTGATACTTGACTGGAAAAAAAGGCTGAACAAGACCACTACATAGACTGACCCCAGTAGTCATGAGGACAAATTCTCCATTGCAATAAAAGTTACATAAGGTAGCATCCAAGGAAAAAACAGGATTCTGATATTTTGGATCATCTGTGCTCGAGCCTTTTTTATGTTTCCTGTCTCTCTCACACACAAACACACACACAAGAAAGTAGAGACTCACTTTTTCGTTTCCACATGAAAATTCGTTACTTGCTTGTGTTGTGGAGGGTGTGTCAACACACACAGGAGTGCCCCAGGTCACTAAACATACAAACTTTATCCATGAACCCCAGACTGGAACATCTTCGAAAAAAAAGACATCTGTATACATGGGCGGATAATGAGACAGTGGACCCTGGGGCACAGACGTGTAAAGGGCCCCACCACCTCTCCTGCAGGACTGGAAACACATTCAGATTATGGGATGATTTGACTTCTTTTCCTAGGTCTTTTTGGTTTGGTTGTTTTGTGTCTCCTTGATGTCATTTTGTGTCTTTTCTTGGGTCCTTTAGACACTCGGGTCTCTTTTTGGTTGTTTTATAGTCTATTGTAGTTATTTTTTGTCTCTGGGGTCAGTTTGTGCCTCTCTTTGGTTGTTTGGCACCTTTTCTATTTACTCTTTTGGGTCATTTTCTGTCATTTTTTAGTTTACTTGCATCTCCTTTTGTCATTTTGTGTTACTTTTTGGTTGTTTGGCTCTTTTTTGTATTTATGTTTTGTCTCTTTGAGACCCTTTAATGTCTCTTTTTGGTTGTTTTTGTCCCCTTTTGTATTTTTGGGGTCTCTTTTGGGTTATTATCTGTCTTTTTTGGTCATTTCGTATTTCTTTTTGGTTGTTTGAACCCCTTTTGTAGTTATTTTTGGTCTGTGCTGACATTTTGTGTCTTTTTTTGGTTGTTTTATGTCTCCTTTTGTCATTTTGTGTCTCTTCTTTGTTGTTTGTCTCTCGTTTGTGGTTATTTTTTGTCTCTTTGAGGGAATTTTGTGTCTTTTGTGGTTGTGTTGTGTCTCCTTTTTCATTTTGTGTCACTTTTTGGTTGTTTTGCCCCCTTTTGCAGTTATTTTTTTTGTCTTTTGGGGTTATTTTGTGTCTTTTTTGGCCATTTTGTGTCTCCTTGTAGTCATTTTGTGTCTCTTTTGTGTTGTTTGCCCCTTTTTTGTTTTTTGTCTCTGTGAAGTCATTTTTGGTCTCTTCTTGTCAATTTTTGTCTTTTTTGTTGTTTTGTGTCTCCTTTTGGCTGTTTGCCACATTAACTAGTTTTTTGTCTCTTTGAAGGCATCCTGTGTCTTTTTATTCATTTTGTGTCTCTTTGGGGTCATTTTGTGTCTTTTTTGTCATTTTGTGTCTCATTGTCTTCGTTTTGTTGTGTTGTAGTTATGTTTGTGTCTCTGTTCAGTCCCTTTGCATCTCTTTGTTGTCTTTTCGTGCCTCTTCCTGGTCAGTATGTGTGAATTTCAGTGACATTCTCAGATGAGGACCATGGAGGCCCCTGACACTTTGGGCCCCTGGGCCTGTGCCTAGTAGGCTACTTGCTTGTGTAACACATCGTGACGGTGACATTTCTTGCAGCAACCTTCAGCATTTCACGGTGAACTGTCTCGTGCTACTTCAAGTCCCACGATGACTTTACTCGAGTGTCAGCCATCAATGGGAAGAGTAAATCCAATACACATGTGTGAGTCATGTCTTAGTTTATGTGCTGTCAAGTGTTTTAAAAGTTTTGTCAGTTCATCAAGATTTGGCTGGGAAAAAGGCCCAGTCATGTCTCGTCTGATTAGGTTCCCTTTTAATATCTAAACAGATAATGAATGAAACTTTTGGAGGAGTGTGTTTAAATTATTCTGCAACAGTAACTTGCCATGTTATATTAAAGAGATGTGTGAACCTTGACTAGCAGCATCTCTATGTGCTTCATCTAAGCATGAAAGCAAAGTTTACACAGTAGATTATAGTTTGTGGTGAACTGCCACTATTCTACAATCACAGGTAATAGACCGAGGTGTTTTCAGTTAGTGAAAACACACAGAAAGGCTTCAATCTATCCTGAATCCATATGCTTGACTGAAAAAAGAGGTAGTTGAAGCTTTTTTAACATGAATGAGTCCCCATATTGCCCAGGAGAGGAAGCTGTAGAAAAAGCCAGTTGAAGGAGCCAAGTTAAACTATACATTACTGCTGCAGGACCATGAGCTGATGCCTGCTCTGGTGCTTTTAGTACAGAATCCAATTACAACTTAAAAGAAGAAGAAATGTATGATTGGATTTAGCAAAACCATTTCCCCTTTTGAATTTATACATACTGAGATTCAGCTTTCCAAAAAACCCAGCATTCCAGCCTTAGAGGTGCTGGTAGGCAGATTCTTTTTTAAACCTTTAGAGCCAGGTTTGCTGTTTCCCCCTGCTTCCTATCTTTATGCTAAGCTAAGTTAGCCCACTGCTGGCTGTACCTTCATATTTACCACACGAATAAAAGTAGTGTTGAGCTTCTCATCTAACTCTCGGTGAAAAAAGTGTATGTGCAAGTGTATTGAGAGGGTCGCCGCACCGATGTGTGTAATACACAAGACATTATTTTTTATCCATTTATTTTCATATGTAGCTGTTCAGCCCAGATGTCAGAGATGCCTACCACTGTACTGTTTTATAGTGAGTCATCACTGCCTTTCCAGCAGGGATAATGCCACAAAAAGCTATTG
The DNA here is from genome assembly GCA_029783705.1 of Chaetodon striatus. Lineage (NCBI taxonomy): Eukaryota > Metazoa > Chordata > Actinopteri > Chaetodontiformes > Chaetodontidae > Chaetodon > Chaetodon striatus. The sequence goes on along the minus strand of JAPZEB010000002.1, from coordinate 30,714,551 downwards.
TTTTTTACGGGACATTGCTGCGTTTCCAGCTGGGATAGTGCCACCAAAAGCAGTTGTTCTTTTACAGAGACATCACTGCATTTTATGCCTGGGTAGTAGCACGAAAAGCTGTTGTGTTTTACGAGACATTGCTGCATTTTCAGCCAGAATATTGCCACAAAAAGTGATTGTTGTTGTTTTTTACCGAGAAATTGCTGCATTTCCTCCTGTGATAGTGCCACAAAAATGGTTGTTTTTAACAGAGACATTGCTGCATTTTCAGTCAGGATAGTGCTGCCAAAAACAGGTATTTTAGGAAAAAAACATGATCTTTTCTTAACCATAACCAAGTGGTTTTTGCGCCTAAACCTAACCACATGTTAAACACAATGCTGTTGAAATGCAAGGAAATGTGAAGTTTCAACATATCCGCTAAATGTACAAATGTAACATATCCGTGGTCTGGATAAACGTACAATGCCAACGTTTATTCTGGCGCCTGGGTGGAGCTATCAGTCCATTATTGTATTGATATGTTCTATTCAGAAGAACAACACAAGCGCAAACACACTGGGGTGTTTCAGAGAGTATTTCAAGTGCTAAAGGGGCACTGACACCCTGTCACACAGACCCCTGGAGTGAGTCAATCCAGTCAGCCATAGCTACAGTACCATAAGGTAACTAAGTACTGCGGCTGTTTGCTTCTAGGCTACATGTATAATGTGATTTAAACATATTCTGTGTTCTTGTAAGTGTAGTTGTAGTGACATACAGTATGTTGGTGTTCAAGGTCTGCTGTCTGTAAAATGTTCTGAAATTGTTGTTTATACTTATTAAAAATGATCCTGACCATTGAAATTAATACAAAAACATAAATGTCACTCAGCATTCAGAATGACGTCATTATATAGACTTTCTCTCAGCACTCCCAGCTGTCAAGCTTTATGTCAACAGACGCAGTAAGTCTGTCAACATAAAGTTTTTATGTTGACAGACTTCCTGCGTCCCTGACACACACCATTCAGCATTTTGATACAAATCCAGTGAGCATCATTTATTTCGTCTGTCTAGAATAAAACATCTTCACTGCATTTCATGTGCTCAGCCTTCTGTATAGCCTCGGTGACTTCTCCGGTGCTTACATCAGTCATGTCAGACTCAAGGCCATTCATAGGAAAATGTGTGTACTTGAGAGAGGGGAGGGGGGTAATCAGAGGATCTGTTTTGGATTGAGACATGGATTAGTCTGAGCGAGGGAGTCTGTGCTAGACTGCTGGGTGAACAAGGTGACTGCAATGAGTCTGTAAACCGCAGTGGCCATAGCCTTCGTTTTGGGGGTAACTAACCATCCGGCAGCCTTGTCTACCAGATGTAAATTCCTCCACTGTTACGGAACACTTATGCAACCCAAATTATGAATGAGTAAATGAATACGGCACACGCTTAAGAAAGGAAAACCGCCTGTGTCCAGACGGCCGACTTTGTACTTCCGTCTCTCTCTTTTTTTTTTTTTTCTCAGAGAGCCCACTTTTTCCAAGTTCATGCAGTATTTTCCATCACTGTAAAAACAGCTCATTGAGGTAGAGTTGTCTGGGTTAGAGCATTGCCCTGTTTTAGTTTTCCAAGTGTAACATGTGTGACTGAGCTTTTAAATCCAAGCAGTGGAACTTTGATATGGAAATGGTGCATTGCATCGTGTCTCATGGAAATCTTTCCAAGGAAATTCAGGGGGCAAAGGGAAGCATGGACTTTTGCCTCCGTTTGGGTCTTTTGATCTTATATGCCAGGGACGTTGTACTTTTCTCCTGTGTATTAACAC
>JAPZEB010000002.1:30680267-30691310 GCA_029783705.1 Chaetodon striatus | reverse complement strand
ACTTCAGTGACTAGCTACTAACCACTGTGAAATAAATAAAAATAATAAATAGACAGTAGATTGATTACACAGAAAGGTTAGAATAAGGTAGGTGATGCCTGGCAAAAATGAAAAGTTTCAGCTATCGTTTTTTAATTTTGTTTTTTTTTTTTACAAGCAGCATTCACTTTTAAAAAAAGGCAGTGCGATGCACCTCGTGTTTTGCTACCTGCAAAATGCTATCTGTGTTATTGGGGTTTTAGAGGTTTTTCCACCTTGACCACAATACAGCCCTCTGAAAAAAACAATAAATACTTATTGTGGTCATATTCAAATGGATATTATACATTGCAGCTTCGGTACAAAACAAATTGTATCAGACTTTTATCTGATACAGATAAACTGTTGGAACCCTATTACTGAGGCATGGTCAAAAATGGTTTATTGGGCAGGGGATTACTTAAACAGTTTCCTCAGTATGTTCCACTTAGTTTGGTGTGATGATGCAAGCATTACTATACAGCGGAGTGGAAATGTATGGAAAAATGCTCATGAAATGACAGTGAGAAGCAGACTGACTGACTGTGGAAAAACTGAGACATACTGTTAAAACTGCACTTGTATTTCTTAAGACATCTCAGGCTGTTCATCATCTGTTTTGCCAATGAATGAACATTTTCAGAATGTACGTCGTTACACTAAAGGAAAGGGAAACATTTGACGCATAACCACACACAGCGAGCAGCAGCAGCAGCGACCCACCGTTCGACACTGGACAAAAACAGAGGGCTCGGTGGGGCCGGAGCGCCTGCTGCAGCAAGTGAACACACCACCTGTGGTCATTTTGACTTGACCAGTGAACTTCACTACAAGCCAATGAAACAGGTGACAAGCTTTACATTTTAAAATCAGCTGCCAGAAATTTGATCAGCTAACTTGCAGGTGACACTATCAGCCAGTTTGAGTCGAGCTCAGACGGCCAGTTCACATTGTGCAACTTCTCTCTGCAACGTTCTTAAACAGTTTCATCTCGTTGCTAATCTTTGGTCTGAACTGGGCTTTGTATACATTTACAATGCAACATCAGAAAAAAAATTAATAAAATTCCCCAAATTAATCATCTTTTTTAAGCAGACATACACATTTTTTAAAACTGGTTTATAGTGCGCTATCCTTTAGTTGTACTCACATATTAATGTTTATTAATTTATCTGTAAGCAACTGTATCTCCTCCTGAGGGCACCTATTTGTGTAGGTTGGTGTATAAACAAATAATTAATGACAATATAGTCACATCCAGTTGTAATTATATAACTTTGTCTTGACAGGGGAAGGTATACTTGTTGAAAGACATTAATAAAGACTTAAAAATGTCCTTAGATCTGTGTACAACTAGATTACAGTGTGTTAGAAGCCATATTTTAAATGTTTAAATAGTGCTGAGAAATGAATGCTTAGTGGAGATGGGCAAAGTGATAAAATCTCAATTGGAATGGGAACCTGGGGAAATAAACTGTATTATTAAGTCAACTGAGGTTCCTAACAATTGTGTCAGGTTCAAATATAGACTTAAAAATTCTCCAAACATGCAGCACTGACAAGGCATGGTGTTAATCTGTCAACAAGAGTTATGCTCTGGTATGAATATCCTTCAGCCGCTGACTATTCATACGTCAATCCAGATCAGGCCATTGGTGGCCACCAGGAAACTAATCCAGATGTATGTGTTGCAGGCCCAGTCAGCACTCCCCCGTCCACTGGGACTGAGGTTTTCAAGCCGTGCCAACCATTGTTTTTCTCTTCCAGTAACCACAGTTGTACGCAAGTTGTAACCTTCCTATATGGCAGGCGCTCCTTCTGCTCTGGCACGGTTCCAGAGGGGAAAGGCAGAAGGGGACTATCAAAGCGGCAAAAGAGCCCGAAACCTGCAAAACAAATTAGGAAGTGAGCCCTCTGCATGTTCCCTCTGGGAGTGGTTCAGCTGGTTTCTCCTTTCTGTTTGAGCGAAGGCCTGTTTGTTCTCATTGACAGCGGCTTGGATGCTTTTGCTGGTGGGAGGTGATTTATTCAGCTGTGGATGCTGGCTCGGGCTGCATGCGTAGTTGTGTGGGGCTCTGTGACCACTAGCTAATGGGCCTTGGTCGCACGGAGCATGGTAGCCCGTGGGTCGATGGAGTCAGGAAACTGTCAGTGCTGCACTGAACTGGGATGAACCCTGTGGTATTAAAATCAACTACTGCCCACTTCATGTGATTATGAAAGGAAGAGGGGTCTGTGTCCTGCACTTACAGGTCTGAAGATATGGATGTCCTGGTTGCGGGTGATCAGATGGGCATTCTTAGCAGTGCATGTGGCTGTTTCAAGCTTGTCTCCTGTCAGCATCCAAACCTACAAAGAAACCAGAGAATAACATGTAGCAACAATAATGTTTAGATTTGTAAAATGCACAGATATTTATAGAGAAATTCCACTCAAGTGTGTAACTACATGACACAAAATGTTCCCATTAACTCTCTGTACTGTTCACACTACACAACTTTCTATCTTGCAATTGGAAGTGGTGGTTTTCACACTACATGACTGACTGATGACGAGGTTACACATCATATAAGCTTTCACCAGGAAGAATATCTGACAAACACGTCTGGTCTCCAAACAACATTTTTTGACAAAAACACACGTAATACTGTGATTTTTTTGTTTTTGTTGGCACACATGTTCATAAAAAAGACTGTTTCCACATGTCTTTCCTATTATATGGCCTAGTCCTAAAGGGCTTTAAGTCATGTAGTGTAACCTAGGCACTAACAGAAGCTAAATTCCAGGGATTAAAAAACTCTAATCACTGACTTCAAGCAATCTGTAACTGCTCTGTCTGTGAGCTACAGTTTGTAAACTTACAATCAGACATGGTTTACATTATTGTAAACAGAAGACAAACATCATTCATCACATAGATTGGTATCATTGTATCCACATTGTGACTGATGGTTGATGGAGTGGCTCTGGATGTCAATTAAAGAAAATTACAGCAGTGAGTTTAAATGGTTGATCCAAACAAATTATAAAAAAGAAATCTTAACTGTAGTGGTTTTGGGGTTTATTATCCCAAAGAGTTTTCTCTCTAGATTCAACTGAGATCAACAGAATTTAATTTCAGCTGATCACAGCATTGAAAAAAAAGAACATTCAGCAAGTAACACGTCTTTCCAGAAGAAAAATGCTCCTGTTATTCTGGATCGTTCACACTGTCAAAGTTTTTCATGGAAACACTTTCTACAGAATACTCCCTATGAAAACTGTTGGCAGCTTGTTCTGTGGTTTATCAGGAGTTATGTTGATACTTCTGTGAGCTATTGAATTTTTAAAAATGTATTTTTTACATAATTTGAGAAGCTGAAATTAAATTTCATTCACCTTCATTGTACTGGGGGTGGAGGCAGAAATCTCGGACACAGGTAACTCAAAACTTAAGGCAATTTAGATAAATGAATAAAAATTGTGGACAAATGTCTGGATATGATCAATATACACAATAACCATGATTTAACCTCATTATAGGTAAAATGCCTGCTTTTTTTTGCTGTTGTGGACCAGTCTTGTAATGTTATGTAATGTTATGGTTTGTATGCTTGCTTCTTGAAAAAAAATGGATGAGATACAAAACTTTAAAAAACAACTTGAACAAATAACACTAAATCTATCTGCTCCGCTTGACACCACTAAAGCCAAGTGACGAAATTTTTTTTTTTTTTTCATATTTTGTGTAGGGCTGCACATTTAATTGAAAAGCGCCCAACAGCTTAGTGGGTGGAGCGGGCGCCCCCATGCACAAAGGCAGTGTTCTTGCCGCAGTGGCCACGGGCCCAATTCAGCCTGTGGCCCTTTGCTGCATGAAATCTCCCCCATGCCCCAAACTGTCCAATCATTAAAGGCAAAAATGCCAAAAACATAATACAAGTATAAAAAATTAATTAATTAATTAATTAATAAAATAAATCACAAGATGGCCAAGTGCTGTATCCAAATTGTAGGATCTGCAATTTTTGGGTAAAGGTAAAAAAAAAAAAAAAAAAAAAAAAAAAAAAAAAAGTGTTACAACATACCATCATAAGGGAAGCATTGTGGAGCTACAGAGATGCCCTGGCTGACAAATCATATGTCTGACGTTAGGGACTATGTTTGCTGGTTACAGAAACCCAGCAAAAATCACATAATCCTCATTTTTACTTTTTTTTGAGTGACAATAAAATGCAAAAAAAAACCAAAACAAAACAAAAACATTCCCACTAAAATTACGAACCATATCACAGTGGCAATATCTGTTAAAGTAATCGCAATATGATTTTTTTTTTTTTTTTGCAGCTCTAATTTTGGGTGAACTGACCTTTTATATTATAAAGTGTTTTGGGGTCTATTAGACTAACTTGTGCCACACTGACTAATCAGCTTTCTGGTTCCTTTGCTCGAAACCAAATGCACTCAGTTGAGGCTTGTTCATGTAGGTAAATATGAAAAACATATGTACTTGTCTCGTCTCTCTGTTTTGTTTTTTGAGTTTGTTGCTACTGTGAGCCATCTGCCCCCCAGACCTTGATGCCGGCGTTGCGGAGGATCTCCAGGGTGGGCCTCACATCAGTCTGGAGCTGATCCTCTACCCCAGTAAGACACAGCAGCTCCATCTCCATCTCCAGACTCTCAATCACTGTGGCCACCTTCAGAGAGCGGTCATGAACGCTGAGCTTGGCCTGGACGTACCGTGCCTAGGGAGGAGAGGGATGGGAATATTTTGAGTGGGAGGAGATGAAATTAGAATAAATAAAGTAGAATCACTAAAAGACCAAAGCAGGAAATCAGCCAAGGGTGGAAGGAGAAAATATCAATATGACCACCAGCTGTGGAAGTCATGACAGAGAGAAAAGTATAAAAAACTGCAACAGGGATGCTTCACACAGTGTGCATACATGAGCAGAATTTTTGCAACCCATAGAGAAATTACACTGTGCACAGCATGAACACACCATTCAACTTGGACAGAAAATTTCATATAAAATATCAAAGTTTCATCTCAATATAACTTTCAGGTATTTGCCTGCAAGCAGCTTGTATGTTTTACAAAGCTGGAAATACAGAACAGCAGACATGATCAATTGGTTAACGCCCATCTTCAGCGTTCCAGCTCCAGGGCAATTTGCGAGTGAGATAAAGCAAAAACAATCTGAGTGTGACTCATACAGGAACACAAACTCTGTGTGTGACTCAGTTGGTGACTCACTGCTGCCCACCAGCTCTGCTCACACAATTATACACTTCAGTAATGGGCCTGGGGCTGGAGAGTGTAGGGGAGACAGCCCTGCCCTGCTCAAACAATGAGTGGGGTGTCTGCGTGGGAGGGTGGGGTGTATGGACTGAAGGGTCAGGAGGTCAGAGGGTAGTCTAATTACTCAGCAACACACTGTGACATTTAGAAATACTGAACATGGCTGCATAAAATATCATTCTGCATTTGTGGGCATTTTTAATGTAATTTGAGCATAACAAATGTCCAACAAACTGTTGATGTTGCTGTGGTTTATCAGATATAAAGGCTTCATTAAACATAAGCCTAACAAACTGTAACAAACTGTTGTTACAAGACGAATCTGAGATACAGGCCCTCGTCGACCTGGATTTAATGAATCACTTCAATGATCCAGTATCACTGATGCACAGTGAAAACATCAAGCCACGTCATGAACTTTAAAGATACACCTCTGTTTTAGAATTCCCATGGCACATCTATATCACTGTCAAACAGTACCAGGCAGATGACGGCAAGCGGCCAAGACAAAGATGATGAGGACATTTAGTCCCCTCTCAGAAATAAATCAGCAGTGTGGAAATATTTTAGACACAGCTCATGCTGTTTGCAAACACTGCCATTCAGAGACAAAATACTCAGGTAACGTTAGCTGCTCTGTTTCAACAATGTTAGGCTGACAAAAACATGCATACAGGCTGAAATTTGACAGGTTGATAGGTTTCATAATTTTAAAACTGCCACAGTATAAAGACAGAACCAAAAATGTAGCCATGTAATTGTTGATAAAGTACCTATAATCTAGTTACAATTTTGATTGCAAAAGTTTATTATATAATCCTGATTTCATATAATCTCTTACTACCCAACCCTATTGGTAAAACATGTTTCATGTGTGTTCGTGGAGTCAATTAAGAGTAAATTTCACTACACTTAACCGGTTAAAATAATTTACAATTATTTATGTGGGGTTTTTTTCTCCTATGGCCAAAAGCTAAACAGACAGAGGCTGCAGCTTCTTCACAACAGATTGTTTTAAAAACGCATATGATATTGTCTCATATTGATCGCAGTCCCCTGAATCAAAATCATATTGTCACTTTGTGATAACTTTGTGCTACCTGCAATTATTATTATGGATATAATACTGTAACATGATGAAACTAGTGATTTACACACAGTGTCAACCTCATGAGACAGCTCTTACCTCAAAATCTTGATACTGTTCCTCTGTCAGGGACTTCTTTGAGACCACAAGGACCCTCAGGCCTTCCCTCGCCATGTTCCCGCACTAGAAAACAGAGTCAGCAGCAACATCTGGATTCAGCAGGTTACAAAGTCTGTGAGTTATTTACAACAGGAATAAAACCGCAGTTGTTATAATCTTCATCATGTCTTGTAAAGAAGAAAGAAGATCTACCTCCTCTTCCAGCCAGTCGTTATACTGGACGATGCCTGCCATCACCACGTCAGCACCCTTCATGTAGAACGTGATCTCTCCTGTAGACTCATCCTAAAAACCATTAACCCCAGTTCACTCAGCATGAGACATAAATAGGACAGAAAATCTGATACATCTTACATTAAATAGCAGAGCATTTTTCATTCTAAAGGGATTTCCCGTCCATACCCATGTGAGCCAAGGTGCACATGCACTATTTCATGATTTTGTGTTGCCTAGAAATGCAAAACTTATTTTGGTATTCACTGGGGGGTTTCAAAAAGCGTTTGAAAATATTATCATGAGGAAGTTTAAAAATCCCAGGCTTCCTGAGCTCTAGCCTGGCCAAGAAAAATAAAGTTAGTCATCAGACTGAGTCAGAGGTTAGAAGGTGAGCTTTTTCACAGATAATGTGCTTTAATATGAATCTGTTTCTCTTTTGTTTTTCTTGTTGAAGTCAGTGTCAAGTCCAAATCGCCCTCCTAGCAACAAGCACTGAACTACACTGTAAGCGAAAGAAATATTAAAGTATGAATCAAACAAAATCAGTTTAATTTCTTTGCATAAGAAATCAAAATACACCACAGCTCATGCAATTTAACAGACAGAAGAGAACATTAATCAGTACATGCAAACTTATCTTGGCACTCACTCGCACTATGATGCCCATCCTCTTGCTCTCATAGGTGAAGGGGAATATCTGCAGGATGGTGAAGTTCAGGATTTGGCCAGTAGGGGTCCGCAGCTGAATGGAGGACTGATCTCTTCCCACCAGTGTCAGACCGACACTCTCAGTCCACTGCACGAGCGACACCTATCAACATCACATTGTAAAGGCTTTTCTTAAAGGCAGCTCTTAAAACCCCCACAGACTAAACCTCTACAGAACTGATTTTAAAGTCTCATTAATTGTTTAGAAATCTTTACATGTAGCTGACCCTCAATATATCATTGACATACTTGAGCGCTATAACCCTGAGAGACCTCTTAGATCACTGATGAGTGGATTGCACTGATGCCCAAAGCAAAATCTAAACAACTTCTAGTCATTATGCAGCACAGCAGTGACACTAACTGTCTGATGGTTTTAGGAATGTCCCAGTCACCATTGCAGGGTTTTAAATCAGACTGAAAACCATATTGCTCTGGAGCACATTTAAATAAATGTTTTAACAACCCAAGGCCTTATTATCTTTGTGTTAATATTAAAGGGTAAAATATTTTTATTTATTTGGGGTTTTTTTGTGATCAAGTTTGAAGTATTTTACACCATCGCATCGCAAATTTCGTTGTTTTAACTTTGAACTGACTTGCTCTTTTGCAGTGTTGTTTTAAAATAATATTTTCAAATAAAACCTCCTTTCCCTAGAGGGTGGTCATTAAAGTATATAAATACATGTTTTGTGAATGTTGTAGGGATGCACCGATTGTGAAATGCTGGGCCTATACCGATGCTGTTGAGATTCTTAATTTTGTTTATGTTGTTATTTTTACCTCTTTTGTGCCAGAGAAACAAAATATCTTCATTCTAAAAATATCTGAACTGTTTTAAATCCATGAGCACAACTTAAATCATACAAATTTATAGATTAATCTTTACCATTTCCTACTTTCACATGAAAAACATGATTTTTTTTTTAAACTGCTTCAGTGACTTTTATATATACACATAAACACACGCACACACACACACACACCCTCACACACACACACACACACACATATATATATATGCATATGTATTTCAGTTCCCTCTCTTAATATCTATTTTATATTGCTATCTATCCCAGGATCTCACCCAAAAACTTATTTTCCAAGATTTAATTCCAACACATCAAGATAACATTAAAATTTACCTTCACCCAATACAAATTTTTACTGAATAGACATTGAATGCATCATATTGTTACTCAATGTGACCCCCGTTAGCTGTTAGTTCTGGCCACTGGCTGCTAACAGCTAACTCGCTCTCCTCCTGCTTATTTCAACACGGATTTGTTGTTCACAATGTAGTGTTATTAGGAAAACAATAGGGTGTGTCCTGTGACGCGCCTCTAGTGACTTCACTGCATCCTTTCATCCCTAGGGTGTCCCGGGAAAGATCTCTGTTTGTCCCGGACATGTTTTCTATTGTCCCAGGATGACAGGGTACTGCAAGTTTCGAGCCGTGTTTATAACCTGTGCAAAATTTATGTGACACATCAGAAAAAAAATGGCCACTGCCCATTAGTGAGGTCAGAAAATTGTGAAAACAGGGGAGGAAAAGATGGTCAGGCTGCAATATTTATCTTAAAATGTTATGTTTTTACCAAATAATAAAACATAATAATTGTTATCATCATAAAATGACCAATGCTTGGGCTTTTCATTGTTCTCATGATAACACCATTATGTCAGTATGATGTTCCATTACTTGAATTACAAATAAAAACAGTGAAGGGCACTTTGGAGTAAGCAGGATGTCACAGAGCACAGTAACCATTTAGTCTTAATCAATAGCTCAAACATTTTCAGCACTCAAGACTATTGATTGATAAACTGGGGAAATGTCCCTTTCTGAACTGAAAATATAGTTTTTGCTCGATCCTCTCTGAAGGACACAACAGACGACATCCATTAATACCATGTTAGCGTGAGTGAGTCTGCGTGGGTTGGACAAAAAGAGGGCAGATGACATTACCCAATAACTTCCAGACCAGACGTCAGATCACATACCTAATTCATCATTCATCTTCTGACAGGTCTAACAGCAGAGCGGCCAAATGGACACAGATGAGAAGGAAAAACACCATAAAATTGCCACGCTCCAACTCTAAATTTAAAACCACAGATTTTGTGGTTGCTAAATCACTTATTTTGGAAAAACATGACCACGCAGTCTGGCAATGCCCAGCCAGGAGCTGTTTAACGTCAGAAAAGCTCTGACTACCGTAATGTTTGTCATCCAGGTTGGGAAGTATGAAGATTGTGCTTAGTCACAGTCTAGAAATATTCAGTGTGGAGGCATTCTTGGATCTGGTGTCCGCCACAACAGCACCACCTTATAATAGCAACATCTGGCTTGGCTGCAGATCTCTAACTGGACTGAATAATGCTGTTGGCTTGACTCAGAACCCCCACACGGCCAGCAAGTTTTTCATGAGCTGAAAAGAAACGTGATTCAGTTATTAAGTCTCCTTGGTGAATTACACATAATATAAGTCACCTTTTTGATGATTAATACTTAAGTATGAGTTAATTCTAATATGAATAAACAAGCAAAATAAAACTAAAGCAAAATTAAAGATTCGCTGGCATAAAGAGTGCAGTAAAATGTCACTGCTTGACTGCTTTGGTAAAAACCATGTACTCAACAGTCACTGACATTGTGTCCATAGTGCTCACAGCCAAAACCAGATCTATATTAAGACTTCCTGAAAGCTGTAGAAAGGCAAACTGAATCTTACTCCAGATTGTATCAAACTGTTAAAATGCACCTTTCAGGGCATAGCAACTCAAAAGAAAACGGTTTAAATTTTTGGTGACCCAAAACAAAAAAACGGCTCAATGTCCTGGCCACAATGTAAACCACAGTACTTTAATTGCAGCAGATGTACTGGGCTCTATTAAAACATGCTATCAAAGAGGAAATTCAAAAGGGGATAAGTGCAATGGGCTGGGGAGCACATTAAGGAAATCCGTATTTACACTGCAGGAAATGGCTCAAAGTCAGATTCTGCAGCCCTCCTCCTGATGTTCAAAGAAATCATACTGATCAAGGACATAAATGTGGGATGCCATTTGGCTTGTGAATGTTCCTCGTCAAGGAAGAAAGCAGAGAAGACACTCGAGATAATGGCCTTCACTGACAAAAACGAAGAACCCTCCATCTTGAGATCGGAAGTCTGTTCTCCTGTCAGGCCTTCTGTGTTTGTCCTTGAGAAAATGATGTTTAAGTAGATCAAGTGTACATTTCCCAACATGTCAGGTTGATGTATGTCAACAGGTAGGCTTTTGCCTGTGTGTATTTTTGTGTGTGTTTACATGTATGATCTGATGGATATACTGCAGCTGTCTGTATAATAAATGTGGGGAACTTGTCTGCATGTATGTTTCCATCACAGTAATAGAACGGTATTTATTTCTATGGTTTCCACACAGAGACAAAAAAAGCACAGCAATAAATTGTTCGGTTGGAAATGTTTCACAAAAATAAATCCAGTGAGTCCAACCCACCTTGTTTTCATTATTTAATCTTATTTTCCTTCATTTGTAAGAATTTTTTTTATTTTAGTTTCCCCTCATTTTTTAAATGTATATAATATTCTAAATTGCTTGAATTATT
>JAPZEB010000002.1:30652429-30671151 GCA_029783705.1 Chaetodon striatus | reverse complement strand
CATACATGGTCATGAGGAGGAAATGTGTCTTTTAATTTTGTCATGTACTGCACATTTTTACAAGAAATAGAATAAAATACATCAGAATCAGTTTTCAAGGTGTCGGTGCGTGATGATTTTTTTTGGATGACAGATTTAAAGAACACATTAGACAAAAATGGACTCAGTGTGCAAAGGCCTTAAGAGGAAAAAATATCTTTATACCCTGATCTGACGAGAGTAATTTTACAGATTATAAAATGGATAACCTTTATTTTCTTTGTGACTGTTATCTTTCTGTCTGCTTGGTTTACCTTGTGCTGTTTATCTAACTCCCTTAAGCCCTTCTGTGTGGAGTTTGCATGTTCTCCCCGTGTCAGCATGGATTTTCTCTGGGTACTCCAGCTTCCTCCCACAGTCCAAAGACATACAGGTAAATTGGTAACCCTAAATTGCCCGTAAGTGTGAATGTGAGAGTGAATGGTTGTCTGTCACTATACGTTAGCACTGTGACAGTCTGTGGATCTGTCTGGGGTGTACCCTGCCTCTCGCCCAGTGTCAGCTGGGGTAGGCTCCAGCCCCCCCGCGACACCTAACAGGATAAGAGGTTACGGAAAATGAATAAATGAATGAATGTTTATCTAACAGCATTCAACTTAGACTTTTGCCATGCTGAAAGTGATACGGAAATGTTACTATGCTATTGCAAAATAGGTATCAGGACTTTTACTTAGAAGTCATTATTTGGAAATGAGATCAACATATTAAATTGCTTTCATATTAACATAAAGGGGCTTAGGGTTCAACAGAACAGTGACGTAAGCACTCACCCTGGTGAAAGTTCCAACAAAGTTATGGATATCAATGTTTGGTTCTTCTGCGTACACATATGATCTGATTTGTAGAAGGTCCTGCAAGACATCAGAAACAGGGTTAATGATAGGGTTGTTCAGAATGTTCTTTTTTTACATTTGCAGCTTCTATAGAGGTTTTTTTCTTAAGCTTCAAAATATCTGATGTCATATTGTATGGTGCCATCACTCTAAATCCTCGAGCAAAATCCTCAATTTGAATGAAGTAATTTATCCGATTATATAAATTAGTTTTGTTTTGTTTGTTTTTTTAATTAAATTAACACTCATTACTGACATAAATGTCACGTATTGTGCTGTTAGATTGCTGCTAGATCGCTCTGTTGATACAGGTGCATACCTCCCTTTGTGGGCGGCAAGCATAAAAGCAAACAGGTTTTTAGGCGCAGTGGAAATGTTGTATGTTGTTCGCCAATGAAGATGGTATACAGCAGAATATTTTGTTCAATAAAAATATGATGTGAATTTTGGAAATAATTCCATCTTTTTTTTTTAAATAAATTTTGACTTTTGGACTTGTCTTGTCTTGTCACACAAGTTGGAAACAATCCATTATGGAATGGAATTCTACACATAGTATAATACTAATAATATTGGTGTTGCCTAATCTATATCTGTAACTGTGCAAAAATACCTGGTTTAAACAGAATGAATGGCATGCAAAAAAAAATTGGATGTACAGCATTAAAATTTTGATATATAATTGGACTTGACAATATGAATAAAGCTTTAAAGTATTTGATACAGTCCAAGTTTAGGATCACTGACAGGAGAAAGTGATTGAATAATGAAAACCGACTGAGAGGGAGACCAGAACATGAAAAGCTTTGTCTTACTCGCTCATCAAACATCATCCATCGTGTACTCATCTCCAAAAACGTATCATTTACACAGACACCAGATTCATCAACATTGTCAGTTACAGTTTATGCGGCAGCAGTGTTTGCTCTGTTGCATTTTGCATGAAGAACATTTGCTCGAGGCTGTAATCAGTAGACAATCTGCTTTGACACGTTCAGAAAATAAATATTCCCACTTGTTTGACAAATATGGCAGTTATTTTATTTTGACTATCAACTGTACCTGAGGCATGTATTGTTTTCTCTTAAAAAAAAAATTCCCATCACCAGAGGCTCAGAGAGCACAAGATGACGGGAGAAGCTCAGGCTGGAAAAGCAGCACTTCAGAGTCGAGTTAGACCCACAGCTGCAACTAACCATCACAATCAATTAATCTGCTGATTATTTTATTGAGTGGGAAATAATTTGGTCAATAATTTGGTCTTCAGGCTGACAGAAAACAGTGAAAGATGTCTATCACAAAGTAACATCTTCAGTGTGCCTTGTTTAATCTGACCAATAGTCAAAACCCAAAGATGTTCAGGATTCAGAATTAAGAAGACCAGCAAATATTTATGTCTGATCAGTGCTTTTTTTGGTACTTAAAAATGCAATCAGACAAACTGATTATGAAATCAGCTTTCTATTAATTTCCTATTGATAGACTAACTGATATAATGACTAACTGTTTCAGCTCTAGAACAATAGATCGGCTTGCAAATACCAGCGATTATTACCATCTTAATAACAGCAATGCTGTTCATGAAAAAGTTTCTTCCTGACACCAGTTTTTCAGCCATAGTTTGTAAAATCTATAATTAAATGCCACAATCTATATCAGATTTCATTTATAAATTGATTGATTAGGATTATTTCAAACTGAGGCCACCACTGCTTACTGGGGGATAAGCGAAATGAAGACGAAAGCCAAATGTAAAATGCAGTTTGAAAATAATTTACTAAGTAAATAAAATAACACTGTTTTTATTTGCACAACAATAAATTTAACTGCATCATACTGAAAATTGTGAAATAAATATTAATATAATGTGACAATTGTGACAATTTATTGACTTATTATTTAAAATCTATCAAATTAATCGTAATTTAAAAAAGACAAAATTCTCTGATTTCAGCTTATTAAATGTGTATATTTTCTTTTTTTCTTTTGTTCTCTATGACAGTAAACTGAATATCTTTGGGTTGTGGACAATTGAGGACACCATCGTCAATTTTTGACATTTTTTAGACCAAACAGCTAATCGATTAATTGAGAAAATAATCGTCAGATAAACTGACAATGAAGGTAATTATGGTTTCAGCCTTATCAAACACTGAAGAACTGGAGGCAAAAAAGCACAGGCCTGAGGTCAACCTTTGACCTTTTGGTCAAGACATCCTCTGATGACCAGGCCACCCTGCACCTTAGTCAAATGACTACTCTGACCTAATGACAGACTTCTGTGAGACCACAGTCAGCATGTGCAACTACTCATCAGTTCTTATTTCACATAAGACAAGGCACAGGGATGGCGTAAACACAGCGTTCAACATTTTCTCCTGCATCCTCAATACTTCATCTTCCATCTTGATTTTATGACTCACGGCAGCAGTTGGCAGTCTCTGCGTGCACGCCACTGGGAGGCGTAGTTTCCAGTCCGTCTCTCCATCCAGCTGGTCAGTCCGCAGGAAACAGGAGCCTAGGAGGGAGAGGACAAGAGCTGCCGCTGATGCCAGATGGATAAACATTCACCCCTAGGGGGCAACAATACACAGGCTTTTAGGTAAAGAGGGGACATCACAAGCTATTCTGAGAAGTGGCACTGAGTGTACAAATGACTACACCTTTATTCTATTACATACTGAAGGCTACTATCAACTGTTGCTGGTTTTATTTGTTCTACAACAAGTAAGTTTTTAAAGTTCCAAGTTTAAGTACATACATGAAAAACTGCAGTAAAACAATTTAACATGGAGCCGCAACTGAACAGCAGCAGCTTCTGTGAATGGGACTAAGCTACACATAACTGTTGGCACAGAGGTGGAGGCGTCCACCAAAGCCCATCCCCCCACTGGCTTGCATGCGTCATCCTGCCCAAAACTCCCAACCCTGGCCTAGGCTCTTTATAATTGACCTAATGGCCTCCACATGGAAGAGAGATAACCGAGCACTACTTCCAGTAAAACAAAGCTGTTGTTTTTCTCCCCCCCCCACCAGGAAGACGCAACAACAACAACATGCATCTAGCTCCTCCTGCAGAGTCACATTTGGATTTTCTAGAAGTCAAAAATATGTCCTTGTGATGTGATTTTTAATGTGCTGTGCCTTGGAGGTTGTTATTTTGAATGGACTTATTTTGTATATGTGCAAATAAACACTGCGATGCAATTCGCCAAGTTTGTGTTATCGCTGACAAATCTTGTCCTAATCCGTATTTGATTATTTAGATGAGGCATCCTTCTCTCATGTCTCCTGTTTTCTCTTTGCATTTGATTTCTGTGTGTCCTCGATTTTCCTTTTCATTATCTTCTCATTTGAAAAACAAAATAAGTCCTTGAAGAAGACGAGCGAGCAATGTTTTGTCTCCAGTGCCCATCTAAGCATTACATGGAGTAGGAACCCTCCACCACCCCACACTTTGAATGATAGTTTAGTACTGGACTCAATTACAATTTAGACATCATAGGACTTCCTGTCCTGGCTCAGGGCTAATCCCTGCACCTCAGCGCCTTTTAAACAAGTCATTTCCCCAGCCAGCCAGCCAGGCAGCCGGTCTGTTGTGGAGATCTGGATGAATGACCAGCAGATGTTTACCATTTCTTTCAGAGGTCCTTAAAAAGATCATGTCAGCAGGAACACGCTGGTTCTACAAAGAAAGGCAGAAAGACAAACATCACTTCAGCATCACTTCCTGATCCTGCACTTTTCCACCTCCCTCTTCTGCTCTTTAAACTGTAGAAAAGTAAGACTTTTAGCTTTTCGTGTGCCACATTACCAGCAGCTAGTCAGTCAAAAATAATAAGCCCTCCAGCAAATCATCCTGTCGTGGCCTGATCGGGACCCTGACCAGGTTTTACACTCTGGCTGACCTGCTCCCTCCACCACACTAGACAAATTCTCCATTCAATTCAACTGGACAGCTTCCCAAAAATTGAATCGTGCATGGATTATTGCTAAGTGGTCGATAGTCTAATAATAAAGATGTATTATGACTTTTTAAATGCAGCTTAATTTAGAAGCTTTCCTTTGTCAGCTACTGGCTTCAGCTCATTTCTGAATGTGTAACCCACATAACTCTGAATCGCTCAGTCATATTAATGGAGGGTGTGTGTGATGTAGGACAACATGTGTGACCTTTCCTTTAGCTGCGTTGAAATGAGTAATTCAGAAAGAAGCCCTCAGCTGGAAACAGAAGACAGCTCTTACTTCTCACATTTCATGTACAAAGACATCAGAGAATCTGTCCACAAGAAGAGCAACACAACCGATTCTCCTCAGATTAGATATTTTAAACAACTACAAACTATAAATGGGATTTCAAGATAAAAAATTATATCAGTAAATAGTACTTAATTGAATTTGTGTTTGAGATCTAATTAAAGGCATTTTAGGTTCACGTCTGTTGTGTTTGCATTGAGTTTGACAGGCTGAGGCTCAGCATTGATCACAAGATTACAAAATCTTTACTAACTCCTTTCACCTCAGTCACCAGAAGATTAACAACCCCCTCATTATTCGCTGTCATATAAATGGTAACTTGACAGTCCTAAGAGGCAAAACTATTCACAGATGTGGGATGAAACAATCTTTAACAAACCTTTTCCACGATTATAAGATCTCCGACCTGAATACCGCTGCTTTTAACCTTCACCGTGCCTGAAAAACACAGAACAGAGTTTGAAGTTAATGAAGTGTTTACTAACTTTTTATATTATTTGATGGGTTGCACATGGTAAAAATCACGCAGCGCCATCCATTCTGATAGATTTTTGACCATTTATGGAATTGGTCCTTCAAAGATCATATCTAAAAACACACAAAGTTCTCCATTGATTTTTAAATGAAATGTAACTTCTGCATGCCTCGTCAGTCATCAGGGCAGTGAATTTGGGAAAGTAATTTTCCTTGCAGATTTAAAGGAATGCTGGGGGGAGTTGGTTGAGCCTTTTCTCTCATTCCATTTGGAATGAACGGGCAAAATTGTTTGGAGGAGATCACTGACCCTTGACCTCTGCCGTGACCTCTAGGCTTTCCATATGTAAGACATTAAAGCACATTAATATTGCTGTGCATTAGGCTTTGAGGGATTTCATAATAGTGCTCTGCTCTATAACAAAAACACTTTACAGATTACACAGCAGCTTTATGTAACACTGCTCAGAAACAAAATGTGCCAAAATAGTCTATCTAAAATAAAATCTTAAATAAAATACAAAGCTTTGATTGATGTGCTTTAGAGTTAATATCCCATGAACATCTGTTGATAAACATGTGATCGGAGCTGCGATGATTAGTTGAACAGAAACAGAAAATTTGCAATTATTTTTACATTATTTTTTTACAATCACTCACTTTCTTTTGTCCAATCTGTAGTTACATTTTCAAGACACAATTATCATCCAGCTGTTGTGGGCCACATCATTCACACAATTCATGTTGTTTTCACACATAAAAGAATGCAGAATAAATATAATAAAGTTAATTCACGAACCACTTCCCCAGATAAGATCTTAGAAAAATCCAAGGTCCATCATCTCCACTGTCATATTCACAAAGAGCTGAAGCTGCCCGTTCTATTGATAGTATATTCTTAAAGTTTTTTAACCGCTTATCTCAATTAAAACAATTTGAATTGTGTGATTTCCAATTCATCATAATGATACATTCAACTGACTTAGAGGCTAGAGCAATAATGAGGTGTGTAAGCATCAGCTGTTAATATTTTCGTCGTTGTGCTATGATTGTTCCTCTTGGATAGAAAACTAGCATTTTGAAAGAATGCGTTGATATTGAGTCAGGTTGGCAGTGTTTACGTAAAATTAGCTTATGTAGGGAAAGTGCATTTTGAAATGTAGAGTTGGTATTTAATGAACAAAATGTGGCTTTGAAAAGAAAATTAACTATTTGGCTAATTGTGTGATGTAGGTGTGTTGCTGTGTTAACAGTTTAGAAAAAGTATGAATGCTTAAATACTTTTTTTTTTTAGTTTACTTTAGTTCATTTTGGTCATTTTCCAACTATAAAACTCAAACATACTGGTAGATAGATAGTACACAAACATTAAGTTAATGTTTTTCAGCATAAACAAACAAAACAAAAGGTAAACAAAAAAAAACAAAAACAAAAAAAAAACAGGACCGAAAAGGTGTCGGCTGAAGCATAGCATATTACACCTACCCTCTATGACGTGTATTTAACACTTTAATTTCTGTTTCCAACCCATTCCACAAATTTACTCCAATACTAGTGATTCTTGCAGCACTATCTCAAAAACCATTAGCACTTATAGGCAATGTACTGAATCCACGCTCTCTGCTTTACACTCAATTTGTAATTTTATAACGCACTATTTGCAAAGCTGTAAACACATCTCACTGCTTTACACTCAGTTTGCAATGTAATACCACACTTCCAGCAAAACTGTAAACACTGGTCTCTACACTGCTACAATATTTTCCCATTTGCCTTTGACATGAGCTGCATGTGATATGTGATATGGATGAAATCTTCTGGCCGAACCCACAAAGAAGGTGAGATTTAGCCGTGTTTTTTTGTTTGTTTTTGTATGACAAAAAATGTCTTTGTTTTCTTCCACTATGTGTTTGTTACTTGACAGCATTTTACCCCCTTATTTGTAGTGATAGTGTGTCGTGCTCTGAACACACATCCATACCACACATTTGGCTACCTGTGTGTTTACTACATGTATGACAACTTAATGACAACCTGAATTTTACCATACACGCTGAAAAAGCTAAAACTAGTAGTGGTTTTCATCTATATTATCAGTGTGTAGCTGGACCTTTATTCAAATGATGGTTTGTTTGTACTGAATTGATGCAAAAACACATTTTCTTATGAGACTTTGATGAATTTTGCAAGAATTGTTTTTTTGTTGTTTCAAGAGATGTATCATGTTTTGCTATTTTGGTTTTGTGGTCAGTGTGTACAGTTTTGCGAAAACCGTTTCAAAGATAGTGCCTAAAAAACAAAAAAGTATAGGTAAACACTTGTTGACAACTGTAAAAAAAAAAAAAAAAAAAAAACTTTTAATTTTTCAAGCAAAAGTGTCATTCACAATTCTGAAATGTGATGAGTTGGTGCTTTTCTTCACTCAGTAAACTGAATATCTTTGCTTTTTGGATGGTTGGTTGAATAAAAAAACATTTTTAATAAATCTCCTTGAGAAATAAAAAATTACTTCTTACTTTTCTCATTTTACAGGCAAAATGATTAATTGATTTATCAACAAAAATCAGACAAAACAACTTCAACTAGTTTCTTCCCAAGCTAGAAAACAACACGCCAAGTTCTGACACCATAAAGTTTCTATAAACCGCAAGATATGCATGGGGGCCACTATCATGGAGGCAACCAGTCGTTGTGTTTATGGCTAAAACAAGCTGCCACATCAAAGGGCCAAAGTGATGGAAACCACAAGAGGTCTCCTGCTTTTTATTGCTGGTAGCACTTTATACCAAGGCCTCTTATGTACACTTTTACATCTCTGCTTTGAATTACCCACCATTTCCCCTAGCCCCAATAAGTTTTAATAGGACAAACCTCCTACAGTTAATAGACGCTGATGCTGAGAAATAAGCAACATGGTTCAGATATCAACACGACCAAAACATAACTGGCGTTGTCCTCTGAGCCCCTGATCCTCACCTCTTGTTGAGAGCTTGCTGTAAATCTGAGAATTCATTTCTTTGTCTCGGATGTAGCATCTTATTTCTTCAACAGCCTCTCTCATGATGGTAATGGCCAAAACAAGACCCTGGAGGGTGAAATGTCAAAGTTAAAAAGTTTGCCAAAGTAGAGCAGAGGACAACAAACAACTTTAAATATGTGAGTAAATATGCGTTAAAAAAAATAAAATTAAAAAAAAACAAAAAACAAGATGCACTTCACACAAAAGTATGGAAAATGATGTTGGTTTACCATTATAACTAACAGTTAGAGAAATGACACATACCAGAGGGACCCAGTAGGTGTAGAGTGCACCTAAGCGCAGCTCCTTGATAAACTGAGAGCAGGCCAAGAGTAAAAAGTACAAGTTGAAGAAGTACTTGAACTGATTGAACAGCACCTGTGAACATGAAACAAGAAGCACAGTGTGAAATATTTGCTGTGTGACAAGTTATTATGCATAGGACCGTATCTGACATTTACTGCCAGCCATGACTGGTTTTGATTCGACACTATTGGTCTCCATCTGCCTTGTTGCAACACCTTTTTAATGACCTGTAGATGAAAAGTCGTCCAAACATCTACGTACATAAATTGAGAAAAAGAAAAATGACTTCCCATGAACATAAAACAGTTAGGGTGGTGATGATATCCGCTTTACCGCAATACCGGTCATGGCTACCGCAATGATGAGGTCATCACCATCATCACTCCTTTTTTTGTGGGCTGTTATAATACTACTTTGCTGCTTTGGCTCCGATGAAGCCCCTCCATCTGTAGTCACCTCTCAGTTGTCTCGCTAAATCCACCACAGCACTATCCGATTGGTTACATGACAAGTAACGTCCTATCAACACTGAGGGCTGCCGTGCCTCAGATGGCAAAGACTGGCAGTGGTTACTTGCCAAACTATGTTGATGCATTGCTTTTTCCACTATGGAAAAAGTCCATACCATCACAGCCCTATTTAACACAATTTTGTTATTTCTTTACAGGGACTCCAATTCTGTTGACAGACGAGCATCTCACCAATAGGGTTACAGTATTATACCAGTTTCAATTTACACTGTGATATGTAATTCTACGGTTATCATATCGTGTACATTTGCTTATCTACAATATTAAAAAAAAAAAAAATGCAACTTGACAGAGAATCTCCCCTTTATTTTAGTTATTTTCAAAGAGGAGACTTTTGTCACAGAGTTCCATTAACAAAATGGTTTCAAGTTTCAATTATAGCAATAAAATGTTTGTTTAACCACAAAAACCCTTCTGTTTTCATTCCTTCAGGGGTCATTCTGATTAGCACTAATATAAATTCTGTAATACCATGATGCTGTGAAACCACGATATTTTCGTACCATGAAAATCTCAAACTGTTGCAGCCCTACTCAGCAAGCAAATCTAGATATTTTGATAATCCATTAATCATTTCTAAGTAAATTCACAAGTTGTTCTTGTTTCTCAAATGCGAATAACTGCTGTCTTTTTTTTTTTGTCTTCTATTAAAGAAAAGTGAGGATTTTTCCCGTTTGTTGCACAAAACAGCTAATTTGGAGACTCTGGGCTTTCAGAAATTGCCTTTTGTTGTTTTCTGACAGTTAATGCACCAAACAATTCATTGACTTATTGAGAATAATATCTAGTTGCAGGCCTAGTAACACATTTTCTCTAAATTCAAATGAAAAACTGTTTCTAGATAAAACCTTAGTGAAATGAACACCTGGAAAATTGGAAAAACTTCTTTAAATTGATGCAAAAATCATAATGAAATCAAATTTTGTCTACAATGATACTTTGATTGTCCTTGTTGGCCTTTAAAACACCCTTGCAGATGCAGTGGCTTCTTCTCCAGTAGTGTCATTCTTAAAATTAACACTCGTGCTTCAGCTTTGCCCAATTTCATTATCACCAATGTGCAAGATTACTGCCAGGGGAAAACTTGTGTCTTGCAGTGCTACTGTACATCGATTCCAAATCTGTTGCTAAGGGGAGGGCAGAGAACATGAAACCACGCACAGAAACACAAAGACTACAATATGTTGTAATAAGACGAACTTCTTGACATGAACTAAGGTAAATAAAAACCATCACCATTTGCAATGCAAAAAGGGCTCTGCTCTTGTCTTTGGCTTTCCAAACAAATTTGAGCTACTTTCAATGTCTGACTTCATATACAAAAAAAAGTCATAAGATCTTAAGACAACTGAATGTCTGGAAAACAAATGCATATGCAAATCAGGCTGGAGAAAAAACACACAGCTTAGTAACTGCCACCAAAGTTAGAAATCTCCAACAAATGTCACATCTCTCTTTTCCATATTGTTCAAAGAATGTGAATGTGATCTGGTGCTTTGATACCATGTTGCTGTTTGTCCAAATGTGACTGAAGCTATCTATCATGCTTCTCTTGTTACCATATTAAAATCTTAAAGTCAGCCTCCACTGATGTCTATGTCCCCTAAAATGTCTGACCTTGACTCTACTAACTTGGTTGGTGAGAGGGTGGTAGGCTCACTGAGGGTCTTAAGGACAGAGGGATGTTGTATGCTGTAAAGCCCTCTGAGGCAAATTGTGATTTGTGATACTGGGCTTTATGAATAAAAATTGATTCATTGATTGATTGACAGACCCCACCCCTGCTTTCCTGTCATGGACATGTCCAGTTGGACCCAGTCATCCTACTCACCTGCAACTCACTTCTGTCTGCCTCAGTCCCTCTGCTTGGCCCTGCAACACCTGCCTGTCTCACCGACCCACTCTTTGAACCCTCTACCAGATACGACTGGAACCACTCACTGAACTCATTCTGTTTTCAACAAAACACCCCCTCCTCATTTGCGTCTCTAACGTGGGTTTCAAAATCTACAATCTACAACATCTTGTAAAAATCAATTTTGTTTTCAGTAAATATAATTTTAGTGTACTCTTTAGCTGTAAGTTGACTAAGTTTGCCCTGGCTGCTTGGTTTTGGCTTAACTGTTTTCAACATGGCAGCCAGGTCACAAACATTCTCATTTTACAGCTTAACAGTCACTAAAATATGTTCCTGAAAACACTTGAGGTGAGAAATAGGGAATGGATTAAAAGAATCTTGATTTATATTTGATTTGGTTGACTGCATTTAACAAGCAGTGATTGACATGATTGACAGCTGCTTTAGCACCTCTGCTCTGACTGGTTGTGTTTGTTTGGGTTCATGGGATTCTTGCAAATACCTGTAGAAGCATTAGAGAGACAGAGTCACATGATTGTTTTCACAGTTTATCTGTCTCATGTACTACTGTCAGGATATAAAGACAGCTTCACCAAATGTGACAAAGGGTTATTTTTTCTAAAAGTTAACAATAGTTTTAAGAATTCTGTAGAGTTCCAGGTTTTTTGCCAGCTGTGCTTAATTTGATTGAGCACTCATCACTTTCACTTTCATGCAGCTGTTTGGTACAGAAAGCTGCAGACACAGAGGCAGCTGCCTGGATGAAGAGAGGCTTTGCTCAGTCAAGCTCAGAGATAACATTATCCTCTGCTTTCTGCTTGGAAGTGGTGAATTTACAGCTCACGGCAACTTAAAACAACACAGTCTCTGACTTTTGTTTGACATCTAGTGTTGGCAAAAAAATGTCGTTGCACATTTCCTATCATTCGCTAGTGAGCTTGTTTACTATATTACATGTTGCACTAGACGTTCCGCTGGACCCCGTTGAAACTCTTTAACTTCGTACTGAACAGCCAAATCTGATTCGACTGACATTATTTCTGAGTTAGATACAGCCCTAATTCTACAATTTTATTTGACTTAACTTTTATTAGTAATTTTGTCACTAATATTTCATGAAAAACATAAAAACTAGGACTTGAAACCACATTTTCCAGTGATATAATGTTGTTATTACATCAGTGCCACATAGTGTCTGAAGTTCAAGTGGCACAAAGTAATAAATGCGGAAGGAAGAGAGCTTGTGGTTACTGATACTGATACTATCACACTGACTTTTTTCAGCCCTTTGAGATCAGGACTATCTGATGTTATTTTCTGAAGACAACAAATGGTGCTCATGGTAATATTTTTAATCCAGCTTCCCAAAATTATGGTCTGCTCATACCATAAACTAAATATACCAAATATTTTGTTTTTGTTATCTAAGTCTTATTGGCTGCAGATAGTCACTCTATATTGGTCTCATGGTGGAGTCAGTCTCACAGCCTTGAGACAAAGAGGCGTCCAAGAGGGAAACAGAGCCAAAGTGACTGAGGAGAATGAAGTGGGCCTACATGTGATACTGTGTTGACCACATGAAGCATCAGACTGTGAGATAATGACATCATAACTTCAGTTTAAGATAATCCATTTGTTTTCCCTGTATAATTCTAAGAAACAAACAACAACCACAAAAATATTTCAAAAAATTATGTAACAAAGTCACAATCACAAGACTTTCAAATAAAAAAACACTAATTTTATAGATGAGAGAAGGTTTAACAGGAAGTGCTACTGCTCAGCCTGTAAAAACAGAATTCAAATGTCTACTGTGGCTCTGGAGAGGCTTTGTTAAGTCTGATGAAATACCACTGATAACACACACCTGCAATGGTTGGGAAAGACAAACACGTTAAGTAAACCTCATTTGAAGTTAGGGTGCTTAAATTTGTAACAATATTTTACACTCTTAAATTAGATAACTTCAAGAGGAATACCATCTAGATTAAGAATTCAAATATGTTATTTCCATGGTCTAGGAAAGCTTAATTAATTTGTGCGAACATAAGCTACTCTCTCTCAAAGCCAGAAACTAGAGAAAAGTCTCAAACTTGTGATGTCATAGGGTATAAAGTCTGGAGCTGCTCCACAGACAATGAATGGGACACTGGTTTTCTTTGTTTTCTTTTTTATAAGCAAATGATCTTTATTCTTTTGTAGTGTTCTCAGCTCTAACAAGGGGTAGGCAATATGGCCCCAAAATAATGTCATGATATTTCAGGGTATTTTTACGGTAACGATATTCTTGACAATATGACAAATTAGTAAAAAGAAATATTTCATTATTAATTTAAGAACATACAATTGTTACAAAATAAGTGATATAGTTTTACATGTTGACCTAACAGTTTGCCTTCAAATATTCACTAAAAACTTGAAAAAAAGATCTCTCATTTGAGTTTGTGAACAGTAACTCAGACTGAGATTCAGATTCTGTATACAACATTAATTGTACAACAATATAAAATCTACTACAAATTACATATTTCAGCAGTTCCCAAATACAGACAAATGTACCCTGGGATCTAAATATATAAATCAACAGGTGATTTCCTTCTCTTTTAGCAAAATCCTAAATGATTGAGTTGTTGTTTTTTTTCCACAAGAACCTTTATGCTCTGCCGTTTCTCCTCTAATCATCACACTGTAACCTGTGACAGGCTGTTATGCTATTGTAACTATTGCACATTCACATATATGTAGTTTTTTGTGGAGCTGCCAGTGCCAGCGTCTGAGGCTGTTCATAAAACTTTCAGGACGCCACAGTTTATTCCACACAACTGAAGCTGCTCCTCTTTTTGGAACCAACGCAGAGTCAATAAAAAATTCGCTTTCAGCCATGCTTGTCGTTGCTGTGCTTAACAGTAAGACATCAATATGTCAACAAGTCAAAATATTGCGAGTTTCACAATGTGAATTCTTCATATCCTATTAATAGTAATAAATAATAACACATATTATTTATAGAGCGCTTTTCAAGGTACTCACAGACACTTTACATTAGTTAAAAATAATCACAAAATAGACTACAATAAAATACACACATCTTTCACACATAAAAGCCATTTTGAAAAGATGTGTTTTGAGCAGTTATTTGAACTGGGAGAGTATTACAAATGTTACCGGTATTATTGTGAACGATATGCTATGGCACACCCCTAGTTCTGACACAGAAAATGTATCCATATACTCAGAACATTCTCCTGGGTACTCTCAGTGTCACCCTCCTGTATAAAAAAACAATAGCCGAATGGGGGGACAGAGTTGTTGCTAAAACTGTACCAAATGGGACAGCCAGCAGGACACAACTGTGGGCAGCAACGGTGTGATGTTTTGATGATGTGTTATGTGTGCGACAAGCCACCAAGAGATTTAAAAAGGAGCTGATAGCAGCTAACTCAAAAAAGCCAGCAGCAAAAATGTCCACAAATTGGGGAAAAAAAATTAGGTATGGGAGCTTCTTACCCTCTGAGCAGAAGACGAGATCGGCTGCCAAATAACAGGGACAGTAAGAGATTGTTGTTGCCATGTCATGCCGTTGGTATTGTTTAATTAAGCACTGCTGATGCCTACAGCCGTTTCAACCAGACACTTCAGGTATAGTACATTTGGAACCATAAATAACTCTCCAGACATTGTACTAGACCCTCAGTCTGTTTAGCGTTTCCACCGCAAACAGTACTTTTTAATGTGGGCGGGGTTATTGTCATTCTCTGCTCTGTCCAGCACTCACTGTATTTTTTCATCACCGATGACACAGAGGGAAGTCTGCCCCTCGTTTCTTGTCCACAGAATGAGGTTGCACACTGACATTTTGAGAACAGTTTGTGCATTTGGTGCTTCTCAAGCAAGCTCAGGGGTTTAGTGTTCTCGTAGCCCACAGGAACGCTTTTCTTTTTTTTTTCTCCAAGTGAGGATCTGAATATATGCAGTTCACATAACCTGGTCAAAATTATTTTATATTTTTTAAACGCTTAAAGATCCACTTATTACCAAAGCTAATGGACTGGTAAAAGTTGTCATACTGAAATTTGAGGTGTGCTGACGGATTCACGCCGTCGAGTTTATATTCTACGTCACACTAGAGGATGATGCTGTTGTGTTACACGTCATGCCTTTTTTGATTTTGCAGTGCCGGGGTGCTGTCTAAAATCACACACTGGAGCAGAATGATGCTGCTCTCATTTGGTTCTGTGTAAAAATATAAAGGCTGCATGAAGAAGGGACTCTGTAGACGCTCTATAGTGTGATCTCTGTGTCAAAGTGCTATTGTCTATGGAGCAGTTTTAGACTTTATACCAGTGGCATAAGGTAGTTACAGTGGGCCCCAGTGCATGCAATTATGACAGGCCGTAGTGTGCCCTTGTTACTAGTTATGAAGCACACACTCAGTTTTAGGCGTGTATAAATTTTACCAACAGTGTGTCTTACTGCCACTTTCATGTTATATCTGCTTGCAGATGTGTCTGGTTTGTCAGTCTTGAGAGACTTTGCACCTAACTAACTACTGTACATCATATCATCTCATTACATGATTAAACAGAGACTTGATAACAATGTCAACAAGCTCATTACCCAGCAATCATCATTACATATCTATATATGACAGAAACTACGAAAGAAAGTAATAAATCATTAGTTTAGCTAAACTGTTGTTTATAGTTAAATTCTAGTTTTAAATAGTTTATGTAGAATAAACATATCATTTTGTAATGGATTGATACTACTTTACAAAAACAGAAAACCATTATAGAAGTGGGTTTCCTTTTTTTAAGGGCATATATAAATAAATGGCACTATTCCAAATTTCATGTGAGTTCTTCTTTAAACACAGGCATATTTACAGATGGCAATAGGGCTCCTCCACTCCATGGGGCCCAGAGCAACCGCACTGCCTGCACTGTCTGCATTTTCACCCCTGCTTTACACCCTATGACATCACAAACTTGAGTATTAGCAGTCCAGTTTTTGGATTTGGGACAGAGTTGTTCCTGTTCAATTATATTTTTAGACTGTCTTAAACCACAGGAATAACATTCATTAATTTTGAAAATGGGAGTAGTTTCCCTTTAAGTTGCATCGCTGACTGTGTGTGTGTGTGTGTGCGTGCGTATGTGTGTGTGTGTGTGTGTGTGTGTGTGCGTATTGGGTGGGGGTGCTGGGCAGGCCCCTCCTTGACAGAAGTGCTCTAAGAATAATACACTTACGATATGTAGGCTGGATAAAGAAAGCCGATGAGGTTGCACAGTAGGGAGGCTCCGTAACCGATCACCAAGTAAACTGCGATGATCCCAATGACAGCTGGAAGACATTACACCAGATGTTCGTTAAGCTTCTTCACAAATATACCACAATGAACATACTGTACTACCCTTCTTCTTATTACAGTAAATACCTACTACGGTTACTAGTTCAAATCAAAAATAACATCTGACTTCTATAATTAGATTATGACTAATGGCAGTCTTGATGAAGCTGTGTGTGCCACGCGCTGACTCCGTTCTGTACGTATCGCTTCCTCTGTGATGCATTCAGTTTCTCCGTTTTTTCTTTTTCCATCACCGTCCTGACAACACTCACCGAGAGCGATGTACGTCCTGCTCACTCCAGTTTTTGCCTCGATTTTTGCCAGAACATCTGTCATGAGATTCTTCTCATGGAGAAACTTTTCAAACCTTTCTTTGAGCCCCTGCGCCATGGCTGCACTTCCTTCTTCTGCGATCCTGATTACGAAATTGTTCTGAATCAAACTGCGACACCCCTGCAAACCAACGCACCGCTGCTCTCAGGGGCGTCAAGTTATAAATCCATGGCGTCAAGTCACATACACAGGATGTACTTTACAGCTTCCCACCGCGAGCTTCAAAATAAAAGCACGAGGTTTCTTCGTGGCTGTTTTAGTGATGATAATCTTGGCCAGAGATCAACGTTTTTCAGGCTAAGGACCCCTTAACTCAAAGAGGGACAGAGCAGGGACCACCTACTACATATATTGTATAAAACTTAGTTGCACTTGGGAGTTTTTCCTTATCCGCTGTGAGGGTCCTAAGGACAGAGGGATGTTGTATGCTGTAAAACCCTCTGAGGCAAATTGTGATTTGTGATACTGGGCTTTATAAATAAAAATTGATTGATTGATTGATTGAAGAGTGAAGAGGAGGTAATGTAGAGAGGGATGAGACAACCTTCACACTGTCGCTCAGTGTCTCAAGTTAAAATATGTGAGCACAGTAACTGGAGAACATATTTAAAACACAATACAGCTCTATATACCCATCTTGTGTTATCAGAGAAGGAAATCCAACACTGAGCTACAAATTCTGATGCTATTAAATTGTATTGTGGGAAATGCAGAACTCTGAAGCTTGACTCATTCTATAGAATTGAAGGATATCTCTGCATCTGCTGCTTCACTTTTGACCTTTATTACTTTTTATGCCTACACACCAGCGTTAGCTGTGGCTATATTCAGGTTGTCCATCTGTCTTTCCATCCATCTGCCCACACACCTCATTCTTGAAAATGTGATATCCCAAAACACCTTGTGGGAATTCCATTAGATTTGGCACAAACGTTCTCTTGGACTCAATGATGAACTGATTAGATTTTTGTGGCCGAAGTTCAAAAGTCAAAGTCACTATGACCTGGTCTGTCTTGCTCTCGTAAATGCGATACTATCTCAAGAAAGACTTGAGGGAATTTCCTCAAATTTGGCACAAACGTGAAACCGTGATTTCACCGTGAAATCACAAAGCATGTTTTCGGCCATGACTCCATAATTTATGTGCTTATGTCTGATAGGATTTGTGGGGTGATTTTGTGATTTTGTGGAACACATTGGCTGAAGAAATCAAACAAAGTAAAGATATCAGACAGTTTAAAAAGAGGTACAAAGTCAGTATTTTCGTAAGGTACAAAAATGATTAGAGCGAAGGAAAAACACACTTAGGGTGATACTGTTGTTGGTCTCTTTTGTTATGTTTTTTTTTATCATCTTGTATTTTCATATTTGTATTATATATGGGGTAATATTGGCTGTAAAGTATAAAAAAGTGAAGTGATGTAAATGTGGGGTTAATCAATGGAAAGGAGTGGATATGTATGAAACTGTTTAAGTAGGGATAGATTGAGAGCAGGGGTAGAACTAGACAAGCATGTTGCCTCCTTTTCAGACAGGAAATATTAATTTATGTTTCTCATTGTGAGTTTGTACATCTGTAATTGTTTTGACTCTGTTTTGTATGTTTTTTTTGTTTTTTTTTTAATGTTCAAAATAAAAAAAATCTAATCAAGGATAAAATGGTGAAGTGATGACAGTTTAAATCCAAAAGGTCAAAGGTCAACTTTACTGTGACATCATAATC
>JAPZEB010000002.1:30629153-30639835 GCA_029783705.1 Chaetodon striatus | reverse complement strand
GATGTAGTATTCGAATAATGTTGGGCGACGGCCACTTTGGTGTCTGCCATGGTTTCTAGAGTGACATTTGAATCTTGCATTTTGTGTGATGGCTGGAAATTCATCTCAGGACTCGCAGGCAGCTCTATCTGATCCTGTTGTGACAAATCCTCTGCATTCATGCTGGACTCTTCCTCCATTCTCTCCAGATGGTCTGTATTGACATTCGATAGGGAGTGACTGCTGGACTGGCTGTCGTCGTGGTCGCTCGTGAGGCCTTCGGGAGAGCCTTGTGAATATTCCTCAGGCACTTCGTTGCCGTCTCCGTCTTTCACAATGACCACTTGCTGGCTTTTAGTGCAATTTTTCTCATGCTCAAGAAATTCTGTTTCGTCAAAGAATTCAGCACAACACTTGGTGCAGACCCTGGTCTCGTCCATTCTGAGCCTCTTCACTTCATTTTCAGTCTCCTCAGCTTGATCATCTGGAAGAATCCCTAAAAAGGAGAGGACACAGGATTTTAATGATTGCTCTTCATACAGTTATGACAACAACAGACCAATAAAATCAAAAAATAAAAATACAGTACAATAATTAACAGACTTTAGAAACAGTATACTGGTTATCTGTCAAGATATATTATGTTGTAGTGAAGAGGACACCCCTTACCAGGAATTTTTTTATAGTTTAAATTTATTTTTTTTTAAATTATGGTGACTAAGGCTGCAACTAATGCTTATTTTCATTGTTTGACAATCTGTTGATTATTTTCTCAATTAATCGGTTAGTTGTTTTTTTTTTTTTTTAATATCTATTTATCTGACCGTTATTTAACCAGCAAGTCCCACTGAGACTGAAAACCTCTTTTACAAGAGACACCTGGCCAAAGTAGCAGCCAATCAAAACACATTAAAAATGCAACAAATACAACGTTTAGTCTATAAAATGTCAGAAATGGTTAATAGGTGGATCAGTGTTTCCCAAAGCCCAAGAGGACATCCTTCAGTGTCTTTCTGCCCACAACCCAGTTGTTAATACAATTAATAATAAGCCATTACACTGATTATTTAATAATAAGGCTGAATTTGTCACAGTTTGTCCCATGTTCCCAGTACGCCAGAGTGCCCCAAAATATACTCATAAGTCAGACAAATGTGACACAAATCTTCAAATGTCTTGAGACTGATCAGCTGATCAATAACCTGACATTACATCTTCTGATACCACTAAAATGTCACAATGAATTTTCTTAAAATCTGTGAGCTCCTGATAACACCGGATGTATGTTGATTTTCTTGTGATAGAAATCTCGTCCTGAAACATACCCAGATATTCAGTTTACTATCATAGAGGAGTAAAGACAATATTCACATTTAAGAGCAGGAATCATAGAATTTTGTCTCTTTAAAAATTTACTTAAAAAGGGTTACTTGATTATCACATTAGTTGGACCTATTAATTGTGCCATGTTTCAGGCTTCAGTGTTGTATTCATCAACTAATCCTACATGTTACTTTCTTTTGTCCACTCCCTGGAGGTCACTGCACTGGGCTATTAAGGACTTTAAATTTGCCTACAGGGCCAGCAGAGGGCAATCATCTGCCTTTGACATAACCCAGAACAATGTATAGAAAGACAAAGAGCCATTGGCATTAAATTACTGACTTGCTGAAATATTCCACCACTTGTTAAAAAAAAAAACAAAACAAAAAAAAACCAGATCTGTTTCCAGAGCACATGTGGGGCAAAACTTGTGACGAATACCAAACTAAATTTCAATCTAATTTGAGTCTAGTCTTCCACAATATGCAATGAATCAATACACTTTTTAATATTAAATTTGAGGTCCCAGCTGATAAAATACAGCAGACAAGACAAAACAAGATAAAGTTTACCATGCAAACATAGGCCAAAAAAAAAGATAAAAGAATGGAGTAGTAGTAGTAGTTTAATGTTTAATGTTGATTACCTCCAAGCATTTTCACAGCCTGTGAAAGGCTGATAAGTGCTCCAAGTGAGCTTTTTAATTTGTCTGCTAACCAAGAGGCCATTTCACAACTGGGTGCATTGTTAAATGCTAATGCCTCAGAGAAAAGGGGGTAGACCACCTGTTTGCATTTGCTCAAGGAAACTGCTGGACTTGTTAATTGCTCACCAGGAGGCATTGAAGCGGTGTCACAAGAAAGGCTGCGTTACAATCTGATCTTTTAGGGACACAGCACACAGGCCACACACACAATTTACGCACTGTAGTATGGCATCTCTTATCTTGATATAATTAACTTCGACAGGAACGGTAAACACAAGGTGTAAAGGAATATTTAACCACTACTCTTACCAATAAAATGACAAGTTTTCTTTTATGAAATAACACAGAGGCAACGCTCTGGTTTACCACTTGACGGCGCATGACCTGTATCTGATCACCTTTGGTGGGTACATGACACGAGGTCAGACTAAACATTCAGTACATGTTCCTGTGTGGCTCGCTGAATGCCATTTCATCAAACCATGATGTTATACATGCTAAATGAAAACAGGTATGTATTGTGGTTCTCCAAACATCGCGTTATCTAAAGTTTCCTAATTATAAGGTGAGGGCTGCGCCAGCAGCTATGGGAGCCTGCATATGGTAACACCAAAACGCACCCCCACCCAGTCTCCACAAAAAAAGGCCACTGCTCCATCCCCCACCTCTCCACATATGTACGAAAGGAAACAGTCATGCATTAAACTGGGGGATTTATTGCCTTTAGGTCAGCTTACTCCTGAGTCACATTTCATAGTTTTTACGTACACTCAAACAAAATCTACCAGAAATAACAACTAAAACATCGACATTACATTACACTTCAACTCTAAGCAAAGTAGGAATGTAAATCAATAAATGGACGACACAAGAAACAAAAGCAACAAAAGTACTTCTTTAAATTAAGTTAAACAACTTAGAAATGACGCACTAATATCTGCCACAAATTAAAGTGATATTTCATGATAAATGAGAGCAGTAAGTGGTATTAGAATGATGTAAATTGATTAAAAGTACACACAAAGACAGCCTAAGCAGGCAGGCAGTCTTTGCCACACAACAAAGTATGCGAGTCAAAAATGTACCAAAAAAAATAAATCAACAGGTAGCAACACAGGCTTCAATGTAGCCAAAAAACCTCCAGACGCATTCACTGGCTTCAATTTTACCCGACGAAACAACCACCCTATTCCAGAATACTCGATTCAAGATAAATTTGGTGAATTAGTTCAACAATAAAACCGTATTAAAAGTTATAAATTAATGTCTAACTTGATTGTTTGACCTGCCTTTAATGTGAACAGAGTAAAAATTACAGTGTCGCATTTTTAGAAAGGCTCCTCGCGCAACACCTGTATTGTGTTAAAAATCATTTCTGAATGTGTCGCTTCCCATGGCTGAAGCTAAATGTTACTCCTGGTCAATTCATACGGACAGCAACAGGTCAAAGTGCGAGGGGAACCGTGGAAAAGTCAGCCCCCAACTTTGAGATAAAATGTCGATAGTTCGCGACATGGCATGGCGGAGCTGCGGAACAAGTTTTTGGGGATAACTAACTCTAAACATCGCTGTGTGTTAAACTTACCATTCTCTAATGACCCGGGCTCGTCGGAGTTGATGTGCTGCGGTTTGGCTTGCTTGCGCCTCGACATGGTGCAACCATCAGGAGCAAAGAGTTGCCAACAATTTTTCCTCTCCTTCTTCAACAAATTCTTCGGCTCGGAGAAAAAAATTAGCCCCTCAAGTAGAAATGCGCATGTCAACGTAATTATTATTATCAATAATGCATTGCGATTTATCACGGTCCTCTGACAGCTGATTGGCTCCAGTCCAAGTGCTCACACATTATTCAAATGTCCTTCCTATTGATGAGCGGAGCGCAGTGCCAGGAGGGGGCGGGAGGAGCCATGCGAGTGGATGGACTGCAGGATGGAGGCAGGGTTAATAACACCCAACTCATCGCTCTTTCCCTTGTTCCCTGGAAAAAATAAATGTTGTCACCGACAGGCACAAGCGAGCAAAAGAGCGATCACATGCAGCAGTGTCCACAACTGGTAGTCTTAGTTCAAGCTGTGGCACTTTGGGCTTTGACTTTTGGCACTTACATGACCTTTTTATAGTATTTATTTCCTGTTTCGATCTTCTATTCATAGCCTTTTCCCTGCAAGGACTCATATGAATGTTCCCAAAGATTATATATTATCACTGTTACGTATTTATGATATTCCTGCAGGTAAATGTGGTGCATCTGTG
Source organism: Chaetodon striatus (assembly GCA_029783705.1). Classification (NCBI taxonomy): domain Eukaryota; kingdom Metazoa; phylum Chordata; class Actinopteri; order Chaetodontiformes; family Chaetodontidae; genus Chaetodon; species Chaetodon striatus. The sequence continues at coordinate 30,635,574 of JAPZEB010000002.1, read as the reverse complement.
GTCAGGAAAAGTCAGTCTGTGGTTCAGCTTTTTTGTTGCACATACATGTATAAAAAATGCAGGAAAAAGAAAAATTAATACATTTTGCAGGACAGATTAGAAGCCAAAGATGGTTTATGAAGATACCCACCCTCTTGAATAACAACAATCATACATAAAAAGAGACCCAGGTCCTCAGTTTTTCACTGAATATTGATTTAGAGAAGTCAGACAATGTGGAAGATAAAGGTCCTTAGAGTGAATGTCTGAGGAAGACTTTAAAAAAAAGCAAGTCATGGGTGAGATGCATATATTTATACATGAATATGCTCATATACATGCTCCCAAAGACTTCAATCCAGGTAAACGTCATGCATCTGGGGGAAGGAAATGTCAGTCTATGGCTTGGTTTAGTTTAGTTTAGTTTAGTTTAGTTAAGTTTACTTGCACATACATGTATGAAATGCTGGAAAAACAAATTAAAAGTTAAATCATTGTGCAGGAGTGGTTATAAACCAAACATGGCTCATGAGGATACCTCCCCTGTTAAATGACAACAATCATACGTAAAAAGATAAAAACAAAGATTGCATAACTGCATAGGAGTTCCAGATTTAGAAGTAATGCAACATTTTTAAAGATGAACAATTTACGACAAGTATGACAAATGAATCCATGTAAAGTTAAGAGTCTTTGCAAATTAGAGTCCTTTTCAGATGTTTTTTTAAATAACAAAAATGTAGGTGATGATTATAGAGATGGAAGAAGGTTGTTTCAAAGAGACCGGTCACATGCAACAGTGTCTAAAACTGGTAGTCTTCTTTCAACCTGTGGCATTTTAGGATACATAAATCAGTATATAACAATTATATGACCTTTTCATCCCTGTCATACTCACATATGAGTGTTTTTGATCTTGCACAGCTTATGCATAGTCTTTTTTTCTACAAGGACTCATATACATGCTGATATGTTATCACTGTAATGTATTTATGATGTTCCTCAATGTTAATGTGGCGTATCTGTGGTAAGGAAAAGTCAGTCTATGGTATAGTTTATTTGCACATACATGTATAGAATATGCAGTAAAAAGAAATTAAAAGTTAAAACATTGTGCAGGAGAGGTTAGAAGCAAAAATGGCTTATGAAGATAAACAACAATCATACATAAAAAAGAAAAAGACAAAAACAAAGATTGCATAATTAAATAAGAGTTCCAGCCGAAGTTCCATGTCAAAGACGTACCATTTACAACAACAGAAACACAAAGAAATTACAAATGAATCAATGAAGTGTTGAAAGTCTTTGCAAATTAGAGTCCTTTTGAATCACGATAATGTAGATGATGATTGTAGAGACAGAAGACGGTTGTTCCAAAGAGGTGGTCCTCTATATTTCAATGAATACTGATTAAGAAAAATCTGACAATATGGACGATAAAGGTCCTTAGAGTAACTGTCTAAGAAAGACTTCAAAGGTTTGGAAAAACACGAGGCATGTCATGAATGAGATGTACATATTCATACATGAATACACAAGTCACAAGTGGTATATGTTCACATTAGAAATTGATATTTTCTTAAACAAAAAGCACATGATTGGTGGTCTAACCATCCCTCTGTATACAAACACACACATATGGTATCACTATATGCTCTCATAATATTCCTCGGGGTATTAATAGGTTTGTTTAGATATTCTTCTGACAAATATCATGGGATTACTGTTTATTATAGTAAGGGTATAAATGTTCATCTAAACTTTTCCAAATACAGTCAAAAGTTAGAGCAGGAATGTACGTTAACAGAGGATACACAAACATGAACTCTGTTTGCACGTCTTATTTTAGGCTGACATGAATATTTATGATGTATGTTTCACAAAAACTGAGCATAGCGTCAGTTCAGGCAGGACACGGTGTCAAGCTCAGCTCACATCCCAGCTCCATCAGTTGATCTCAAACAGCCCAATCAACTGATGGAGCAGCTGAAGGGAGTCAGCTGATTCATCACATGATTCCTTTCTATGCAACCAATTGGCAAATCTCATTCAGGATGACCTGCCTACTGCTGCTGCTGGAAGGGAGGGCAGACAGACAGGTGTGCTCTCTCCACCTTATGCCTTCCACGTAAGCGCGTGGCAGAGTCTTTCTGCATAGGCCTGAGGAAAGACAGAGGGGCCCCAGAACGGAGCCATACCACCAAATATAATACTGCAGATGGAAATAAAGTTTTCTTTGACAAAAGTGTTCCTGACTGAAATAGTACTGAACATGAAGTGAGCATGACATAAGGTAACATATATGGTTGTTATTGTGAATGGAAATTGTTTCCCCACTTTTAAATTTACAACTGTGCTCCAAAAATGTGTGTTTTAGTGTTACAGACAGAGATCACATGACTGCTGTGAATATTCAGGTTAATACAATTGATAATAAGCCATTACACAGGCTTATTTATTTATTAATGAGGCTGAATCTGTCATAGTTTGTCCTGTGTTTCCTGTACGTCAGTGTGCTCCAAAAATACTCTTATGTGAGACAAATGTGACTCCAGTTATCAAATGTTTCAGGGTTGATCAGCTGATCAGTAACTTGACATTACTTCTCCTGATAACACCAACATGTTACAGTGATTTCCTGATAACACAGGATGTATGGTGTTTCTGTAAAAATTCACTGTCATTCTCGTGATGGAAATCTCTCTTTGAAACATTTTCCCAGCACGCTCAGAGCATGAACATATACATGAAGCATGCATGTGCAAGACATATAACCTGCCTTACTTGTACATTTCTCATGCTCATATTACCATATGCCGGCAGGAATTTATTTTTGGAATGTGACACACCAACAACATACCAAGCTGTGTGCAAAATGCTGTTGACCGAGGGGTCAGCTGAGATCATGCGAGTGTGGGAAAATCTATTTTGGATACATATTTCATTATAAATGAGGTGAAGGCAAAAGAAAGGAGGAGAATCCTCGTAAGACAGTGAGATAAAACAAGAATTATATTATTTATAAATATCCTCTTGGCTTTAGAAAATAAACCTTGTACACAAAGTAGAGTCAAAAGGGGGCAAAGCAAGGATGTAGGTTTCATTTCAAAAGTAGGGGATGCGCATATAAAATGGTGGGTTTGGGGATCCTCCACCAGAAAATTTTGAACATTAAACATTTAATTGCCTGCATTGCAGTGATTGTTCGTGCACCTAAGGTATAAAGCAGGGGTAGGCAACCTGCAGCTCAGGAGCCACATGCAGCTCTTTAAGTGGGATTTATACTTGTGCAGCAGACCCAGGCTGTAGCCTATGCACGTGGCCTACACTGTTGTGAGCATTTATACTACCGGTGGCGTGTCTGAGTCATTCTACAGTTACACCTCCTAAACACTAGTTGGCAGCAGGCTATCTTTGAAGTGCTGTAAAGTTTAGTTGATTCAAAGCACACCCAAAACACACTTAAATATGGCTTTAGATGGACAATTTCAAACACAAGTACGCAAATCAGCTTCACTATAACTCACAGCATTCACAGACAAACACTTGTCTTTATCTGGACACATTTTCCCCACAAATACAACATGCTAATGTTATTAGGACAAGTCTATGGCATTTTACATTGTATAACTTAGCCTAGTTTTTCTCAACCCAACTTTACAGTATTTCTGTATCACCTTTCATACAAACATGCAGCCTAAAGTGCTTCACATGGCAAAATAAGAATGACACAGACACAATTTAAAGAAGAACACAAACTGAACATGAAGTTTTTGCAAGACTAGAAAATTACAACAATAAGACAATAAAATATTAAAAAACAAACAAACAAGACAGAACAAACTAACAACAACGGAAACAAAAGTCCACACAACAAAAAGAAAGTAAATACATAGAATAAGATAAACAGGAGGAATAATAAAAAAAAAAAAGGTAAAAATAAACACTGGTTAAAATCACGACTGTAATGTTACTCTACATTAGAAATTAAAAGGTTAAAGGCAAACATATCAGCAGTTGTTTCTGGAGTGAAAGTGAAGAGCAGATGAGTTTCTCATTATATTGTTTATGGAAACATACAAAACACATTTAAATATTACTGAATCAATGTGGTCCTTGATTATGTATTTATAAAACATGTATTGTATGTAAACCTGAGAGACAAGATGAGGAAGAGGAGCAGCCAGGTGTAAACACTCAGAACAGAACCAACACCGCCCCCATGTGTTCATCACACAGAACAACATTAACACACTGTCCTCTCATATATATTTTCTCCTGTATGTCTGCAGAGCATTCACCTAATCCAAGTCTGCACAGTCTCCTTGATTATAATCACATTTATAGTTTTGTATTTTCACACTTACATTCTGTATGTTGCTGTATATCTATGATGCTTCATCAAATAACTGCAGTTAATTACATTATTGTAGGTTTACTTTAGTCCAAGAGAGCTTTCTTTGATTTTGGCTGGAATATCAATGTATTTTTAATAAATTATATATATATATATATATATATATATATAAATAAATAATAAACAAAGACAGAATCAAATTCTTCCACCAGAAATCCAGACAGCGTTGAAACATACCCAACGGCCAGAATAAATGTTGGTACTGTACGTTTCTGTGACCCACAGATACGTTACACTTGTACATTATTAGCTGGTTAATGTGGTGTGAGGGTTAGGCAAAACACACGTGGAAATGGTTAGGAAAATTTAGGAAAAGATCGTGTTTTGGCTTAAAATACCTGGTTTTCAAGGCACTGGCCCAGCAGGAAACCCAGTGATGTCCCAGTAAATACCAAACACCTTTCATGGTGCTACTCCCAGTGACAACACAGCGACAGATTGTAAAACATACACCCACATTTGGTGGCTGAAAGGCTGCTGGATTCACAGTGAATTCTCCCAGGTGTCTCGCCATCCAGCATCACCTCCACCTCCTGACGACACAGTCAGCTCACACACTACGTCACTTTAGAAACTTTGATATGATACTAATAAAATGTACAAATGTGAAGTATTCAGTATTTACAGAAACAATTCCTAAATTTTCTTTGATAAACTTGACAGTAGCAGGTAACACAGGTTTTTTCTGTTAATCTCTTTTTCCTGTTGTTGTGTCACATGTTGCTCTTCTTCTGTAAACATATAACCATCTCTGAATGTCTGCATGTTTCTGCAAGACTCCTCCGGATGGGGTTTTACCTCTTTTAGCGGAAAAAGTACCACCACGTTTGTAGTCCTTAGTTTGTTGTAGTCCTATTTTAAATTGTACCCAACCTGCAGTCCCACAAAATACCAGCAGGTGGCCTCCTGCTATTAAATAACACTTAAGCAAGGCTCTCTGTGGCAGCTGCTGTCACAGAGATAGATAGATAGATAGATAGATAGATAGATAGATTTATTGATCCTTTATTGAGCATGTTTTCTTGTTGTAAATGTGTACGCCCCTCCTCTCAACCGAAATAAAAAACAGAGGTCCCTCCTCAGTGCTTAAAAAATGATTTGGCATGCCTCCCCCCTTTTTGCGAGTGCTCTGACTGTGAATATCAATAATATATTCATACTTGAATAATAACTAAGTCAGTAGAAGATTGTCCTCCTAACGCCCAGAGGAAGTGTCCTCTGACCTCCAACGCGCCGCTGAGGAACTCTTATGAATCGTCTGTAGTGTATAAAACGACGGCTGAGTGTTGTCTGAACAGGACGTTTAACCCCTGCAGGGACGGACGACATTGCAGCTAATTAATCCAGTATTAATAAAGAATCATCAGTGGGGACGTTTCATTCGGGGGCTGCTAATTGTTGAGTTTATGAACATTTAATAACGTTACCTTTGATACTTGTTGAACTTATTAACTTTTAATCCCTGACCTCATCCATGATTCATGACTGTCTGTCTGATCCTCCTTTAAATGAGGCCCCAGCTCAGCCTCTGACAGATGGGCTGCCCAACTGCTGCCAACTGCTCTGCATGCAATATTCAGGATGTATGGAACACACACACACACACACACACGTGTGCCCATCACTCTTATTAGCAGTCAGACAAAGACGGAGTCTCCCTGCCATGAGGCCGTTCATCTGGACAGGATGTTCCTCTTTTCTTTTAGTTCATCAGCGAGACGAAGACACTAAAAATCATTTACATAAGAAAAGCAAGAAGGTGTAACAGAGTGAGAACTATTTAGAGTCAGTGTATTAAGAGCTTTTCATATTTCTGCTTGGAACTGACGCCATACCTAGCCTGATGACGTACACCTCCCCAAAAATGTAACTACACGTCGCAGCGATGCAGGCCTCCTGAAACCATTTCCCTCAGTGGAAACAAAACTTTTATTTACTTTAATTTCACAGATAAGAAACAATTAATTGTGAAGACAATAAAGCCTCCACAAAAATAGCATTTTAAGTCTTGTGTGTGATTTATCC
>JAPZEB010000002.1:30591782-30605230 GCA_029783705.1 Chaetodon striatus | reverse complement strand
CTAATGTCACAATGGAGGGACAACTACGCAGGTTGATTTTAGCGCTGCTCATCGTGGACTATATTGCTGTCATTGTCATGCATAGCATACATTAGCTAGCTGACATATTTAGCAGCAATTTAGCATTACATTGTGAGAAGATAATTATTCATCAAATTATTATTACTACACTTTACAAAAACTATCATACCGGTTCCCTCGTCTCAGAGTCAATGGTTTTTATTGTTCTGGGTTTTTTTAGATGTCTGAAATAAAGTCTATGGTTAACACAAGTTTAGGAGAATTTCTTTTTGTTCTACGACATAAAATATGTCAGTAAATACCGCACTTGTAAATGTTTAAGATTTTACCACTTTTAAAAACAAGTACTAACAAGCATGGATGGATTACTGAACGGGCCTACAGGGCACAGGCCCAGGGGTCCAAAGCATCACGGGGCCCACGACTACAAAGACACAGAAAACCACCAAGAAACACAAAGTGACCTCAAAGAAAGTCAAAATGACTTTGTCTTACTGTATGTAGGCGAGGTAGTGGAGCCTTTTGCATATCAGTGCCCAGGGTCCTGTCATCTCTTAATACGCCCATGCTATGCCATGTTTTTAAAAAAGACAGTTGCTAACAAGTGGCAAGATGAGACTACAGAGTATCACGTTACGGTCTTGTTGTGGTGGTGACCAGGGGTGTTGTAACCAGGGGGAAGGTGGGACTGACTACCTAGGTCCGAGAACCTGTAATAAAAAGCATGGTTTAGTTATGAGTACTTAGTACCATAATTAAATTAAAGCTGGCTGAATAAAAATCGGTTAAAAGGATGAACTAATGAAAAAATAATAATAAAAAAAGCGTACACTGTCATGTCTTTCCTCTAGAATAGGAAATCTGGGGTTCCAAGAGAGAAAACAAAGAACAAAAGGAAAGGACAGGGAAAGAAAGCAAACTGGCTCTGTAAAAAGCGAATTTCAAAAGGTGTGTGAGAGAGACATGGATCAAGGGGGGCCAACAGAGACTACTTATGCTTGGGATCCAGAATTTGGTGCTACGCCCTTGATGGTGACATCGAAGTCATGTGACTGTGGTGGTTAGTTTATAGCTTTTTACTTCTGGTGTCTGTATTTATGCTTCAAAAATTAGTGTTTATTTATAATTATTCTGATAAAAAAGTAGTGTTTATTTGTGAAGATTATCTTGCTAAACAAAACGTGTAAGTATACATTATTTATTATGATGAATAATAATAATAATAATAAGTCGTGTTTATCTGTGAAAATAATCTTGCTAAACAAAATGTGTCAGTATCTTTTTTTTTTGTCAAGGGAACCAGAGTGATTTTAACTTCTGTGTTGGCCAGCTAATGAACATAATCACTGGAGCACTCTTTTAAATTCTAGTTTTCCACTTTTTATTACATCTGAAAGTAGCAAAGTAGGGAGACAGTTCAGTGTTAGACATTGATTTTATCTGTACCACAGCTGTCAAGCAATAGCATCTGCTGGGATACGGCAACACCACTTGGACAAACTGCAGCAAACCATAACACTAGAACCAGCAGTATTAATGATTGCAATTTAATTTTGTTTATATATGATCATGTTTACATTTGCTTATGATAATTTCAGACTGTGGTGCATGGTTGCTTGTTGTAGCATGGCCTTTTTTTTTTATTTAAGCTATATTTGTTATCAGTATATTGAGAGGTAAATTTTGAGCATATTTGAATTTGAATTTGGTACCCCAATATATATTATAATCACTGCCATGAGTGATGCTTTCATACATAGGTCCTCATACCCCCTCCTTGATTTAAAAAAAAAAAAGCCACAATAATGCAATTAGCCTAACAAAGAAAATGGTAATCCATGAGCCAGTATGAGTGCATGGGTGGGATGCATCTGTAATGACCTGAGAATGCTTCTGAGGAATTTTCACACCAGTAAGCTCCAGGAGAGCCAGACTAAAACTGGCAGCACCACACATTCATATACTGCTAATCCCCGTGTGGTGCAATTGAAAAAACAAAAACTTCTTGCATTCAAAAACATGAACTTAACAAAGCCCACTTCCTCTGTTTCAGCCACGGGTGAAAAATGTAAATGTTCCAATATGACTTTTAACTACATCCCAATGGTGGGTGTAAATCACTCACACAGTCTGTATTTACAGATATCACACACATTATCAGACCACCAGCAGATTCATAGCTGGGGGTGGAATCACATATGCTAATAAAACAGATGTCCACAGTCCTCAACACATTCCAGGCAGCCTATAAAAACAAAGCGTCTTTCTTCCCCAAGGAGCAGAGCCCCATCTCTGACTGTCTCCAACAGCCACAAAGCTTCATATAAACATTTAGTGTTATAACCCGATGATCCCGGCAATGCCCCGTCCCCTCCCTGCCACTGTCTCTAAAACCGCAATCTGATCCCTTCGGACTCACGGCCTACCCTCATTTTGGGAACACTCTGCATGTTTGGTCAAGGTGTGGGTCCTTGTCTAAAAACTTTCCATGACACTGGAAGTTTCGGGCCACGTCTCCGCCGTCCACTGTGCCCGACTCCCGCTGAATTCATCAGCCATTGTTTTCTCTGCACAGGCATTTATGATGTCACAGCAAACATAAGCTTTGTCCTCAGATGAAGGATCAGCTAGGGTTCGTGCCCTTATGGGGTCAAACAAACAGCAAATATGGACAGGCTATGACTGAGATCATGGGGTTGGGTGGACATTATGGTGGCAGTAAGAGAACTTCATTTAAGCAGAGAAAAAAGGGAGCCAATAGGCATGACGGCACAATTTATTTTTTACTGGTAACAACAAATGATAAAAGTGGCTTTTTTTTTTAAACCAGTTATGCTAACTATGCTGCTTAAAAAGGGCACAGCCTTAATCTTATCTCCTCTCCCCTCTCCCCACCTCTCCATTCCCGAGAAACACCACCCATATCAAAATAAAAACAAAAACATTTCCTGGGTCTGAGTTTCTCAGTGAACTGAATCACCACCAGTGATGACAAAGATATACATGCGGCAGTTATGAAAATATTTCTTGACCATTTGCATGAGAAAAAAGATTTTCTCTAAATGTTTGTGACTCAGTATTTGCAGGAAACGATAAGACTTTATATCAACTTTCCCGTAAAGATGCTTGAAAAAAAACCAAAAAAAAAACAGCAGTCTTAATCTTTTGAGTAGCAACAATAATCCATAACACATTACTTTTCTAATTGCTCCATATCCACTCTGGATTTGAAAAAAGTTTTCAGATTGCATAAGAATGAATTTGGCAGCAACAGTATGTGTGCACATTAAGTGCTTTGAAAGCAGGCAAGGTAAATAGACTTAAGCACATACACATGCATACACACACACACACAACAATGGCTTGTATCTGTAAAGATCAGATTTCCATCATGTTTGTTTTCTTAGGATAAGGCATGTGTGAACAAAGAAAATATTTTGCTTGCTCATGGCCATCTGTTGAAAACGAGGAATTTCTAAAATTGTAAATATGTTTGTTTATTAGGGATACAATTCCAACACTGGGGACTGACTGAGATAAGTGTTCATTTATAAGTTAAATGTTTAAATTGTGGATCCCATCAGCTGCTTGCGTTATTTTTTTTTTGCCTTAAAATGACATAAAGCAACTAACATGGCCTTGTTCTGAAAGTCAACACAATCCAAGAGAACTCCACTTAGCTATATTGTTACATCAGCTTTACTTTGCTCTTCACAAAGGTAACTTAGATTAATGAATGCTGAAGAACAATGTAATCACTCTGTAATGGCATGTTGGCTATGAAAACAAATGTCAAACCACACAATAACCGACTGTCCTGCTCTACAAACTATGAGAATGCGGATGGAGAAAACACAAAGCAACATGCTGACGAGTGAGAACCATCAGAGGTTGCCACAAAACTGAGAATAAAAACATTTTCTGTGTTTGCACAGAGCTAAACCAAAGTGCACAATCTAACCCACTGCTCCCAACTTGCATCCCACAAAAATATGGAATAAAAAGAAAACAATTGAGCAATTGTTCCAGCTTCAATTCGTGGCACCATGTGCATGGTCAAAACCATGCAAACATTCATTTGTTTAGGGTTAGTGGCACAGAAACAGGGCGGGGGAAACAATGGCTAAATGTCTTTGTTACTGAACCACAAAAGCTGATAGCTGGTTATTTGCATTCACGAGATCACACTCAGTGCTCATTGCTAAATGGTGAAACCCACATCGTTATAAAAGGACATTGTTACAAAAGGCACCGGCTGTGTGTTGTGGAGAGCAGGAGATACTGTAGCACGCCTTTGTCCATTTAAAGAGACTTTTATGGGCTATGGCGCTCTCACTCCGGCCGTGCCTATTGGCTCAAAATTCGACTTATTTTTCTGCCCCCTGAGGTCTAGTTTTAAACTGCTGCTTTCAATCTTAAAGAAACAACAACAAAAGAGGCTGTCAGGGTAATGCTTCCTGACAAACCAAGATAGACAAAAACAACACCCAGAACACTCAAATGCCAAATGAATACCACAGAAAAAGGTGACAAAGCTTTTAGGAAATGTGAAAAAATCCTGGCGAGTGAGGAGAAATTAATATGCAGATTTTAAACAGACAATCACATTAAAATTAATTTGCATATCTTTTCTTTGAACACCTTATTCCACAACTTTTATGCTGTTTTTACAATTTTAACCTGCTCTATTTCAACAGAAGGCTTAGGGAGGTTTGGTTGAATCTAGCAGTGAGGATCGCAGATTGCAACAAGCTGATACTTCTCCAAAATTGATTTCCTACAGTGTTAACTGTTCAGGAGGTTTTTATCATGAGCCGAATTATCCGCAGAGGTCTCTTACTCGCAAAAACAAACAGACAAGGTGATTTAAACCAGCAAAAACACTGAATGAATCAGTTCCATGTTACAAAGTGTTTTTCTGTGCTGTTCGGCTCATCACAGATGGGCAGCTCACCCAGCACCTGCTATCTGTGCTCACCTTATTTTTGATCCAGACAATCAGGAGTCTTTTTTACTATGAGTTGAATGTCCACAGACGTCTCTTTCTGTCCCAAACAAATGGACCTGGTGAGTTAAAGTGGTGAAAACACAGAAAAAGCAGTTCCAGGTTACAAATCAGTGTTTTTCTGATGCTGTTAGGCATGTTAGAGAAGGGCTGTTAACTTTGCACATGCTAATATGTGCTCACCTTTTCCCTCTAATAACTTAAGATCCGGATGTTCAGGAGGTTTTTACCAAGAGCCGAATCATCCACAGAGGTTTCTTTAAACAGACTCAGAGATTTAAGCTAATAAAAACACAGAAAAAGCACTTCCACATTATAAATCAGTGTTTCTCTGATGCTGTTTGGCATGTTAGAGATGGGCCGTGAACCTAGCACTTGCTAATGTGTGCTCACCTTTTTTCTCTGATAACTTAACATCCAGATGTTCAGAAGATTTTTACCAGGAGCCGAATTTTTCACAGAAGTCTCTTCAAACAGACCTGTAATTTAAACAGGTGGCTCACTGTAAGGTAACAAAAACATAACAATTCTTATTCTCAGGTGATTATACACTAAAGAAGACAAACTTATTGTATGATATTCCATTTCTGCCAATGTAACCCCTTTAATCCTACACACTGGACCTTTAAATCGAACTCAGTACATCTTAAATATGCAGACTCAGGGACTGAGTTGTTCCCCATAAATGTTTGTGTTCTTGGTTTTATTTAGGTGGCATCTTACGCCCAGAAAAATGGTCTCATTCTGCCTTGCACAAAGATGTATGTTTAAACAACAATAAACTGGACCGACTGGATCAACTGATTGATTAAATTGTGCATGACTTTCTTCAAAAAAAGAAAAAATATGACCACCCACAAAGGTTCCTACAACAAAAATTTGCCCCAAGTTATTGATTCCACTATTAGCCACGACAATAGCCTAATAATGTCTTAGCAAATAATCACATTGCATTCAGAGAGGCAAATTAAAGTGTATTTTTGTTACATGGCTGTAAAACGCTGATCAATTAGCTCTATCATTATTTCTACCACACAGACAAAGAAAAGAACAGAGACAAGATAAAAGCCTCCAGTGTACTGAGGAATCAAAACTCACTTAAGATGTCAATAGTGTCACAGAGAAAAGACGCCTGCATCGGAAAACAAATCCATATCAATAGTTCGCCAATCAGTTAATTTCATTACAGCATTCAATGCCATTTGCTGATGGGGATAGCAAATTGTGCGCAAACAAAGCAAAGGTCAGAAATGTATTGTTGAAGTGACAGATTGTAGTTTGCCCTCAGTGGCTGGCTCAACGATTTATAAGCACCTCTGACGAAAGAGTCGAAGTGTAATGCTAAATTCATTAAAGTTTATTTCACAGCCCTTTGACATTTTCACACTGTTTTAAGTACCTGTCCCTCTTTTGCTTACGATTGTGTGTTGACTGGCTTTTGTCCTTCTATCACCTGGCCCTCTTTGGATCTGTTTATGTCCAGAAGGAATGCATCACAACTTACGATTTCTTTAAGCAGCTGTGAGTGGAAATTGCTTTTTGGGGAGACATTTATGACCCCATTCAAAGGCTGACATCTCAAACACAGGAAGGAAGGAACTGAGAAGAAGGGCCATACAGTATCAGGAGGTCTGTTACAAACCCCTGCTGCCTTTCTGACAAAAAAAACAAAAAAACTTTTAACCTCAAAAAAGTTTTCGGTTTCATGGACTTTTCTTTTCTTTTTTTAAAATTAAAAATAAGTGCTTAAATGAGGCAACATTTTCATAAATTTTCCACATAGAAATCCACAAAGCATACACAACATAACTCTCCCCACGAGCTCTAAAGATGTTGTAGCCCATACAAGAAGCACTTAACTCACCCATGATGTCACACGCGGAACTGGAGTGGTGGTGATGGTGGTGGTTGGGGGGGGGGGCTCCTGAAGGGTGCTCAGGAGTAGGGCCTGGAAGACTGTTAGATAATAGATCAAAGACACACAGCAGAGAGCACTTCTTTCTTTTCCCACATAATGCTCATCTTCATACATAATGGAATCTCAATACAAGTTTTAGCTTTTTTTTTTTTTTTTGCAATACAACCTGAAGACCAGGTGACAAGACTTTGGTTCCTGAAATCACATGCAATGTTAAAAAAGGGTCACTGCTGACACAGCGGATCACTGTTGTAATTATCATATAAATGTGAGCTCGAGTGCAGGTACCACCGACAATGCCGGACACCCACTGGACATGAATGAATGGGTTGCATTTGTCACCATTCACTATCAGTGAGGCTGTGAAGGATTTTTTTGGGTTATTTAATATTAGAACACAAAATGTCCCCTTGCATGACATATAAGCAATATCTAAATGTTGGGCCAATTTTAACGAGGCCTACTTTTAATATTTTGGGTGGTTTTATCTGCAACTATGCATCATATTTTATAAAATCATATCCCTCAACTCATATCCCTCGTATGTTAAATCCTAAAGGATCAGACATTCAGCATACAGCCAGCAGATGGTTAGCTTAGTTTGGTATACAAACTGGGGAAAAAGGGGAAACAGCCAGCCTGGCTCTGCTCATATTTTGTTTCTGTGCAACATTCAGAGTATCAATATAGCAGCAAATCACTATGGGCGGAGGAAAAAAAAGTATCTGATGAAAATATAATTTTGTCAGACAGTACCAAGTATCAATTTGTTTTTGTTTTATAAATTATCAATATTACAAATACAAATTAAACTTTATGTGGCCTGAAAACTTTATCTTATTAGATAAAACTGATGTTGACAAAGTTTCCTTCAGGGATATAATTTACAGTTGAAAAAAAGGTAATAAATTGCAATACATTGCAATATAAATATTATTGCAACATAAAAAAAAGCTGGCTCAGTGTTTGGCAGGAGACTGGACCCGCTGTGGTGGAGAGGGGCACACTGAACAAACTGAAAGCAATAATGGACAACAGCAGGCATCCTCTCCACAGCCTCCTGGAGCGACAGAGGAGCAGCTGCAGTAGTCGGCTCATCTCACTGTGTTGCAGAACAGAGCGTTTCAGGAGATCCTTCGTCCCCACGGCAATAAGACTGTTAAACACCTTTTGAATCCTCTGGTGATTCCCAACCCTACAAACCACTATTTGATTATGTAAAGATAAAGTGGAGTTAGGCGTCCTGAACAGAGAATGAAGTCACACTATCCCTGTGTGTTGTAATCTGAGCTTCTCTGTATTTTGCTGTGGTAAGTCAGTTAGCTCATTAGCTTCCATTAGCTCTCTCAGCACTGCTGCCAGTTTAGTACCATTTAAGGAGTTAGCATGTCAGCTGCTAGCTTAACCACCTCAGTGTCAAGAACCATGTGCAGACAACTCAATACATCCTAAATTTCACATAGTCTCTTTAACAAAATCAACCTGCCAGCAGCACAGCAATTAACACGCTACGTCTCACTGGTTTAAACCCTGTGTTTAAAAATGACTAGTTGCAGTTTAACTCTTACATTCAGACAGATCCAGGCTGCAGCTTCAAATTTAACAAAGACGTCAGTGGTATCAACGTTCTCATCTAACTTTGAATCTAACTATTCCTTTAATCTGCTCAGTAACTAGTGGTCAACTTGTAACTGTCAGTAACCTGTAGAGTAGTTAAAAGTACAATACTGCCCTCAAACATGTAGCAAAGTATAAGTATTAGAAGCACTAAAATAATAGTTCTCATTAAAAGTATCTCTAAAATGTACTATGTATGGTAAAAGTACCTGGTTAATTTTTTTTCAATGATAGTTTCACATCAAGTAAATGTATAAATTGAGAAGTTACTGCCACTCTCAGACAATAAATGGAACAGAATAACAGGCATTAACAGTTAAAATATCTACAAGCTAATCAAACACTTCACACCGTGTTAAATGTAAACTGCAGCAACAAAAAGCATATGGTCTTTATATTCCTTTGCAAGTACTACTGTTTCCTTTCCAGGCTGAAGACAGTCCCACTTTGGCAGCACAAACTAACTGAGAGGTGAAACTTCAGTGTTGGCAAAGAGTCGTCTATCAAACGACTTCATCGAAATTTGTGGCCGTGCTGAGCCAGAGTCTGCATCAGCAGAGCCATTAGTGCTGAGGGACGAGAGAGAAATCAATGGTCATTCTGTTCATGGGAGACTCCTATTGAGGTGCAGCCTTCACTCTGTGCAAATACTAAGTGCTGAAGTCTGGAGTGTAAAAATGGCCACAATAATAGATGGCCACAAGCAAAACAGGCACTTTATTGAAAAATCTATTGGAAGTGCAACTTGGCTTTCAGAGACGGAGACCTTGATACACAGACTAATGTTTTCTATTTCCTGGATTTAGGATGAGGACTTGAAAATGCTCATTTAAAAAAAAAAAAGAGAGAGAAATCTACTGATACAGAGTATGAAGAATCAATACTACAACAGTGCAATACTCAGTTATTTCAGGGTGAACTTCACCCTTTAGCGTATCACTCTGCTGCCACCTAATGGACACACTGGAGAACTCCATGATGGCACAAAGACATGCATTCAATCTCAAGTTGTGTCAGTTTGTTTCACACTTTTATTTGGACTTTTTGTTCTAAGATGTTGCCTGAAAATAAATTCTAATTAATTAAATGATGACTTCATTGATTCATCCTGTTTTCCTAGTTCATTTTAACGCTGACACCTCTAAAAATGATCCCTGAATGTAAGTGAAATTACATCCAAATTATTAACCTTGATATTCATAAAGTTAGTCAGTGTTAAACATGACGACATTCTGGATTCAACTACGATGCTACAACAATGATTAATTATTCAAAAGTCTGAAAACAGTTGTGTCTCTGAGTCAACAGTATTGTTACTTCAGTGGTTAATGATTAAATTGCTAGAAACAAAATAGCCTGCACACACGTAACCTACGTGAGAGTTCTTACTGACAAAGAAATAGCTTATGTTACAGTCTTTCTAGTTTCAGTCACCGAACTCATTGTGCTCATTGTGGGATGCCTTCCAGTGTGTGTGTATCTGAGTAGAGTGTGTGAGGAGAAAGCTGCTGTGGCTGAGTGGACACTATGAGTGGAACGCCATGGATGACCATGTTCTGGCTGCCAAGGCTGATGTTTGGCACCAGCAACGCACTCTCCTCACAGGGTAAGGCACTCTCCCCGACCACAACTGTCCCTGCTGGCTTGGACATGTCCTCTGACGGAGCACAAACCATGTCGGGTGGAGTTGCTGTGGTCACCATGGCGGTGTTCCCCTCCGTCACCACCGTCACCTCTGTGCCACCCTCCTGGATCAAGGCGTTGAGGCCCTCAAGCTCAGAGCAGGTTGTGATGAAAGTCTGTGAGCCGCTGCTGGAGTCCTGAGCGGTTATGGCCGTCTGCAGCAGGGCCTGGTGGAGCGGGTGGTTGGTGTCGTCGGGAGTGAGCTGCGTCAGCAGCACCGTCTGGGGTTCTAGGGTTGTTTCTGCAGTCTGGGACGACCCGAGGGGCTGCATAGGTGCCAGCAGGTTGACCTGTTGAATCATCGAGTTGACCACCATGTCCTGGTTTTCTGGGCTGAGCAGCACCATGTTGGTCTTATGCTGACTGTCCACACCCGCTGGAATTAACGGGTTCTCCTGGCCCAGGGGGTGAGATACGATGATTTTGAGCTGTGCACTGTTGTAAGGAGCCATTGTGTCAGAAGGGATAGGAACTTCGAGCTGGGTGTTGCTTTGTGACGCTGTGACCAAGTTGACTGAATCAGCCGGGGTGGAGAGCTGAAGCTGCAACACATTCTGAGTGTCTCTGTGCTGCTTCTTGTGGCTCCGTAGGGAGTCTTCCCTCACAAACGATGCTTCGCAGGAGTCACAGCTAAAGGCTCGAGCCGCTTCTAGTTTGGCTCGATATCTAGAGCCGACAGGTTTTGGAGAATCACCTCCTCCAGCTTTCCGTCCACCTCTGCCAGCCCTGCCACCTTTCCCACCACTGCCTTTTTCAGGCTTATCCGAGTGGCACTTCTTTTTGTGGATGACAAGGTTGCTGCGCTGTTTGGAGGCAAAGTTGCAGAAGTCACATTTAAAGGGGCGCTCCTCCGAATGGATCCTCTCGTGGACTTTGAGCGCCCCCTTGCTGGCGCAGGAGTAAGTGCACTTGGAGCACTGGATGGGCTGAGTGGGTTGGTGTTCTCGCGAATGCTGCCGCAGAGCATTCTTGCTGGCACACTGGAAATCGCAGTGCGCACAGTGGAAGGAGTTCTCAGTGCCATGTTTAATCTGAATGTGAGATTTCAAGTTGCCTTTCATGGCGCAGCGGTACTCACAAAAGTCACACTTGTAAGGCTTTTCGCCAGAGTGGATGCGGATGTGCCTCTTCAGGTCTGAGTTGATTTTGAACTTTGCATCACACTGTTGGCACTGGAAAGGTGCGTCCCCTGGAAGTGAAATAAACACAGGACAAAAACACACAATGATTCTTAAAGCAGTCTACAAAACAGCATCATCCCACAGTTGATCTTTTCGACCACCTACCAGTGTGCGAGCGGAGGTGGACTGTAAGCTGGCTGGAGTTGCGGCTGGCGTACGGACAGATCTGGCACTTAAAAGGCCGTTCGTCATAGTGGATACGCAGGTGCTTCTTCAGACTGCTGCTGTCTGCTGCTGCATAGGGACAGTGTTTACACTTGTGCGGCTTCTCGCCTGTGTGTGAGCGGCTGTGCATGTTGAGCTTGTCCCGTCGACTGAAGCGCTTGTGGCACAGCTCACATTCAAATGGCTTCTCACCTGGATGAGAGTTAGAAAACCAAACATGCGTCAATAGCTGATTCTGCTGTGTTGAAGCAACAAGACAATCACATGTGCAAGGCTTTGATATACCAGTGTGGGTTTTGAGATGCCGCTCCATGTCTTTTTGGCCATACTGCGTCTTAAAAGTGCAACCTGTAGATCGACAGAAGAAGTTATTTTATAAGGTGTGTAGCCTGTGTGTGTATGGAAAGTTAATCTAACAGTGTCCTAAATAAATAACAGCTAATGACATGGGGCTTGGCAGGAAGCACTGTTTTCCCTGCTTGGCAGCCGAAAAGCAGGAATGTGTTACAGTCGTAAACGGCAAGAGGCACCAACCTGAGAAACAGCAGCTGTGTCTCTTTGAAGTCAGGGAAGGTTTTAATTTTTTGGAAGGTGTTTTCTGTGCTTTGGTCAGGATCTTTTTGACACCTCTCATAACACAGGTCTGGTAGGTTTCCTCGAAAACAAACTCAGCACTGGAATCTGTGCAGAACAGGTATATGAGTGCATGAGAAAAGCAAGTAAGTAAGTAAGTCGAGTTTGCATGTAAACTATTAACAATAAAACCAGAAGTAGAGTATCTTACCAGTGAGGGTGGCTGTTGCAGTGGTGGCTGATGTGTCAGAAGTGGGTAGGGAGCATCCATTTTGCTTATGGGCGAGAAAGACCTCGAAATTATTGTACTGCTGCTTGCAGAAGCCACAGATGTGGATGTCTGGGCTCACCTCCACCACAACAGAATGTCCTGCACCGACATCACAAGGCAGAAAATACAAAGCAAGGACATGTAAATTCAACAGGAAGCTGTGTGATACACGTCTGTAAAACTGGCAACAAGGTGACTGCAGCATAACGATGCAAAACCACAGATGTGGTGTTAGTTAGGGCTCTTTTTAACAGCAGTTATTCTTTACCTTCGGCGTTGTATGTTGCCATTTTCGAGCTTTTTTAGCTGGCTATCAACTCATCTTCTGCCTCCTCAGAAACCTACACGACGTCCACCATGTTGTTAAAGTGTTACCGGCTCGAGTACAGAAGCAGTTACTTCAATTGTTAGCATATTAAAAATGCGAAATCTACCGCTGTTTAGATATAAATGGCATTAACATTTTACTTCTCTGACAACACTGATACAAATCGGGTTTTACGACACGCTACGTGAGGTTTACGGCAGCGGGATAAAGCATGCGTTTTTGTCTGGGTGACGTCACACGATGCCTTTAGGGCTATGGGAAAAATCAAGTTTCCTCCATCAGTGTGATAATATACACTTTTTCGTGAAAATGTGGCTAGATTGGGACAAATTCTGTCTAAATAATAAAGTTAGAGAGGTTTAAAGAGAGACAGTGGAGAGATTTAGGCTTGATATGAAATATTTTTTGACCTCTGTTAAGTAAAAGAAGAAACAATCTGCCATTTTGTTTTATTATGTATTTTGCAGTCTATGGGGGAGACTGTGGGGCCGCTGGCTCTCAGCTTGTTTGTGGGTGCAGTTTATTGAATGATTGTTGTCTTTTAAAATATAAATAAATAAATAAATAAATACACACACACACACACACACACACACACACAAATATATATATATATATATATATATATATATATATAGTATATATTATATATTATTTTTTTAAATTGTCTATTGTAGGTTTTTATG
>JAPZEB010000002.1:30553596-30565592 GCA_029783705.1 Chaetodon striatus | reverse complement strand
GGAAAAAATTAATTACTTTAATGACAGCTTTAGATAGATAACAAATCATTTGAGCTATTAATTCGCCTTCTCCATCATGAAGATCTTCAGATTTTCCCTGTTTGTTAGTGTTTTGAATTTTGAATCATATTTTTGACTTTGGTCAAAAGGCAATTTTTCATCAAGCCTTTTTCATATTTGTTTGAGCACATTGTTTCAGTACAGTAGTGTAAGGGGACCTATGATGCTAATTTTCGGGTCTGACATGTATTTTGGTCTCTACTAGAACTGTGTAACTGAATATACCTGTAATTGCCCTGTCATTGCATAACAGAGTATAGTGCCACTTTCAACTATGAAAATCAACAATAAAAGCTTCTAAACCAAAATCTTCACAACAGGACATGTTCCAACATAAATTTGATCCAAAATCATTAAGAAATTAACAATAGTTTATATAGTTTAGTTTACAGGTTTCCCAGATGTTAGCATGTAGCTACATGTAGCAGTGTACTAGCAGTTAGATAAAGACTGTAACTGAGTATAGCAGCACTTTGTACCATAAAATATCACTAATAAAAGCTTCTAAACCGAAATCTTTACAACTGGACATGTTCCAGCAGAAATATGGTCCTCAATACGGGAGAGATTAACAACATTGGTAGCCAAGATCACATATTTCTCTGACATTAGCATGTAGCAGCATGTAACAGTGTATGAAATGTAAACACCTGCAGTCATCTGCCTGGAGCAGATGACCTTATTAAGAAATCTGCAGTGGGCTGATGTCAGCTTGTCTCACACGTAGAAAAAAAGCCTTGGAAACAAAGTATTCAGAATGGTCTGAAACTTCAGGCTTGTGCTCATAGGGATTTTTTTTTAAAATTTTTTTTTACATACATTTACCTTATAATTTGAAACTTGCGATGTTTAATATGAACATTGGTCAATGCAAAAAGTATGACAGAAAAAAAGGGAAAGCATAATAGGTTCCCTTTAAGTAGCACTTCCTTCTGACTAAACAAAACTGCTGATTTAGCTTGCTTAAAGTTGGCGTTGATGTTGAAAAGTTGAATTCACAGCGTGCACTTGCTGTGATCTGGCTAAACTTAGGTTGCCTTTTTGTGGAAATAAATGGAAGTTTTTGTAGGAAAAGTGAATGGGATATTGCTTCTGTAACAGTTGTGTGATACAACTGCACTTTTGTCCCCTTTACATCAAAACACTTGTGGAAAACATGACGCATATTTAAAAAAATATATAAATATAATATAAATCCATACCACACCACCTGTTTTAGGGTAAATGGCAGGAGAATCTATGTCACTGAGCTGGGTATTTGTACTGAGTACCTTTGAAATATTTACCAAAATAACCCAGTACTAAGTAGTATTGAAACTTCTCCAGTCAAACAGTACCTGCATTCTATCTTTTTTGTGCCAGGGGTCTGATTGTGGACCGTCCCAACTTCCTACCAATCAGCAGACTTTCTGTCGAGCTGTTCCCACCAGCGAGTTCAATGTTTGCCTGGTCAGCAAGAGCTAACACAGCAGCAGCGGCTAACAACCAACACAGAACCATGAAATGGTCCAAACAAACTCTCACTGTAATGGCTCGACTCTGTTGTTAAACCTATTGTTTAACTCTGAGGCAATGTTAACTGTGCTGACAAGGAGCCCTGTCACTTTGTGCGTGTAGGCGGACTCTCACCAACGCTCTTTGGTGCAGAGCTCACACTCCCACAGCAGCAGCTACATCACATAAAATTGGAGGTGTGTTGAAGTCAATTGTGGTATATAGAGTTGGCAGTTCAGCATGCCAAGATGCCACCAAACATTTTAAAGTATGGATAAACTACACATCAGTCCATTCATGTTATGGGTATTGTATAAAGTACTAGTATCAGTATATAGTATCACTTTAATGGTACTAGTATTAGTATTGGTAAAATCCTATTTTTTTTTAAACGAAATGCAACCCCCTTCACTGAACTGGTGACACTCTGGATTTTGTTATATTTTCCTTCATATGATCTGTATTGGTGAACAGAACACAATCTAAGTTGTAAAGGATGCACCTTATAAATCCAGAGCAATTTCATGAGAAGCCAAAACAAATAAGAGGTTGGTGTGGCTGGACTGATTCGTCTCAAGGTCAAAGGGCAACCATAACAAAGTTATCCATTTTGTTTTCCATTCTCTGTTGTCCTACCTGCTGCCTGTCTTAGATGACGGGCGTTGAGATGAGTGTTTTGGGAAATATGCACGGCAAAATGAATTCATACTGTAAGGTAATGAGGACTTGCATGAGCTGTAATTGTTATTATTGCTAGACACAAATTGAAAAGCATAACCTGTCTGACACCAGCTATCAGTTGTCATTATGTGGGAAAACATGCCCTCATTGCAGATAGCTGTCTGTTGACACCAAAAGTAATTGAGGAGGTAGTAGAGCTGTTGAAGGCTCTCAAAGGGGAGGACGAACACTTGATCAGAGCATTTTTATGTCTTCGGAGATGATTTGATTTCACATAATGTCTATTTTACAGCCAGATATGCCATTAATTTGCATGATAGCGAGCCAAAATGTGACATTTTTATTTAGACGTCCCCACAATGTTTGGAGAACAATTGGGTGGCGTTTTTTCTTCTGTCAGTCTTTCAGAGCGGTGGCGTCTCATTATATCATATCTAACAGAGCAGTGAATAGCTGCCTCTCTCCTCACATTGCTGTGTCAGGTCAATGTGCCATTTTTTAAGTGGTGACGGGAGAGAGGAGGTGGGGGTATATTGTTGACAGCAAGATGATGATTACACATTTAACTCTTTGTTGTTGTTTACCAACAGCAGAAAGTAATAGAGGAAACAAAGAAATTACTTTAGCCTGCACATTATTGTACATCCTATACTGTATTTATTGTAGTTTTGCTGTGGACTTCCAGCCAGGAGGTACTTAAATGTGATCCAATTTCAATGTGGTGACTGCTTATCTGGAAATATATCTGCAGATACAATGTAAAGACATAAAGTATTTTAGCCATACATCCATAGCACAGGGCGATGCTCTCTCTCCTGTTAGCTCAGGCTGGCAAACCGGGCAAGTCTGTGCTTGGTGCCTGAAGCGCTGAAGCGAGAACAAGGGGCTTCTTTCCCATGAACTGGAGCCAAGTGCCAGCACTTAAGGTGAAGGGCCGAAGCGCTGGAGAAGTAATTTAATCTGAGGCTCTGCCCAATTCCCTGGGCGGCCGAGTTTAAGAAAGGTCACATAGAGAAACAGGCACTGGTGACCCCTTCCCAATTACGGGCGCTACAGCAGAACATATCACAGCACCGTCCAAAGTGACAGTCATTTAGCAGCAACTCATCTGAGGGGAGGAAGTGGGAGATGGATGATAAGGAAATAAAAAATGATTTGCCAGGACCTGTTAGCCACTTCTCTACACAGGCCTGCTGCTCCCCCAGCTCCTCCCTGTCTTATTCACACACACTCATATACTCTCTCCTTCTCTCTCTCTCTCTCTCTGCCCCCCCCCCGCCTCTTCCCACCCCCTGCCACCCCTGCTGCCCATCTCCCTCCTGCTCCACAGACACGTGACGACTCCGCATGATTATTGGCGCAATCACTCATGTAACAGCCTGCCCAGCTTTCCGTGGGGGCTCCAGTATTTGTCACTGTCACTTCCCCAAGTGCTCCGCCATTGTCTTGGAAATTGTATGTGTAAGGCAAGAGATGCCTGTGACCCACTTCGACAAGGGAGCCAGCGATGTGAGGGCGCTCATCACACAAAAAAACAGCAGTTTGATGTGTCCTATTATGTGTCCCAGCAAGAGCCATAAATAATTGTGACAAGTTTTTTGTTGCGCGTGAAAGTCCTTGACTCTGCCTCCTGTTCCAGCACCTCCTCTCTCGTATGGAGACGCTGCCAAGCACCCCCGATGATAGATGGCACGGTGCAGCAAATGACAACGGGATAGATTTTTAGTTTGTGCTTTGGAAGGGATCAGTAATGGTGCTTTGCTGTACAAAGCAATAAAAGAGAAGGACAAGAGACAGAGGGGGGAGAATGAGGGGAACATACAAAAAAAAAAAAAGATTCATCGATGCCGGAGAGGGAAGAATGATGGTCGGTGACGCATGATTTTGGGGCGTTTGAGCACTTAGATATATGAAATCAGGGTTTGTCAAAATGGAATGGCGGTGTGGCATTTGGCCACTCACCGCAAAACATACATAAAAAATGCATGAAATACACTCTGTGGTATTATATTGTCCACTACCACCGAAGAAGAATAGTCTTTTCTTCTAACAATAAAAGAACGAATTGATATACCCCGGTACAACTGCATTGTTTTTGTTGTTTGTCTCTACCTCGGACAAACAGAAGCTGTACGCAGTTGTTCAACTATTCATTTGAGTACATTGTTTTTGCTCTTTGTTACTTGCCAAGCTGTGATTTCGGACTGCTTAGCAGAGGAAAAATTCCTGTGAAAAATCGACATGGACGTTAGATAAAGTACCACCTGCAGGTCCTGGGTGCCAGGCGGGCAGGATACTGGTAGACAGTATGATCAGTCATGGTAATGAGCACAAGGCTGACATACATGCTTTGAATTATATGACTTTGAGGCCCAGGCACCCTCAAACCAGGCCTCAGCCATTAGTTCAACCACTCTCTCCTTATCTCAGAGTCAAGCTGTGAAGTTTTAACAGCACCATCATTCCCCGTTTTCCTCTCTAAATTGTTCCACCTCCACAGCAGTGCAGAGTGGGAACGCTCACAGAGGTAAATTAAGACTGTTTGTGTGCTTTGACATAATGTGGTCTTTAGCTAAATAAATATGAGGTGGTTATTTTGCCTGATTGCCTCAATTGCTCAAGTCAACAAGCCAAAGTTTATATCTTTAAATCGTGTGAATGACATGAGATGATTCGTTGATATCAGCAGTTTAAGCCATACAACAGCATGTTGTGCTCATGTTTGTCTTCTTCCGTTGACCGCAGACGCATTTGCTAATTGTATTCTGCTTCCTCTATCACAATTATTAATTTATCTCTTAAGACCACTGCGGCAGTGATGATCATTCATGTCGCCGCATCCGATAGTTAAGAAGTGGGCTTCCGTAAAAATCCATCATGTACATCAATGCACATTACTGAGGTAATTAAACAGGAGGTAATACCGCCAGATATCGTAAAATATCAAGGGGTGATCAAACGCCCCTTAACACTGTACAGCCTCAGCACATGGAAATGATGTAGTAGATGAGGGATCAGCTGCAAAAAATCCAACACACAAATGTAAATGTAATTTGTCTATTTTAGAGTATCTGTACCTTACCCTATGAAAAATACTAATTATTTGAAATATACTGATTACAGCGAGCCGAGAAAGTGGCATTAAAATAATTACTTGTGAGCCCTATCAGAGTTTGTACATTTAGCACTGTACCACCATTAGGAATAATCTGTCCAATTAAAGGTTGTGTAATTAATTAAGTGCACATTCTGTGAAGAGGAGAGGGGAGAAAATTTATCAACCTGCTGAAATATGACCTATCTTGTCCAAAAGACTAATATGTTTAAACAAAAGATGAAAATTGATGACAACATTATTTGTAACAAAATGCTCACTGTGCAACTATGATGCATCTGTACTTGGATTCGGCTTCGTAGCATTGTCCTCACAAAAGCGGTGATGTATTACCCCCGGCTGCCTGGCAATAACTTTCAATGAAGGGCGCTTTGCCTATCTGGAGGAACAGTCTGTTTATTTACACCACTTCACATCTCAGGCCTTCACTGGAAGCATCATCTGGTGGATGAAGACATGTTTTCATATGTAGAATTGTAAATATGCATACTGTTGAGGCCCAGATATAGGCATCATATGCCACTGATATAGTAGCGGCATATGATGTTGTGAGGAACTGAGGCAGTGTTGGCACTGAGTGGACATCCTGATACCACCACCCAAAAGTGTAGTAGAGCAGAAAACATCTTGCTGCGCAAAACCTGTCGGGTCATTTCTGTTATAGCAAGAAAATTTGAGCCAATGTCCTGTGTGTGTATGTGTGTGTGTGTGTATTTGAGAGAGTGAGGAAGATGCCAAGTGCACATTCTTTCACCTGCCATTACAGTGTGTTGCCAGTTCTACATATGGCCTAGATCAACACTTCAGGGAACAGGCGCAACATTTAATAAAGTACAAGTACAAACACACATCTTAAGCTACCACGACCAAGACATATATACATTGCGGTCACACTGCAACCACACATTTATTTAAGTACCACTTCTGACTCAAGCACTCAGGACATAGGTACAATGACAGTCGTTGCAAAATTATTTCAGCAGTAAAATAATAATGTTCTAATAACGGCAATAATTTATCACTCAAATAGATAGTGTCTGTGACAATGATGTAGTGCTCCAGTGCTCTAAAAGTTTGACAAGGTGACTTTGAGAGCACCTTGGAAGGTCTTTTGCAAAAATGTGATGCACCTGAAACCAGGTTATCTAATATTATCTAGTTATAGAGCTGCAGCACCGTCAGACCTGCAGGTCCAGACCGACCTGCCGACTCTAGTTACAGACCTGCCGCACTATCAGACCTGCAGGTCCAGACCGACTTGCGCCACCTATAGGCACAGAAAGTAACAGCAGCAGCAGTTTTGACACGTGTGTACCATGAATGTATGAGGAAAACTGGATACAACGTTAAAAGTAGGGTCCTGTTCATTCTTATGAAAGTCGCTCAGTGAAGCATAAAGCTGAAAAGGTGCAACTGCTGCGTATAAAATTACCCAGATGCCCATAGAGCAGGCTCACTAGAGACTTTCACTGGCTTAGCTGGCTACTTCCAGTTTAGCAATCCGCTAATTTGAAGGCAGTTGAAACGATTCAAATGTGTGGCTCTTCTACACTTTTGAAATGTTATCAGACCAAGTAGATTAAGTTCTGATTTTGACACAAGTCATTTTGCGGGGGTTGTGACGCTCAAAAAAATGTGTCCACTGATTTACATCTGTCTCTTTTGCCATGCAAGTCAATGGAAAACGGCCACAGGGCATTACGTGACAGAGGTAATTACACTGTTTGGCCACAGTTAAAATTGGCTTCAAAGGTGGGTGCACTTCCTGGGGCCCTGGTGTGTCTCCTGCAGACAATGACTGTTACTGATGCTGATTTCTCCTTCATGGCTGTCTGAGTAAGACTTAAGATTTCAAAAAGTAAAAAAATAATGCGAGTGTTCTAGAGAAAACTTTTGCTAAAAGTGGAACTTAATAACCACACCTTTCTGTCACTGTATGAAAATTAACAATGTGCACTTACTAGGTTCTGCTTAATATTTGAACCATGAACTTGAGTATTATTAAAATAATTGGTAGCATGGTTAGCTCCAGAAAAGTGACGGTATTTTTCCAAACCCATCATTCCTGCAAGATAAACCTCGCCCAATGTGATATCATCCAGTATGGTACTGCGTTGGCCAGTTAAGTAAGTGCAAGGTTGCGTTCCTGTTGGATTGCTCTGTGACATTAATGCCATGTTTCTACTGTTTACCAATCAATTGTTGTGACGAAAAATGAAATTATAACCACACTGACGGACTCTGAACCCATTGGCTATTGGTCTGACTTTGATAAGCCTCTGGGGACAAGGGCCAATATTTTGGGGGTCCCAGTGTAGTCAGCAGATATCTGGATGAAGACTTTCTCTTCCAAGTGCAGGTCATTTTGGCTAATCTTTCTAAACAGAGACCTGCATATGAATGCAGATAAAACATATAATTAAAAAAACTAATTAAAAGCTAAATCAGACGATAACTGATTGGTTCTTAGATTGTATTCTGGCCAATATGTTCCGCCTCTTTTGCTCTCCACACCGACTGTTTATCTGGCACTCATCTCATCTGCCACTGATTGGCCATTACTACTCAGACTAAGAATGGGAACCAGAAAGCTTCTGACACCAAAATCTTGTCTTGTTGCCTGCAGATTCTGCATATGTATGCAGATATCTGTTTATAGAGATAACCATTGTGATACGTTTCTATAGTTAGGAAATCCTCCAAGTATTATAAACTGCTGGAGTTTTGGCACCTGAAAACTTTAAATTCATGGTTCTGTTACTACAACTTCATAAACTGTATTCCAGCACCTCAACAACGCAGCCTCTCCCTTTTTTTTAACACGCTGTTTTCACTCTGAACAACCACTTAGGCTCACTGGTCCAACAATACAGTGGCTGGTTCATATTATTGTTCATGATGTTTTGAAAAATGTACAATTTCATTCACTCATTTAACTACAAAATCTTTATAGATGAATTGTATTACTATCTACTATTTTACACTAAATATTAATAAGATGTTAGTGTGACACAATGTTACAATTACATTTCTTATTTTCAATTAGGGCTGGGCAATATATTGATATTACTCTGATATCATGATATGTGACTAGCTGTCTTCTTTTCCTGGTTTTAAAGGCTACATTACTGTACAGCGATGTAATTTTCTAACTTACCAGACTGTTCAGGGCATTTACTCAGTTACTCATGATTGTCACATTACTGATGACTGTTTTTAAAAAATCTCATTGTGAAAATATTTTGTAAAAGCCCCAATAGTCAACCCTATGATATCATCACAATACATGTATCAAGGTATTTGATCGAAAATATGGTGGTATTTGATTTTCTCCATATTGTTCAGTGCTATTTTTATTCATGTATCTCCATTAATTATTTAATAAACAGGGGACACAGGTGTTAAACTCATAACCTAAAAAGTGCACACAGAAAATATCAGCTATAAAGAAATGTTACCATAAGCTCTTACCTCTTAATTCAGTGACATTCAATTCAATAGAACTTATTTTAATGGAAGGAAATTCTTGTAGCAGAGAATGCTTCATTTTACAGTAACACTAAGTGCTTAACAACAATTTAACGTTCACAACCAGAGCAACCAGTGGGTTCCACGGGTCAGGGTCAATCAATTGGCAAAGTTTTAAAAACAATAGAGTATTAAAAAGAGTATTACAGATACAGATAGTGTATAAATCCTGAAAGATCTAAAGATCCTACAAGTTTCTTGTTGAGAATCAGTAGGGCAGGTCAAGGCTGTTGCTGTTGGCATTTATTCACAATCTGGAGTTATTTTCCAGCTTTCAGATATTTCAGTTTCCATGTACACACTTGTGTTCTGTCATAGTGATACACCATGGTTATAGCTGAGTTTGTGGCCAATTTGTAGAAATTTGTTACAAAACTAAAAAAGGCTTCACGTCCTCAGCTAAAGCACCAGATGACACCCTCTATGAGAAGCATAGAGTGAAGAATAGGGCCATATTATGGGCACATTTCTGTTGCGTAAGTGATTCCACAAAGGCAGGTTGTAGTCTGAGCTCTATGAGCCCCGTGGCCCCTGTGTGCTGGGTGGTGGAGTGCAGTGTACCACCGCACCTTCCCAAACTGCCATCTAGCTGACAGCTCCCAGCCAGGGGAGAGAGGAAGAGAGGCTGAGAGGAGAGGGAGACATAAATCCTATGTCCTATATAAAAAGAAATACTATCCGTGTCAAGGAAAGGTGGGATGCCCTAAAATGAATGATAACAGACTCATTAAAAATAACGGCCGCCTAAATGATAAATAGCCCGACGCCTGAAAAGAGCTCCGGACAATGGCTTTAACAAATTAAGACTGCAGTGCTCTGCCTAAAGGTGTTATTGCCCCTCTTCTCTTTCACCAAAATATCAACCAGTAATAACACTGTGTCTAGATCACCATTATGGCCATCATGCTTCCTTATGGAAAACTTAAACCACTTAAACATGCTGTATATACCACCGACCAGTTCATTTAATTGTACTTTAATTCCACTTTTTTTGAATATCTGGTTGCGGTAAAACATGCTTTTAAGAAAGTTATTCACGTGTGAAATAAAAAAAAAACTATAAACCACTTAATTTATTCCACATCAGCTGGCATTTGCAAATGAGAGCCTAACAAGGATGCTGCTGGGCTTGGCACTACAAACAGACCACTATTAAGCATGTAAACCTGGCACCATGCTTTAAAAACCAATAGCTGGTGCCTGAGACAGATCTCACATTCCTAATGATGACAGTAAATTAAGCTAAACTATCTCCACACATTCAAAACTGTACACATCTTTTTTTTCGGACTGTAAAAACTCAGCCAGCGTTCATCAAGTATAAACATTTACATCTGTGTGACATAAACAGATTCCACCGCTGTAAATACTGCAGAGAAGAGACAGAGCCTGGGCCTGTCAGAGGGAATGAAAATGAGGAATGGATGACTCGTGCGAGTCGCTGACTTCTGAACTGATAGACGTCCACTCCGCAGCAGGCTTGATGGGGGCAGACGTGTCCGTGAGTGCACCCTCTCCCTGTCTCTTCTGTAAACACTGGCATTCCACACGCATGAGAACATTATTTAGCAAAAGCTCCGTCAAGAATTCAAAGAGCTGCAGTGACAAGAGTTATGTGGCTCACCCAGAATGGTGTGTTTTGCGCTGCTCCATGAATCATGAGAACTCCTCTGTTTAGAACAGAAATACATGTAGTCAGACTGGGGCGGGTGGCAACATGGACAGCTGTTAAGTGGGCCCTGAGCTCAGGTTAGGTGTTGTATGTTTGCAGGGAATGTGGTAGTGACAACTTTTTAAGTTCAGAATTTAGCTTTTGGCAAGCCTCCAAATACATGGGATGACAGTTTAGTTCCTGGCATTTTAATTCCAGTCTCAGTTCTAGCAGTGCCCAGTACAGCCAAGCTCTCATGTCTGGATGTACAAACCTGCTCTAAGGACAGATACAGGAAACATGGCTTTGATCCAGCTGACAGCATGGTCCCAGTGCTATATCTGGTCTGGTAAAAACAAGCCACACATGTACTTGTGTTAATGTCAGTTTAATTTTTAGCAAATTCACAAAGAACTTAACGCTGTTTTTGTGGCTCAGTTGATTTGTTGTCGTCCCCGTGCTTTCATATTGGAGTTAACATTTATATCTTGACACAAAAAAACAAACTAATCTGTCCTTTAGGGATTCACCCAGTCTGTGTTCAGACAGAGCAGTGGACTGGGGGACTTCTCACAAAAGCAAACAACAAACAAAATCCAGCTGAAGTAGGTCATCACCTGTGAGCTCTCAACAGTTGTTTGGTGTACAGGACCCAAGCATTTTTATTGATTTATTTGGATTTCCATTATCCACTACCAAGGTAGCAAGTACTCTTGCTGGGGTTCACACAAGTAAACATTATGTTGTGATGTAAAACAAACATGTGATTAAGAAAATCCAATTAGTCAATCAATTTTATTTATAAAGCCCAATATCACAAATCACAATTTGCCTCAAAGGGCTTCACAGCAAACGACATCCCTCTGTCCTTTGGACCCTCACAGCAGATAAGGAAAAACTCCCCCCAAAAAAACCCTTCAACGGGGAAAAAATGGTAGGAACCTCAGGAAGAGCAACTGAAGAGGGATCCCTCCAAGGCAAAAAGAAACTAAAAAAATACAGTGCATACATATATTTAAGAT
The DNA here is from genome assembly GCA_029783705.1 of Chaetodon striatus. NCBI lineage: Eukaryota > Metazoa > Chordata > Actinopteri > Chaetodontiformes > Chaetodontidae > Chaetodon > Chaetodon striatus. The sequence continues at coordinate 30,554,041 of JAPZEB010000002.1, read as the reverse complement.
TTTGGTCTGTGTGAGGGCTGCAGAAATATGCACATAAATAAATAAATAAATGAATAAGAATAGCTATTATTTTGACAGATATTGGGATTGAAATATGAATCTTGATTTTAGTAGGAATGTTTTCGCATTTCATTCACACTGTAAAAATAAGAAATTGACGATATAGATGATAAGGTCATTTTTGCTGGCGTCTGTACAAAACAAAATGTTCTTTTTTGTCTGGAGTATGATTTGTAGACGGGGATGTCTCTGTAGCACCACAGTGTCTCTTTTTATTGGTATGTTGTGACAGTTTACCTTTATAAAAAAATCTTTTGTAGCTACAGCGATTTGGATATTGCACTTTGCCATATTGTGATTTTGACAATAGTTAAGTGGTTGTGTAAGTGTGTGCAGACCTGTCATGATAATTATGTTATTGATGTTATTGTATATGTGGACATGA
>JAPZEB010000002.1:30497386-30508207 GCA_029783705.1 Chaetodon striatus | reverse complement strand
CTTGCGAAGGACCCCCAAATCCTCAGATGTATATGTGCCCCCCCCAATTTAAAAACAAAACCTACACCCCTGCTGAAATGAGGCCCAAAGTGTCAGCGCTTCGTTGGCATTGGATACATCTGGGATTCACTGTAGGGAATATTTTGATTATGTTTTGTTCAATAGTAAAGTGAATGCATTTAGGTTTAGGTGTTGGTCAGGGTAAGTAAGCAATTTGATGATGTCATGTCAGGCTTAAGAAAACTGTTGTCATTTTTTTACTATTTTGTAATATTTTCTAGATTTAATTCATCAGTGATGATGAAACTAAATGTTAGTTGCAGCCCCAGATTAAAGAAAACAAAGTGTTTTAAGCGTTTCAAAGAAATTGAAATGTTAAAGTGCCCTCTGCCCGGAAACATTTCCTTCATATGTGTCCCCCACAATGTTGAAACCAAACCTACACCCTTGTTGCCCAGCTCTACTTCTCAGTGTACTCCACAGTTTTCTCAGCTTTTGAAATGTTCTGTTGTGAGAGAGAGGAGAATAACATCTCACATGAAAACAATGACGCAAAGCTCCTTCTTGGCCTTGGAGATGGCGATTGTAGGTATATGAATAGTTTAATTTTGACACATGAATACCTGAATTGTGATATTGTAGAAACATTGGCTTTTGTGAAGCTCTTGTTCATGTAACCTTCTAGGCTGATATGAGAATTTGTGCATATTCAACATATCAGCATCCATACAATGATATGTGAAAAGCCCTGTTTAGTATTTTAAAGACACATTTCTGGTGGAGAACCCTCAAATCCTCTTTTTCATGTGTCCCCCCAGTTTTGAAACATAACCTACTCCCTCGCCAAAACTGGCATCTGGGACATTTTGTCCAGTGGTAGAGTGAATATTTTTAAGTTTTTAGAGCGTTAATCAGGAAAAATAAAACGTCAGGCTTAAGAAAACTGTGGGAATTTTTCACTATTTTGTTATATTTTCTAGATTTAATTCATCAGTGATGATGAAACTAAATGTTAGTTGCAGCCCCAGATTAAAGAAAACTGTATTTTACGCGTTTTTAAGAAAAAAAATCCCAAATCCTCTGTTTCATATGTGTCCCCACAGTTCTGAAACATAACCTACGCCCTCGCCAAAACATGTTGCCCAAAGTGTCAGCGCTTTGGTGGCATCTGGGACATTTGGGATTTACTGTAGGGAATGTTTTGTTCAGTAGTGAGTCCATATTTTTTAAGTTTTTGGAGCGTTCATCAGGAAAAATAAGTAATTCAGTGATGTTATGTTAGCATTTTTGACTATTATCTAGATTGTATTAATCAATAATGAAACTAAACTTTAGCTGTAGCCCCAAAGTAAATAGGTAATGACGCTTTGAGTTGGATTGTTGCCTTTAATCTGTAATCAGATCAGAGATTCATGTGAAACCAAGATAAAGAAAATAAAGAAACGTGATGATATGATAAACAGAAGTTAATGTATTTACAATAATCTGAGATATATGGTGACCTTATTGTTTCTATTACAATTATGAATTTAAATCTCACTGTTTAAACTGCAGTAGCCTATTTTGAATAAAAGATCATTAAAAAGTTGCACACATGAAATCAGATTACACCACTGACATTATGTTTCTGGTCAGTTTGAAACTGACAAATCATATTTTTAAAGTAACTTTATCACAATGATGTTTTTTGATCTGAACTCCCAGGTCTCATTCACTGTGTTTTATGTATCCTGTGAAAAGACCCTGCTGGAAGCAGCTCGGCAGCAGCCTGATGAACACATGTAATCTGTTTTTAAGAGCAACATGTTAAGATAAGCAGGTTTTTCCTCACATAAAGCATGTTTAGTCTCTCACACCGAGGCAGTTAACTGATGTTCGTGACTGCAGCGGCTCTTTGTGTTGAAAATCTTACAAACTTTATGCCTTTTATTCAGCGAGCAAAGCGGAAGCTGTAGAAAAAGGGATCTAAAAACACACACACATTAAAGAGAGCTGCATGAAAAGGCAGCAGCGAGCAGAGAGTGATAGAAAGCAGCAGCCCAACAGCACACAGCCTGTGCTCCTGCCTCTTTTCCCTGGCCTCTGTTCCTTTAATAAACTCATGGTTATCTAGTGTAACAAATGTCTCGCTGCCATCATCAAGTCCAGGCGAGGAGGGAGGAGTTTTTAATGTTCAGTTTGTTCTATGGATCGATGTCTGCTGGCATCGCCTCTCCCCTCGCCTGCACCGTGCGTAATATACTGTACCATTACCAAACGCTTTTTACGCGCATTCCCTGCCACATATTATCCGCCGAAAAACTGCCCGTGGGACTGACTGACACACGTCGATCAACATATGTGGCACTGATGGACAAAAACGGATGGTGAAAGGAGACGATTCGCCCCCCGTAGGAGGAGGAAGAAGAAGAAGAAGGTGAAAGAAGAAGCCCGATTGAACATCTGTTTCCCCCTGAAAACGATTCCTAACTGGATTTTTGTTCATAGTGAGAGAGACTGAACTACTCCGAGAGCCAAAATAAAGACTCGCACACACACTCTGTCTCTCTATGCATGGACTATCGTAGACCGCATTCAGATTTCACCTGGGCACAGTAGTGAACTGCGACTCCAAAAAATGCCACGGAGGAAACAGCAGGCGCCCAAACGGGCTGCGGGTAAGCGATTTCTTTTATTATTATTCAAAGAAGCTCTTTCATATGAGTGTAATATTTGAGTATTATCTTTGTTGTGATTGTGTGCACAGCTCGCCTATAGCACAGGGTTCTCCCGTCAAACTTTTATCATGTGGGACCCCCGAATAGATACGCATCAGACCCCTGTATTTAGAGATATTGTCCCGAGGAGCCCCATCAGAGCAGGTTTTTCTACTTGGTTAGGATTTACTAGGCTACAGTTATATAACTGTATGTGCACTGTGTTGGAGAACATAGGCACAGCTATCTTTTGTGCTTATTGTGAATTTAATAACCCTAATATTCTGCTTATTTTAATGTCATCACCCCCAGTGCTCCAACAGGGGCCCCGGCCCCCAGTTTGGGCACCATGCTGCTGTAAGAAAGTCAAACGTTGAAACAATAGGGGGGGAAGTTGCAGCATCACAAGCTGCTTCTGCAGTTGGGGGGTAAATTAATACAACTAATAATGACACTAAAGAAAACTGCTTATTAAGGTTTAAAAAGACTAAAAGGAAAAGCTGTGTTTTTTCTCAGTAACCCTGTCGCAAGGCATTTATTCAGTAATTGATCAGAAAGTTTAGCTTTTCACTCACAGTTTAAAAAAGAAAAAAAAAAAGAGAAACACCCTCAGTGTGTTTGATTTGACCCTCTTGAAGTGTAGAGAGGGGCTGAGAGATGTGGAGCCGCTGTATCCGTAGCAGATGAACTCTGTATGAACTCTTCATAATCTTATGGACAAATGGAGAATGGGTTACACTCACTCACACACACACACTCACACACACATAGACACACAAATGTTATCCATCCATGCTGCTGGCAGGGAGAGGACGTTCACATGCACATACACCTCCACACCACACAGATTTCACTTTTTAGTCAGTGGAGTGATATAGAAAAATCTACCATACGTGCAGTTTGTTTGTTGAATTAATAATAGGCCCTCGTACAGTTTAGGCCAGTGTGTCAACAGTAAACTGGATTTGTATGTGCGTGTGAACGTTTGTGTTTTCACAGTGTAATCCTGTAAGATTTTGCTCTTTTGGGGACTCTAAATCTCAGCGCTTCCTCTCACTGAAACATCTCACAAACCACGTCTTTTTTTATATTCTTCCTCCCAAAATACACAACTTCTCCGTAAGAAATTTTCACATTCACAAGGTCACAAAAATCAACGTTAAACTTGGCCTTATTTCCTGCAGTCTTTGCGTCTTACTTCATGTGAATTGTGTTCCCAAAAAACTGCCTCATTATGATGGAGCTGGTGGATTAAAACTAGATTGATCAATGGTATTTCAGCGTTATGAGGATGCAATTACTTGGTTGTGGTGTGTTGAGAAGTTATCAGTCTTTATTATGGTTGCGGATGTAGCAACCAGATGGCGATTGTTCTCTGCCAATAATAGCGTCTCTTTATACCCGCTTAAGATACTGAGACCCTTATCTGCCCGGCACACTCTCAGTTTACACATACACATGTACGCACACACACACACAAAGACACTCGCTGCCATACAGTCACACACTAAATATTTTTCCCACATTTCAGCCTTCCAAAAGCCCCCTTTTCTTAAAAACAATGCCCTCAGTTTTTATTCAGAGAACTTTTGAGAAGATGCCTAAGTGATCCCTTTACACGCTCTCAGCTGCCTCGCCTGTACTCTGGTAAATGTGTCAGCCCTATAGAGAAATAAGCCTTCCAGAAGAGTTTCTTCATTGTTGAGGTAATTGTCTCCTCTTTGACAGGCACATTCATCAGTGGCTTAATGGTCAATCAAAAGTTGGCAGGCAGAGTGTTTTCATTCTTTCCTATCCACTACATTAGGAATACTTAATCAAAATGTCTCCCGGTAATGGCTGTGAAGAGTTCATGACTGACTGATCCGTTGTCTGTGCCGATAGAAAATTAACAGCTCGGCACTGTAGAGATGTGGGCCTGCAGATAAACAAATTGTGCATTAATATTTCATCTTCAAGACCTGGGATGTGCTATCAAGCGGTGGAATATTCCTGGGCTGTGTTGTCATTTTTCTCGCGTTCATTTTTTTTTTTTCCCCCTCCTCCTGTATTCTTGAAGGCTCTTTGCAGCTGTAACTCATTTCACTTGATGACTTTACTGGGGTTACAGAGAGTGACGACAAATTGATTACCTGGCAGAGCAAGAATGGAGCGAAGAGAGACGCAGGCTGACAGTCATGTTATAATAATATGTTTAATGATGTGTGGAGGGGGAACAAGGAGAGAGGAGTATTGAAATAAGAGCATGGAAGATGCAAAGGAATAGGTTTCTTCTTTTTTTTGAAGGGCTCTTAAAGATGCAGTATCCTTCTTGGTGGAAATAGTATTTTGCAAGGTGATGTTAAAAAAACCAAAAAAAAAAAACCCACCACCATTCCTAGCTCAAACATTAATTCAGAGGACATTCAGCATCCAGGGTGCTTGTAATCTCCTCTGGGAATTGTATTATTAATAGGCATATTTGTAAACGTGAGACCACAGACGCACTAGTAAAGGCCAGTTGTATCTGATTTACCTCCTTTGCAAACATGGTTTGTATGGTAATTTAAAATGCCAGTTACTCACCGGTCCAGCATGGGATGCACTAAACCTTTGCTTTATCACTGAGAAAGCATCACTAAGACAGAGGCCCATCGGAGCTGCAGATTCCAGGTTGAAATTTGTGTATCAGGTTTATATATGGTGTAAACCTAAAGCCCCATAAGTGCATGGGATGCATTTTTGAGTGAAGGGAGCCATATGTTATTTTGCGGCCGTGGGAGTATTCCTCTTACTGCTTTTTTTTTAACTTTTTTTTTTACAATAGCTCTGTGCCTCAAACCGTTAGCCCAATTTGCTGTTAACAAGATAAATTGGAGAACAGACAAAGGCATTAAGTGTTGCAGTGCCAGCTAGTGACTGACAGCAGCTTGTGGGAATTGGCTAGCAGAAATTCCTCCTAAGTGGTTTGTTCAGAAAACATCCTACGATCAAGGCAGATGTTGTTTATCCAGTTTAGGTGGAAAAAGGAAGTCCATTTTGAATGACAAAAGCTGAGAGGAAAATGGCAGCAAATACAAGGGTGTCTTATTTTATTTTTTTAATACTAGATTACCACCCTCTTGGATTTTTTTTTCTTGTATCACAACACTGTTCTTTTGTCTGCAGCCATTATAACAACATTTCTCTTTTTTTCTGTGATTTGCTTAAATTTATTTACCATTGTTACAAACTGAGATGAAAAACAGAACGACGCTCTGACTGGACTTAAATTCAAAAGGTTTTTTTTTTTTTTTTTTTTAAGTCCATGTTTGATTTTATGGGTGCTTTTTGTCTTTCAAGGCTATATTTGATCTGTGATTATAAAGATGATGATGATTACTTTTATCATTTTTGCAGCCCTGTGCATGGCAGCTCACGTATTTGGTAAACCAGGCTTCTCCGTAGGGCAGGGACATATGTCGGTATTACATCGATATGATATGAGACTAGATGTATATAGATTTTGAATATAGTGATACCGTATAGGCTGTCTTTTTCTGGTTTTAAAGGCTGCAGTACGGTAAAATGAAGTCATTTACCGAACTTATCAGACTTTTGTAGCTCTTCTATTATTTGCCTTTACACACGTCGTCATTATTTCCACATTACTGATGATTGTTTATCAAAAACCATAGATTATGTTGTGCAGCAATAAGATGTTGTTGTAATATTGATATTGAGGTATTTGATCCAAAATATCGTGACTTGTGTTTTTCTCCATATTGCCCAGCACTGGTGTAGATTTCAGGGGGGATGCAGGGGACACGTCCCCCTCAGTATTTAGAATGAGTGCGTTTGTCCCTCCCAATAAAATCCTGAAAGTAGAAGAGGACTTTTACTATAATTAAATTAAAGACGTTAACACCATATATTGATGCAGAAAAGGCACAAATTAATGCATAAATTTAACAAGAATGCAGAAATTTAACTGTTTGGTGCTCAAAATTTTCTGGCAAATGATCCTCAAACCCTCTGATTTATATGTGTAGAAACAAAACCTACGCCCCTGCTGAAACGTGGCCCGAAGTGTCAGCACTTGCAGACATTTGGGATTCACTGTAGGGAATATTTTGATTATGTTTTGTTCAATAGTAAAGTGAATACATTTAAATTTTTGGAGTGTTGGTCAGAGAAAATAAGCAATTTGATGATGCCATGTTAAGCCTGAGAAAACATTTTTCACTATTATCTAATATTTTATAGATTTAATTAATCAGTGGTGATGAAACTCTACTGTATGTAGTTTGCAGCCCCAGATAAAAGAAAACAAAGTGTTTTGAGCATTTGGAAGAAAATTTGTCTGGTGGAGAACCCCCAAATCCACTGTTTCATACGTGTCCCTCAAGTTTTCAAATGTAACGTATGCCCTCGCCAAAACATGTTGCCCGAAGTGTCAGCGCTTTGGTGGCATCTGGGACATTTGGGATTCACTGTAGGGAATATTTGTATTATGTTTTGCTTAATAGTTAAGTGAATGCTTTTAGGTTGTTTTTTTTTTAGGTTTTTGTTTGTCAGGGAAAGTCAGAAATTCAGTGATGTCATGTTAGGCTTAAATAAATTGTGGGCATTTTTTACTAATTTCTAATATTTTCTAGATTTGATTAATCAATGATGATGAAACTAAAAGTTAGTTGCAGCCCCAGATTAAGCATTTTAAAGAAAACCAATTGTTTTCAGTGTCCTCTGCCAGGAAACGTTGCCTTCATATGTGTCCCCCACAATGTTAAAACCAAACTTACACCCTTGTCGCCCAGCTCTACTTCTTCATATACTGAAGTGCAGGAAACGAAAGTTTCCATTGGCTTTAGTATTACTGGTTTGGTATCTAAGTAATCAAGCTACCTTTGAATTATAAACATGACCAATGAAACAATATTAAAGAGAAAGATTACAGGTGACTGCTTCACCCTTTCTCAGCTTTTATAATGTGCAGGTGTGAGAGAGAGCAGAACAAAATCTTACATGAAATCAATGATGCAAAGCTCCTTCGTGGCCTTGGAAATGGTGATTGTAGGTATATTAATAGTTTCAATGTGCCATTTTTGTCATTTCGATACCTGAATTGTGATATTGTAGAAACATTTGCTTTTCTAAAAGCTCTTGTTCATGTACCTCTTAAGGCTGAAATAAGAATTTTTGCGTGTTCAACAAATCAGAGGCCATACAATGAGATGTGAAAAGCTGCTTAATACCAAATAGTGTATTTTGAAATGGTGTTCAGTGACTTTGTCAGCTTTTTTAAGCTCCTACTAAGAGCAAAAATCTACCCGGATAAAGTTAACAAGTGATATTATCATTAGTGGGCATTAAATTTCTGTGTTCTTCAGTGCACCGTATCTCTCTAGATTGATGTCAACAAGGCAAATGTTTAGTTTTGATCAAATCCAGCCTTGAAATTTTTTGTCGGCTTATGAGCACACCAAACCATACACTTGCACTTTGTTGCAATGCTTGCAATTTTCTAACTTGCAGGCGCTCCCCATAGAGATACCCTTTAATAACTTTCCCCTCATCAGCTAGTTTTCACACTGTATATTCTTACTACAGTGAGAGGAAAAAAAGGACTAATATAAAGTCAGGTGGTTTTAGTGTGATCTCATCGCATTTTCTCCTGCATGCCAGTTAGGTGACAGGTGTAGATAGCTAATAGTTTGCGAAGGCTTTTGTTTGCGTGAGAGGCAGACAGGGTGGTGCACTGTCTAGGTGATAAGAACCAAGACTCCTGTGCCCTCCAGCACAGTGATCTCTCTCCTCCGCTCTGCGCTCTCCTGTGTGGAAAAAACAGCCTGTTATGATTGGTCTCAAAGCAAGTGCCTGTGCAGTGTTGCACCTCTCTACAGCAACTGCTCATTCACCTTGCCTTCCCTCTGAGACCTGCACTAGTTTCCAGGCAAATGACACAATTTGATATGCCGTTGGGGTGATTCATGTGGATAATGTTTCCATGTGATCATCACTGCAGAAAAGAGACTATTTCTTGTTATGATTTTTTTTTTTTTTTACTCATTAAGTCTGACAATAACTAGAATATTGGGAGAGTTTATTGCGAGCAGGCTAAAACTCATTATTTCTGCTAGACATCCCAAGTACAAAAGAAATTATGTTATGGTATTTTGTCCAGGTCCCCACAGATGTAATGATTTACAGAGGAAAAACAGGGAGGAGACTTTATAGCTCGGGTTGTTCATTTATGTGGATTTAGAGGATAAGAATGCAAGGCAAGCTTACAGTTAATACAGTAGCACCGTGGGCCTGCTATTGATTACACGGAGGAGGTTTGGTGCGTTTTATATGGTTTATGGTAAAATGCACCGCACCTCATGTGCTTTGTATTATTGTAATGATAGACATTCCCACCATAGTTTATGTCTTTGTAATTTATATCATCTGCGCTTTTGTCAAGAGCATGTCATCTCTTTTTCTCCATACAGCCAACAAGATTTAAGTGAGGACATCCATCTTGTAGTTGTTGACCTACATGTACAGTCAGTCAGAGGGCATACATGTTGGCCATATGGTTGAAAAACAATCACAGCCGGATCAGGTTAAACGAACCTGAGATGCTTTTGAATGAGGTTGCCGTATCATATTTAAGTATTTTAAGTCCATCACTGTGCTCTGATTTCGGAGGGTGTAGCTGAGGTTCATGTGCTGCGTGTATTCACCTTTGATGGTAATTCAAAGCATAATTCATGCAAACTATAAAGGTCACGATTTAGATTTTTTGTGTTTAATTTAAAACTTGTATAATGCACCGCACAATGATGCAAAATATCTGGTAATGAATGACATTCCCCTTCAATATGTGAGCGCCAAAAAACAGAGAAAGCATTAATCTTAAGTTATCCGCGGTGTACCTGATTTGCTTCTTATCTAATCCTTAATGAGCTTCAATTAAGATTTATTATGCAAATTAACCCTCAGCTGCTACTGACTGCAGGAGCAGGAGCTATGACAATATTGTGCTAATGGTGTGATCTGTAACAATTACAAAGGTAAACTGCCTTCACACTGCATGCTCTGCAAGTCTCCGAGAGGTCAGCCCGCTAAATATGCATTCAGGTGTTCTGGAGATTTGGAAATTTGTTTATTAAGTCTCTGTTGAGGTGAGTTTTAGACAACGGCAGACACAACTCTGATAGTATCACTGATAGGAGACACATTCAGAAGCATGGCTTCTGTTTGTAGCTGCAGTCCTTATATACTAATAATTATCCCTTCAGTGTTAGGATGCACATTTAGCCCTCAAGAGCTGATGAGTTACATCTGGAGAAAAATGATTATTTGTCTGTAAAACCCTAATTTCCTGGCAAAGGGAAGAGTCATTAAACACTCTCCAATTGAATATGAGTGACACATGTTCATAGGTGTCATTTACACTGGGGACACTCCTTTTGGAAGGGGCCGATTTTGTCCTAATCACTTTTTAACAGCATTTTTTTGTAGGAGTGCACGAAAATATCGTAACGTTATTGGTTTCTGCAGATAAAGGCATTAACGTTAAATATCGCCATCAGCCCAAAATTAACAGTTTTGCCGATAAGATGATGTTTTCATTATGTGACTTAATTTGGTCAGAAAAGGTTGTGACTATTTTTAGGATTGTCTCAGGGAAAGCATCATCCAGACTCATTAAAGCGGGATGATATTTACAGTGTTGTTCAAGAATATTACATAAAAATGAACATGGCATGTGTTTTACATGTAACCTCAGTTCAAGAAGTTTTGTTAGTTTGCTCAGTGAAGGTGTACATTTTGAAAAGCATTGTATTTCATATCTGTATTTGTCAGAGGGCCATCACATAAAAGTAGGTTCTTTCTGCTGCAGGACAGTTTTGATGCTCTGTGCAATTATGTGGGGAAAGTATATGCATATATCGGTATTGGCCACAGCAATTAGTCAAAACAAGTTGGAAAATATCAACATATCGGCAAAAATCCAACATTATGCATCTATAATAATTCGCTAAAAATCTCGAAGAACACTTTGAGAAAAGTTTATTTTACAATAAGAAAGCATATAATGCAATGTAAATATAGATTAAACAAATGTGCATTGTCCAAAAAAACAAAACAAAAAACACACACCAAACCTAAGATGACT